>JAWNMV010000095.1:470000-834991 GCA_035043635.1 Drosophila rellima | reverse complement strand
CATGTGTATGTGTATGTGTATGTGTATGTGTATGTGTATGTGTATGTGTATGTGTATGTGTATGTGTATGTGTATGTGTATGTGTATGTGTATGTGTATGTGTATGTGTATGTGTATGTGTATGTGTATGTGTATGTGTATGTGTATGTGTATGTGTATGTGTATGTGTATGTGTATGTGTATGTGTATGTGTATGTGTATGTGTATGTGTATGTGTATGTGTATGTGTATGTGTATGTGTATGTGTATGTGTATGTGTATGTGTATGTGTATGTGTATGTGTATGTGTATGTGTATGTGTATGTGTATGTGTATGTGTATGTGTATGTGTATGTGTATGTGTATGTGTATGTGTATGTGTATGTGTATGTGTATGTGTATGTGTATGTGTATGTGTATGTGTATGTGTATGTGTATGTGTATGTGTATGTGTATGTGTATGTGTATGTGTATGTGTATGTGTATGTGTATGTGTATGTGTATGTGTATGTGTATGTGTATGTGTATGTGTATGTGTATGTGTATGTGTATGTGTATGTGTATGTGTATGTGTATGTGTATGTGTATGTGTATGTGTATGTGTATGTGTATGTGTATGTGTATGTGTATGTGTATGTGTATGTGTATGTGTATGTGTATGTGTATGTGTATGTGTATGTGTATGTGTATGTGTATGTGTATGTGTATGTGTATGTGTATGTGTATGTGTATGTGTATGTGTATGTGTATGTGTATGTGTATGTGTATGTGTATGTCTCGTCTCTGGAGGAGTCGTTTGCTAGCTCTTTTCGGCTCGATTGCCAACGGTGGTGGCACCTTGCGTTATAGTTTCCAGCGATGTTTCTCCTGGAGCGGGCTTGTAGGCAGATAATTGTGAGTGCACAACTAGCTGCAGCTCTTTCATCCTGGCAAAGGAGTTCTTCATGGCTTGATGCTCCTCACCTTGTTTTCCGTTACTTTGAAGAGTACGTCATCAAGTAGAGCATCAATTTCCTATATCTCCGTGAGCAAGGCCTTTGCTCTGGACTTCTTTATCTTATGCGTTTGGTTTGAAGGACTCAGTGAGCTCCTAGCTCTCTTTGGAGTCGCATCCTCTTCCCTTGCCACCGTCTTCCCTTGGCAAGTCGGACACTCCGGCCTGTCCTTGTACCTGTACTTGTGAAGGTACTTCCTGCCTCCATTGCCCGTTATGAACTGAGTTAGGTGAAAGTTAACCTCTCCCCTACCTCTGTCCAAGCATTCCTCCACCTTTGGTTTAAGCCCATGCGTCCACCGCCCATTGGTAGCCGCGTCACACCGAAAACCGTTACCCATCTCCGTTCGCACCCAGTATATCTCCCGCATCGCCGTAGCCTGGCAACATACCGGCCAGTACAAAGGCTGCGTCCTGAAACAGAAAAAGACTCGCAGGGCGGGGAAACGCAGGAAGACACTATACTACTTGAGCAAATACATTTGAAATGTCCCTCCAGATGGACTCATCGGCGAGCATATGTGATACGATGTCTTCAGGATTTAGTTCAAACCTGCCTAGGACTGACAGACCGCGAACTTTTTCAAAAAGCGGTTACTCATAAATTGAATGCATAGCATCTTTGATCACACCATTTCCGCAATATTCGCAGAAAGGGTCGGTAGCGTGCTTGAATCGGTGTAGGTAAGCTTTGAAACAACCGTGGCCCGTTAGCATCTGAGACAGGTAAAAGTTTAGCTGCTCATGTCATCTGAGCAGCCAAGACTTAAGGTCCTTTATAAAGCGGTGTGTACATCTGCCGTTTGGTGCACTATCCAAGCTTGCTTGTCATTGTGCTATTGTTGCATCTCGAACAGGACGATACAACGCGGAGCTAGATTGCCTTTCGACGACCAGTAGAGGTATTGTCCTGAAACAGATTGCCAGCACAACGCACAACGGCTGTACGCAGCTTTCCAGCCCCTGCTGTAAGAGGTCACTTTCATTGCTGGAGCCCAAATCGCCGACGCATACAGGATTGTCGAAGTTACCACTCCAGCTTTAAGCTTTCTGCTGCGTTCTTTAGGACCTCTGGTGTTGCCCATCATCATGTTTATGGCTGCCGCCACAGTCGATGCCTTAACACTTACGTACTCTAAGTGCTGTTTGAAAGACAGCCTGTGATCCAGCATTACCCCAATGTACTTGATTGCTGGCTTGGACTCTATGCGAGCAGAGCCAACCCTCACCAAGGCCTTCTCCACCAGCTCTATAGAGCCATGTTCCGTTGTTGTCGAGTGTATTCTGCAGTCACCTTTGCGATCCCGTAGGTGCCTCTCCTGGGAGTGCGGATCACGCGAGGGTTAGCTCCGAGGGTTGCGTATGAGAGACGGAGTACAGAGCAAGATCAGTGCTGGTCAGAATTTCTCAACTGAGCCTGCACGGCCAACTATATGGCAGCAAGCGACAGGCGTTCTCTAAGGCCTGTCATGGTTTTAACGAGCGGGGGCGAGATGAGCAATAACCTGGAAGCCGTTTCGGCATGGTTTCAGCATGCGTAAGGTCCCAGAATACCCAGCTCGTCAGCCCATAGCGTAAATATAAAAAAGTGGTGTCCAGTTTGTTTTATCCACACCTTACTGGGCTCGGTGTGGAAGTCCAATAAGCCTTGGACCAGGAGAGGGGGTCGATATGATGCTGTTCTGCAGTTCTTACCTAGTTTGCACCAGATAATGGTGCATTTGCCAGAAGTGGTGGCCTTAATGCTGTTGCTGCAGTGAAAATGATACAGAACTCATGTTTCTGCTGTTGTATTGCAGATGTGGCTGTGTCTGTGTTTGTAGAGGGCACATGTTGCTGCAATGCACTTGTTGCTGGGGCTTCTTTAGGCATATGTTGCTGATGCTTGTACACTGCAACTGCTGCTGCGATGCGCATGTTGCTCCTGGCAACTCATGTGCGTTACTAGTGTTGTTGCAATGCCTGTGCTGCTTCTGTTGCTACAAATTGTTGGTGGTGAATTGCAGACGATGCTGCGATGCTCATGTTGTTGCTGGGAGCACATGTTGCTGGGAGCCAACCACTTAGCTGCTGTTGCTACCAAAGGTGTTGCTGCGATCAATTTAGTGCTGTTGTAAGCACATGTTGCTGCACTAGTTTCTGGGGCCGGACATTTAGCTGCTGTTGCTGCTGTCGTGTGGCATCTGATGTTGCTGATATTACAGCTTGCAGATCTTGCTACAATGCGTCTGATGCTGCAGGGAGGAAGAAGCAAATGTTGCTGAGGCCCAAGCGTTGGCCTGCTTTAGTTGCCGAGGGTATTGCTGCGATGCACATGTTAATGCTTGCAACATATGTTGCTGGAAGCCAGTGAATTACCTGAACTGCTGCTGGGGCATATATTGCTGCTGAAGCACATGCTGCTGTTGGAGGATATGTTGCTGCTGGAGCTGCTGTTACTGTTAAACATGTGTTGCCGGGCCACATGTTGCTGTTGTTTCTTCATATCAGGTGATATTGCTATTCGGTTTGGTGGAAGTGTCAATTAAGAATTGAGAACATAGAATGCTTCAGGTTTAACCGTTGAGACTTATACTGGCCCATTTGGTTGAAAGAGCCCCATTTTTCAGTACGCTATCACGCTTTCCAACACTGATTAAGCTTTGCATTCATTTAAGGAAAAGCATGACTTAAAATTTTTACAATTTGGGCGAAGACATCCAGGATATTTCCACTCAAGAGAGGCCTGAAGGAGGGCTCAAGCGAGCCGATGCCAGCAGAAATCCACCCTGGAGGCGAAGAAGCTGAGTCTCCATCGTTTGGTGACCGATAGAGCGAAGGTAAGCGGCCCTCCAGTGAAGTGCACACTGTAACGATCCTAATTGTTTCGGCCGGGCTAACTCGGTCGGTTCTGTGGATTCGTGCAACAAATTTATAAGTTGCAGCCTTGCAAATAAATAAGAACGCAGATAATTCAATTTCAATGGTTTATTGGCGGCTCCTGGCCGTGTGTTATTCAATCGTTATGCGTAATGGTATTCTTGATTGTAGCTCTGTGTGATCTGGTAGAGATCCTTCCTTCTTGGGTCGTCTCTGCTCCTGGTTCGGGTACTCCTGGGTCGTCTCCGGGCTTGTCTGCCCGTGATAGGTGCGTCTAGGGCTGCCCTCAGACTGGTCCTGCTTCCGCGAGGATTGCCGAGTTGAATCTTGCTTCCGCAAAAACGTCTTCCCCTGAGCGCGCGTTAGCAGCGTTCACTAACTTAGTCCTGCTGCCGCGAGGATTAAATACCTAGGTCCGCTATCCGCCGGATAATTATTCCCGATCCTGCACCCGGCAAGGACACTTTGTTTGTACGACTCACTACCGCACGTCAGGTTTAATCCTGCGAGACGCAAGGACGACTTAATTCTAAGTCCTGTACAACAAGGATTGATGCCCCCGATCCTGCGTCGGCAAGGATAATTTCTCCCGATCCTGCACCCGGCAAGGACACTCCGTTTGTACGACTCACTACCGCAAGTCAGGTTTAATCCTGCGAGACGCAAGGACGACTTAATTCTTAGTCCTGTGCAACAAGGATTGGTGTATGGCTTTGTGACTAACAAGCGGGACGGTTACCCCTGTGACTCCAAGGATTGATGATTAGATCCTGTGGCGACAAGGATTGCTGGGTGGCTTTGTGACTACAAAGCTGATGATTAGTCGTTGTGACTCCAAGGATGGATGGCTAGATCCTGTGACGACAAGGATCGATGCTAGATCCTGTGACGACAAGAACTGCTTTGGTTTTGTGGGGTGCAAGCTCAAGTCCAACAAGCTCCAGCCAGCGTTGGATGCATGCTATTGCCTGGTTGCAGGTCCCCTCGACGGTCGACAGATGCTTTCCCACAGTCACAACTGCAATATCGTCCGCAAATCCTATAAATAATGCTCCGGTAGGCAATATGAGGTGCAGGATACCGTCGTACATCGCGTTCCAAAGCAATAGGCCCAATACCGACCCTTGTGGCACACCTCCAGTCCCTATCTTCTGCTCAGTGCCTGCATCTGTGTCGTACGAGAACACTCTCCACTCAAAATAGCTCTTTACGAAGCAGAGGAGATACCACGGAATATTGAAGGATGCTAATGCCCGGATAATGCAGTCCCACTTAGCCGTATTAAACGCATTCGGGATATCCAGTTTTACTATCAGGCAGTATTTTTGGCGCCATCCTTCCAACGAGAGCCAGCAATCACCCTTGACGCAATGACTACGACTTTTTGTATGGCGTCAACGGTGGATTTGGCCTTGCGGAACCCATACTGGTGAGGAGAGAGGTCGCCCGCTTCTATGATGGAGCACCCGAGTCGTGAGCATATTACATTTTCCAGCAGCTTTCTCGCGGTGTCGATGGGGCAGATTGGCCTGTACGTCAACGCGGTGGTTTTCCCGGTTTTGTGATAAAGACCAGCTTTTGGGTCTTCCACCTTTCCGGGAAAACACCTTCATGAAGGCAACAGGTAAACAGGGTCACAAAGACATCTGGGCGTAAGATAAGGGCGTGCTTAAGAGCTCTGTTTGGGATAGTGCCTGGCCCTGGGGCCTTGCTTACGCACATACTTCTGGCTGCGGCGACGATCTCCTTGTGAGTGACCTCCGCGATGGAGCCGTCATTTCGGGACTCCAGATTATCGAATGAGACCCTGCCGCTGTAATCCTCCGTACGAGGAAAGAGCTCTGCCACAATGGATTTAACCAGATCTGGGGCTGAGTGTGGAACTCACCTGGAAGTGCTCGGTTTCTTCGCTACGATCCTATATGCTCTGCCCCTTGGGTCGCGGTCCGGAGAGTCGCAGACTGGCAGAAAACATTGGCGCTTGCTTTCCCGTATGGCTGCTTTGAGAGCCCGCCTGCCACATCGTAGCGTTGCATTCCGTCTCCAAGTGGTCCATCACTTTGTTGGCCACCCCCTTCGCGGTTCCCTCAGCATTAATGTTGGTTTTGGCGTTTCCATCTTGCTGGAAATACTCCATTGATAAGGCATTTGGTATACATATTTGCGAAAAGCTGTGGGCGCTCACTCATTGCCAGCTCCAGGGCACTTTTTGGTATTCCATCCGGTCCATTTGCTTTCTTATTGGGTATTGCATTTGCCAGATTTAGGATATCCTGCGTATTGACTGAGATTATATCTGTGGTCTGTTCATTCTCCTGGTTTACGACTCTGCGGGCTTGGTTGCTTTGTGAGGTGAAAATAGGAATTCAACGAAGCGCATGAGCTTTTCGTGGTCGGTCGGACTATAGCTTTTAAAGCCGTTCATTCTTTGCATGACCACTTTATAGACCCTGCCCCATGAATCATGTTCTGCCTCATCGCACAGTTCAAGGAAGCATCTTCTCGTACTCTCCTTGATTACATTTTTCAGCAGCCTTCTTTTCTCGGCATATACGGCTCTCAACCTCTCGAAGACTGCCGATCCTCGGGCTCTATGGTATGCCCTTCTCGAACGAACACATTGATGCCCCACCTTAGCGATGTCCTCGTTCCACCAGAATACTGGTCTGTGACCTGTGAAAGCTTCGCATCGTGACATACTGGACTCGCAGGCTGTCTTGTCGCCATCCCTGAGCTGAGAAGCCATCTCTTCGCCATCGCCTTCGACATTTATTGAGTAAATAGACTCCCTGAAGGCTTGCAGATCTATTGTCCTCTCCTTATAGTGCTGCTTGGTTACAACTGCTGTTCAACGAGAATGCTGGATGTTGCACAAAATTGGGAGGTGGTCGCTTGATGTATATTGGCTGCTCATTCTCCAGGTCACGGACCCTGCTAGCTGGCTGCTAACAAAAGTCAGATCGATAATTGATCCGATGATAAATGTGTGGGAGCTTCCATGATTCTGCAGGGCCATATCCAATGAGGCAAATGCTTCAACAAGGTCCCTTACGCGAGCGTTTGTGAATGAAGACTGCCACTCTGTGGCCCAGGCGTTGAAATCACCGCCAATAATTGCCGGCGAGTGGGCTCTTAGATCAACTGACCTTTAGTACGGCAAACTTTTTTGTTTCTTAACATATCTTAACCAAACTCACAGATCGTATAAATGGGACCGCCTGTTACATCCTGATCAAATTTTGTCAAAGTCGGATGACTAAAACATATAGCTGCCATAGGAACAGTCGGATGCAAATTAACCTTTAGTATGAAAAACTTTTATATTTCTTAAGATATCTTAACCAAACTCACAGATTGTATATTTGGTGATGTCTTTTATATCGTGATCTTACTTGATTTAAATCAGATTAATATATCAGATAGCTACCATTGGAACAATAGCATGAAAATTAACATTTAGTACGTAAAACATTTTTGTTTCTTAAGTTATCTTAACCAAACTCTTAAATTGTATGTTTGCGACAGACCTTAACATCGTGATCAAATTTTGTCGAAGTCGGATGACTATATCCTATAGCTGTCATATGAACAATCGAATGAAATTAAGCTTTAGTAGGGAAAATTTTTTTTTGTTTGTTTCTTAGGATATTTTTACTGAACTCATAGATTGTATGTTTGGGATTGTCCCTTACATCATGACAAAATTTGGTCCAAATCGGATTGCTATATCATACAGCTGTAATGGGAACAATCTGATGCAAACTAACCCTTAGTATGAAAAACTTTTTTCTATTTGTTTAGATATCACAAGGTCGGCAAAATTCCTCGACTGAACCCTTTACGAGGGTGCCGACTGGAAATAACACTCCAATGGTTCTCTCAGAACTGATGTTAGCTAAGTTTTCTGGCCCCTGACATATAATATGGCTCTTCAATAGCCTTACTATATTCACGGAGGTTCCTGTCATGGTCTGAGGTACAGAGGGCCGGACTAAGGTGTAAAGCGACCCATGCCGATAGTCAACCTTGCTGGGGACCCTCAACAAAAAAGCTCAGTCTTAAACGGAGCGTCCGGATACCTGGTACCCTTCAGACTTACTAGCCTTACCTGCACAATGCGGATCTCTGTGCAGGCTGACCAACCCTTCTCTGCCACTCGTGGGATTAAAACATGAATCAAAATAACACAAACAAAAATAAACTCCATAAACAAAATAACAATATAAACATAAGGATAATGGTACTCCAAAAAAGTGCACGGGAATCTCGGATTCTTCCTCCTTAGAGGCGGCAGCGGCTTTAAAGCCTGGTCAAAGCGGTTTCACGACATCGGACATGGCCACCATGCCAACCGATCGAGCAAACGGTGCTGGTCCAAGCCAACCCGTATTCCACCCGGGCCTTGGGGTTGAGGGAGTCATTCTACCACCCCCTGTCATCACGGAGTTAAAGCAAAGCTCTAAAAGCGCAGATGGACCTCCTTCTAGTGCAGGAACGGTGGGGGAGTCTTTCACAGCCAGCACCATAAAGAAGTTTTCCTTCACGGAAAAAAGAAGCGCTGGAAACATCCTCCAGAGACTTAAGGAAAGCGCAGGATCCAACCTGTCAGCCAACTGGCTTAAAAAGGTGGAATGGGCCAAGCACGTGCTTCCGAATTTTAGTGCCCAAGTACCCAGAACGAGAGCACAGGCAAAGAGGCAGCGCTCTCCAGAGGCAGCCATACCCAATGCCAAAAAATCAAGGGTACAGTAGGGAAAATCCTTTACCCAGATTACCAAGAAGAGGATCCTCATTGGAGAATTCGGACGGGAGAATCCCCAGAAGCCAGTGGAAGTGGTTGGACTTGGCACTGGCCACCCGCTGCTTCGAGTTGCTGGAGAAGGAGCCTGGGCCGCCCCCCGTCTGCAAAGACGTCGGGTGGTACCAGGGGAGAGTAAAAGTTATAGCCTCCGACTACATCAGGTCGTCAGAGCTTTACAAGGCAGCTGTCGCTTACTTAGGCGAAGTTTATCCGGGCGCCGATATGGGAGCTGTTGAGTTGAACGAGGTCCCGGGCCTACCACGGGCAAGGATGTGGGTTCCATCAGCCTTTAGGGATTCCGAGCAGCTGCTAAAAATGTTACAGCGGTGTAATCCCAGTCTGCCCACTCATGACTGGCAAGTGGATAAGATAGAGGAGATGCCTGGGCCGATCAACCAGGCGGTGACCATCCTAAATAAGGGATCACTGGATAGACGCGGCTGGAGGAGAACTAAACTTCGGATGCAGTTCTGTTTTCATCCGCGTCTACAGTGGTGGAAGGCAAATCTACAGATGTCGCTAAAGATTCTGCAGATAAACCTACACCACTGTAAAGCAGCCTCTGCTGCCCTATTACTCCATCTGGCTGAAGGCGTAGCTGACGTGGTCCTTATCCAGGAACCTTAAATAGTGTGCGGAAAGGTTTCTGGACTAGGATCACCCGACTACAAGCTGATAATAGTAATGCACAAGGTAGCATTCGCACCTGCATACTTGCTCGAAAACATTTAAGTGCATTTTTGCTACATAATTTCAGTAATGAGGACAACACGGCAGGAAGCCTGGAGCTCCAGCCAGCTCCGATCAGGTTTCTTTCATGCTATATGGTATATGACCAACTAGGCCTCCCTCCTGAAGATATCAAGCGAATTCTAGTAAATGACTGCGCTAAAAACAAAATCGGCCTGTGATGCAAATGCTCACCACATACAGTGGGGGAGCTCCAACAACAATGTAAGGGGTGAGTTACTTTTAGATTACCTCCTCAATACAAGCCTAGAAATACTAAACAGAGGAAATGACCCCACCATCAATATCAAGGATAGGAAGGAGGTCATCGACCCAGTCTTTAATCGAATTCACCACAGATTGGAAAGTTTTAAATGAACACTCCTTCTCTGACCACAGGTATATTGACTTTGTACTTAATCTCACGCATCCAAAACCAATTCTTTTCACTAATCTCAGGAAAACCGATTGACCAAAATACCTAACCTTTCTCAAAAACACCATCCCAGAAAATGCAACAGAGGGCCTACACTCAAAAGTGCGCCTACATTATCTAATTCAAACTTTCACTGCTGCATGTAACTCCGCATGTAAAGCAGCCTACTCTGTCAGTAGACCAAAATGAACATAGAAACCGCCATGGTGGACGCATGACCTCAGCGACCTTCGTAAGAGTTGCAGAGCGCTTTTCAATCAAGCTAAGGCTTCCAATTTCGACCAATCATGGAAAACCTATAAGCTAAACTCAGCCGTATACAACACGGAATACGAGGCGCTACTTCTGCTCCAACATTGATTCAAACTCCGAGGCATCTAGACTTCGGAAGATTCTTTTCAAATCAGCCCCCTCTCTAGGGTATCTTTAGAGGGACGATGATTCCCGGACAACATCTAGTGAAGAATCACTTGATGCTCTTTTAACAAAGCACTTCCCGGGGTGTTCCCAACAAAGTTCGTGCACTTATCAATGCACACATAAAAAGCCAATGAACCCATCACTTTTCAGTCCACATAATATCAACTGGGCAATAAACAGTTTAATACCGTTTAAATCACCCGGACCTGATAGCATGCAGGCAACATTGCAATAAACTGGCTCCAAGCCATTTTAACTGAAATCTTTATGACTGGTTAGAAGAAGTTTTTATACCCTAGGCCGGAAAAGCCTCTCATGTCAGATATCAGACCGCTAAGCCTGACGTCTTTCCTGCTTAAATCTTTTAAGCGCATTCTTTCCCTCTACTTGAGGGTCTCCATTCCTTTAGAACTCATATCGAATTCACACCATGCTTACAGGAAAGGAAGATCCACTGAAACAGCTCTTTAGTCCGTCATTGCTACTATAGAGAAATTCCTCGCACTTAAAGAACTCACCCTCGTTGCATTCCTCGACATCGAGGGCACTTTTAACAACGTTTTCCCGATAGCGATAACTGAAGCACTGATGGACCTGGGGATCGAAGGCCAGCTAGTGGGATTAATCAACCAATTGCTTACATGCAGGGCTGTGACATCCACACTTGGCTCTTCGACTCTCACAAGATACGTCAGCAGAGGAGCTCCCCAAGGGGGAGTGCTCTCGCCACTTCTATGAAACCTGGTGGTAAATAAACTACTTTGTGACATAGAAGGAGGTGGCTGCCAGATAATTGCCTACGCAGACGACGTTGCAGTGATCTTTACTGGGAAATATCCCCAGACTTTATGCGATCTTATGACGGTCAAACTAAATAGGTTGGCCACCTGGGCCGATAAATGTGGCTTAGGGGTAAACCTTGAAAAACAAAACTTATTCTCTTTTCAAGACGATACAAGATCCCCTCTCTTATCCCCCCTAAACTTAAAATTTCCGTTCTATCATTCAGCGACAGTGCTAGATACTTGGGATTAGTACTGGATAGGAAACTGAATTGGAAAGTAAACATACAGGAAAGGAAGGAAGGCGACGCTTGCACTCTACACCTGCAGAAAAGCAACAGATATTAAATGGGGCATGTCTCCGTATATTGTCCGCAGGCTTTACATAGCTATAGTTAGACCCATCCTGTTTTACGGGATCTTAGTTTGGTGGCCTGCCCTATCTAGGACATCCACCCCAAAACAACTAAACCAAAATTTAGAGAATGGCGGAAGTGTGCATCACGGGTGCCATACTCTCTTCAATTTGGTATCAATCACTCTTTCACACATTTCGACAACTGCCCTATATGGGTACCTGGGCTTCAGGATATCTCAAGCAACTGTATAGCAGACGAGTTGGCTAGAAGGGGCGCGACAGGAATCCTCCTTTCGGATAAAGAGGATACAAGTATGCCTCTAGCGACCTGTAAACTCTTGCTCCGCACTCAATCAGATATGATAAGCACCACACGATGGAAAACGACCCTAGGCCGTGTAACCCGACTGACTTGGCCCCTTATAGACAAAGCTCGATCCTCAGCTCTGTGTAACCTCACCAGAAGCGACTGCTCACTCGTCGTACGCTGCCTTACCGGTCATTAGCCGGCAGTAGGCATTCACGCCCTAAGACTTAACTCTCCCTACAACGATTACAGCAGAAGCTGCAGGCATAAGGAGGAAGAAGAGTCACCGGAACACTTCTTTTGCTCCTGCCCGGCTCTAAGCAACAGAAGTCTCCGCTCCCTGGGGAAACCCTTCCTAAACGATCTAGGCGATCTTGCCGCACTGCCACCTTGCTAAATTGTCAAATTCATCCAGTCGTCGAACTGGGCTCCTTTCTGATTCCGTTTTTAAGTCTCCACGCAAGCAGAAAGGATTCACGGATCCGGGGGATCACAACGGGTCTACCCAGGCATAGGTGCGTCGTTACGGCACCCCAGCTAACCTATCCTAACCTATCCTAGATATCTCAACCAAACGCACAGATTGTAAGATATCCCAACCGAACTCACAGATTGTATATATGGAACTGCCTGTTACATACTGACCAAATTTGGTCTAAGTCGGATGACTATATCCTATAGCTACAATAGGAACAATCGGATGTATATTAATTTTTAGTAAGAAAAACTGTTTTGTTTCTAAAGATATCTCTACCAAACTCGCAGATTGTATGTTTGGGACTGTCTTTCACATCGGGACCAAATTTGGTCAAAGTCGGATGAGTATATCCTATAGCTGCCATAGGAATAATCGGGTGAAATTTACCTTTAGTATGGAAAACTTTGTACAGTTTTTTATGTTATCTTAACCAACTCACAGATTGTATGTTTTTGGGGGTGTCTCTTATATCATTACCTAGTTTGATTTAAATCGGAGCTATTTCATATAGCTGCCATAGGAACAATCGGATGGAAATTAATCTTTAGTACGAAACTCGCAGATTAGCTCTTCTTGCCAAATCTCTACTATTTCACGAAATTTATCTTTTTCCCGCAAAATCTGACTGTTTCCCGCAAAATCGGACTAATTACCGCCATATCAGAAAATCTGATTTTTAGTCAAAGTCCAATTACGGGGAAAAAATAATTATAGCAATGGACACAAACTTTAAATTTATATGTATTTTAACAAAAAATTTAATCTTTATATATAAAATTCTTTGTCCTGACTCACTGACAATCAACGTGTAGGCCAATCCGCCTTTTGCGAAATTCTACCTGTAAGAGGGTCAAATTCGGGGTCAAATTTCACGGAATCGCTTAGTATGTTTTTTTTTTTTCTGTTTCTTAAGACATCTTAACCAAACTCACAAATTGTATATGTATATATACTGCCGGTTACATTCTGACCAAATTTGTTTAATTACGGATAACTATATCCTATAGCTGCTATAGGAACAATCGGATGAAATTAACCTTAAGTAAGAAAATTAAATCTTAAGCTATCTCAACCATACTCACAGATTGTATATATGGAACTTAATGTTACATCCTGACCAAATTTGGTTTAAGTCGGATGACAATATCCTATAGTTGCCATTGGAACAATCGGATGTATATTAATTTTAAGTAAGAAAAACTGTTTTGTTTCTTAAGATATCTCAACCAAACTCGCAGATTGTATGTTTGGGACTGTCTTTCACATCAGGACCGAATTTGGTCAAAGTCGGATGAGTATATCATATAGCTGCCATAGGAACAGTCGGATGCAAATTAAACTTTGGTTTGTAAAACTTTTTTATTTCTTAAGATATCTCAACCAAACTCACAGATTGTATGTGTGGGGTTGCATGCTATATCCTGACTAAATTTAATCTAAGTCGAATTACTATATCATATAGCTGTCATAGGAACAATCGGATGCAAATTACCCTTTAGTACGAAAACCTTTTTTATTTTTTAAATTATCTTAACCAAACTCACTGATTGTATGTTTGGGACTGTCTTTCACATCATGACCAAATTTGGTCAAAGTAGGATGACCATATCATATAGTTGCCATAGGAATAATCGGGTGAAATTAACCTTTAGTACGAAACTCGCATATTAGCTCTTCTTGCCAAATTTCTACTATTTCACGAAATTTAGCTTTTTCATACCAAATCTGACTAATTCCCGCCAAATCTGGCTATTTCCCGCAAAATCTGACTATTTTTCACCAAATCACAAAATCTGATTTTTAGACAAAGTTTTATTACAGGGAAAAAATAAGTAAAGCATTGGACACGAACTTTGAATTTATATGTAATTTAATAAAATTTTTATCTATATATATAAAACTCTTTGTCCTGACTCACTGACATAAAATCAATGCGTAGGCCAACCCACTACAGTTAGAGAGCTGAAATTTGCACACAATATATCGTGCAATAAGACGGCGTTTTGCGAAATTATACCTGTAAGTGGGTCAAATGTCACGGAATTGCTTAGTATGGAAATTTTTTTTGTTTCTTAAGATATCTCAACCAACCACGAAGCTTGTTTATTTGGGACTGACTTTCACATCCTGAGAAAATTTGGTCGAAGTCGGATGACTACATCCTATAGATGCCATAGGAATAATCGGGTTAAATTAACCTTTAGTTTGGAAAGCTTTTTAGTTATTTCAGTTATCTTAACCAACTCACAGATTGTATGTTTGGGGGTGTCTCTTATTTCGTGACCAAGTTTGATTTAAATCGGAGCTATATCGTATAGCTGCCATAGGAACAATCGGATGCAAATTAAACTTTAGTTTGTAAAACTTTTTCATTTCTTAAGATATCTCGACCAAACTCACAGATTGTATGTGTGAGGTTGCATGCTATATCCTGACCAAATTTGGTCTAAATCGAATTACTATATCATATAGCTGTCATAGGAACAATCGGTTGAAATTAACCTTTAGTATGAAAACCCTTTTTTATTTTAAAAATTATCTCAACTAAACTAACATATTGTATGTTTTTCACATCGTGACCAAATTTGGTCAAAGTCGGAAGACTATATCATATAGATGCCATTGGAACAATCGGGTGAAAATAACCTTTAGTAAGAAACACTTTTTTATTTCTTAAGATGTCTCAACCAAACCCGCAAATTTTATATATGGAACTGCCTGTTATATCCTGACTACATTTAGTCTAAGTCGGTTGACTATATCTTATAGCTGTCATAGGAATAATCGGATCTTAATTTTTAGTAGGAAAAACTGTTTTGTTTCTTAAGATATCTCAACCAAACTCGAAGCTTGTTTATTTGGGACTGACTTTCACATCCTGAGAAAATTTGGTCGAAGTCGGATTACTATATCCTATAGATGCCATAGGAATAATCGGGTGAAATTAACCTTTAGTTTGGAAAACTTTTTAGTTATTTCAGTTATCTTAACCAACTCACAGATTATATGTTTGGGGGTGTCTCTTATTTCGTGACCAAGTTTGATTTAAATCGGAGCTATATCGTATAGCTGCCATAGGAACAATCGGATGGAAATTAACCTTAAGTACGAAACTCGCAGATTAGCTCTTCTTGCCAAATTTTTACTATTTCACGAAATTTAGCTTTTTCCCACAAAATCTGACTATTTTTCACCATATCACATAATCTGATTTTTAGGCAAAGTCCAATTACAGGGAAAAAATAATTATAGCAATTGACACGAACTTTGAATTTATATGTATTTTAATAAAAAATGTTATATTATATAAAATTGTGATTCAGTATAATCTTCAAAAGCCGGACAAGTAAAGATCTGCCTTTTAATTCTGCAAGCAGAGCGAGCAGGGGGCGAAGCCCCCTTTAATATGTAAAATTGTGATTCAATAAAAATCTGATTTTTAGGCAAAGTTTTATTACAGGGAAATATTAATTATAGCAATGGACACTAACTTTGAATTTACATGTATTTTAACAAAAAATGTTATCTATATGTATATATAAAACTCCTTGACATAAAATCAACGTGTGCCAACCCGCTACAGGTAGAAAGCTGAAATTTGCACACAACATAGCTGAGACAATTTTAAGACAATAAGACGGCGAAATTCGACCTGTAAGTGGGTCAAATTCAAACTCACAGATTGTATATATGGGACCGCCTGTTACAACCCAACCAAATTTGGTTGATGTCGGATAACTAAATCTTCTAAAAAACCTCTTTACGAGGTAAAAATCTAGTGACGAAAACATTTCCATGCCCCAAAATTTCTGATATCCAATTTTGGGACGACGATATTGAATTGTATATAGTTACATAGTTCTACAGCTAGACACACATAGAAACCCAAATAGTAACAGTCAGGCAGAGCCACAGCCAGAGCCAATTCAGCAGATAAGCAATCACACGATCAACGCATCTACAGATCAAAATTTATAAACAAAAGATCGATACACACAACGCTTAAAGGCAGACAATAAACAATGTGCATACAAAGCATAATTTCCCCTCTCAATAAGAGCACTTCGCTACAATGGTCACGTAGGCAGCTGCAGGAAACTAAATGTAAAGAAATATAATTTCGGCTTCTTGCTCACTTAGATTCTAAGAACGAGTTCTTAGAACGAGTCTTAAAATTGTCTTAAGCTCATTCGGACGCGTTATTAACCACGCACATATAAAACAAATAAAATCTCGCACATATTAACGCGCTCGTCTTATTATTTTTAAAATCTTGGTACTTAACGAATACAAGTACGTAAGTGGCGCAGCCGGTAGGATATAAATGTTTATCGACGCATACGATAAAGTTTGTATCCGCAAAAGAACTATATTTCCAAAACCGCGTTAACTAAAAGCTTCGGTTTGTGAAAAATATTTTCAATTAAAGCTCGAACGAAGCTTTTTGAAAAACAGTGCAAAAACAGTGCAAATCTAAAACAGTGAATACCTGAAATGGCAACGCCAAATCTTGATAACGCAACCAACAACGCTAGCATTGCGCTTAGTGTTGAACAAATGGGGATGTGCCTGAAGTATATCAACAGCCAACGAAAATTTGACGGCAGCCCGATGCTCCTATGTCTAGTCGTGAAGAATATTGACGCATCGCTATCACTGTCCTTCACTGCGAACCCGATCCAGATGACACTCCAATTAAATGCAGTGAAGAGGCTCCTTATTGGCGACGCTATGCGTGTGCTGATGAAGGCGAGTTACGAGACTTGGTCCACCCTGAGCACAGCTCTACTGAACCATTTTGAGGACAGGACACCACTTCATCAACTAATTGCGAGCATCAGGACGACGAAATATAAAGGAGACCTCAGTAAGTTCATAAACGATCTTGAACTTATATCAAATCGTGTAATGAATAGACTAAATTTGAGCGGGACTCCCAGCGAAAAGCTGATGTACCAATCATCGTTAGACGACTTTTGAAGTCAATGTATCTACGATGAATTACCTGAAAGAATATTGTTTAGGTTAAGTAGATCGGATATAAGCACACCTTTGAAATTAAGACAGGTAGCCATGGAAAAAAGAATACTAAATAATTGGTCCCAAATAAGTAATGATTATTTTAAACTCGATTTAACAAACAAATCACAAGCAATGAAATACAACCAAAACAATCAAAGACAAAATTTTCAATCGATTCCACAAAATGCAATACCAAATCCAAATTATATACCATGACCACAATTTTCTCAAAACCAAGTTCCTATTCAACCGACTCAAATTCAACAAGCTTTTCCTCAAACCAATCAAATTCAACCAAAACCACAGTTTAACCCAATGCAAAATCAAGCTCAGCAACAGCCAGAATTTAGAGTTCCATTCAAACGACAAAGGGAAAGTACACAACAGAGACGTATAGAACCGATGGACATCAGTGAACATTTTCGGCTACAAGGCTCGGACAATCAGCAGGAGTATGTGGAACAGGAACAGGAGTTAGGTCAACAGGACCAAGAATTTGCACTGATACCGAATCAGATAGATCAGGAGGCATATCTGCAGGATCAGGAATATGTAGCACAGGAGCAGAACAATATAACTTCGGAGGAGTACGATCAATATCAGCCAAATTTTCAACTTCAACAATAACATTAATTATTGAAAATGAACGTTGCAAATGCCTAATAGATACTGGGTCAAACGTTAGCTTTTCCACACCAAATATTTGGAAAATCATACCTCTCATTAAATTGGCCAATCCATTAAAAGTCATTACCTTGGCAGGAACAATTGTTATACCACACATGAATTATGTTAAATTATCAAGAATGCTGAACTCAGCAGCTTAAATGTATGTTCATCATTTTTCCGATAACCATGACGTATTGATAGGCAGAGACTTACTAGAACAGTGGCACGCTAGTGTTGATTTCGCAAAAGGATCAGTAACTCTTAATAACACAGAGTACTCATTTATCAGTCCCTATGAAGAACCAAAAAACGAAGAAAGTAATAAAATTGAGCTAGAGCATCATGAACAGAACGTACCACAGAAAATACTTAAAGACTATAGGGAGATTCAATACAGTGACGGTGACGAATTAACTTTTACAACAAGCATTAAACATGAAATAAAAACAAAAACAGAAGAACCAATCTACAGGAAAGCATATCCGTATGCACAAGTCCATGAAAGTGAAGTTAACGAACAAATAAACGACATGTTAAAACAGGGCATTATCAGACATTCGAACTCGCCATACAACAGTCCGTTACTAGTTGTAGGTAAAAAAGAAGGCAAATTTCGTCTAGTAATAGACTTTAGAAAGCTAAATGAAGTTACAATAGATGACAGATTTCCAATCCCAAACATTGATGAGATACTAGACAAGCTTGGCAGATGCCAGTATTTTACTACACTTGACTTGGCTAAAGGGTTTCATCAAATTCAAATGCACCCAGATTCTGTCAAAAAGACAGCTTTCTCGACAAAACATGGATATTACGAATACACTCGTATACCATTTGGTTTAAAAAATGCACCCTCAACTTTTCAACGTTGTATGAACCATGTTTTAATATATAATATGTTTGATGATATAATCATTTTTTCAACTTCACTTCAAGAGCATGAGAGCTCAATAAGATAAGTCTTGCTCTGCTTAAAAAACACAATCTCAAATTACAGTTGAGCAAATGCACCTTCATGCAAAGAAAAACAACATTTTTAGGACACATCGTAACACCTGACGCCATAAAGCCCGATCCAAAAAAAATAGAAGCAATGCAACGATATCCGATTCCAAAAACTCCAAAAGAAATAAAATCATTCTTAGGTTTAGCAGGGTATTACCGAAAGTTCATAAAAGACTTCGCAAAAATTGCAAAACCAATGACAAAGTATCTTAAAAAAGAACAAATAATTGACGTCCAGAACGAAGAATATAAAAATGCTTTTCATAAATTGAAAATGTTAATAGCAAGCGATCCTATTTTGACACGACCCGATTTCAATAAAAAATTCAGCCTCACCACTGATGCAAGTAATTATGAATTAGGTGCAGTTTTGGTACAAGAAAATAAAAAAATTTGCTTTGCAAGTCGAACTTTAAATGAACATGAAGTCAATTATTCCGCTATTGAAAAAGACTTATTAGCCATAGTCTGGTCCACAAAATATTTCCGACCTTATTTGTATGACCGTCGATTCACAGTTCAGACCGATCACAAACCATTAGTTTGGTTGGAGTCTCTTAAAGAACCCAACATGAAACTTCAAAGGTGGAAACTAAAGCTTAATGAATATGATTCTGAAATAAAACACATACAAGGAAAAGAAGACCATATTGCAGATGATATGTTCAGAATAAAAATCAATGAAACATTTATAGGTGACGCACAATACGAAGACAACGAAAGTGAAGCTGATACGACTTTAGCAACAATACACAGTGCATCAGAAGACGGAAGCCAATACATTCAAATTACAGAACGACCAATTTACCATTTTAATCGACAAATAATAATGATAAAAGGAACTCAGTTCAAGATCACAACAGAAAAATACTTTATTAAAAACATTACAAAAATAGAATACGTACCCCCATTAAAAGAAATCGAAGTTAAAGACATACTAGAAAACATAGTAGGAACAAAAAATACAACAATCTTTTGCAACGACGATCAGGATTTAGCGCTTATACAAAGAACATACATGACCTTTTTAAATCCCAGAATTAGAGGTAAATTGACTAAATCTAAAAGAAAATATAACAAATTATGCCGATTTCACGGAAATTGTTTTAAAATTACATGAAGATAAATTGCACCAAGGAATAGAAAAAGTTGTAAATGAGTTTAAAGCTTCAAATTTGTATTTCCCCGATTATCATAATTTAATACAAAACATAATTAATAAATGCGAAATTTGCAATCTTGTTAAAGCCGAACATAGATTCACCAAATTGCCTTTGGAAATTACACCGAAAATTAATAAAATCAGAGAAAAATACATTATAGAGTATTACATGAATAACAGACGAAATAATTTGACTTTTATTGACGTTTATTCTAAATTCATGATGGCCGTAGAAACAGAAGCAAGAAAATGGCTCGACGTAAAAGGGGCTTTACTTACAATTTTCAACACAATGGGAAAACCCAAGTTAATTAAATCAGATAGAGATACAGGAATGAACAGCTTAAGTCTTCGAAATTGGTTAGAATCCGAAAATGTAGCCATAGAATACAATACGAACAAAACAGGAATAGCACACATTGAACAAGTTCATAAGACTATTAATGAAAAAATGAGGGTTATCTTGACAACAAAAAATATTGAACATACAGGTACAGAAGTAGTTGATAATTGCGGGTTTCAGCACAGTTTTGGAGGTGGGGGTAAAGGGTCTTTAATTTTCGTGGTGGGGGATTAGTTATGCATGGTTGCACAAAGGATTGAAAGGTGGGGGATTAGTTATGCATGGTTGCACAAAGGGTTGAAAAGTGTGGGTGAGAGGGGGTTGTGTCGATCGTAAACAAGTGTTAGTGAGATGACAGTTTGACAGGTGGTGGGAAAAGTGTCCTAATATTTGGTATGCGAGAGTTAATTTATGACCTCCTTAGGTTAAGACTGTGAATTAGGGGGAGGATGAGGGTGTGTGTGCGACCCACGTGCGATCCCGGTATGTGTTTATGTGTATGAGAATGTCCAAGTGTGAACACGGGCTTGCACGGGATTATGAGCATGCATTGAGCTATGCGCGCCGTGGCTTGTACTCACCCTCGCATAGCGATAGTGAAGAAAACTTGTAAACCTGTTGCTGACGTCAGTAAATGGGTCAGAGGTCAAGGGTCAGGTAAGTATTGTTTTGTTTTGAAAGACACAAAGTCTACCCAAAACTCACTCTCGCGTCCCGATTGTAAGAAAACCTGCCCCGAGTATTTCACAAGAAAACCTGTCTCGAGTATTTCACACCCCTCATGAACACGTGCGCGATCTTTGAAATTGGAACAAAATAACCCACCCTGTGTTAATAAAAAGAAACCTAGATTTGGTAGTTTGTTGAACAATTTCATTTTCATTTATTTAGTATTATTTACAAAACTATCAGCTATTTTATAATAGCGTAACATAATATCCAATGCCTCCGTTTTGTAGCGGGATCAGTACAGGCAACGGCAACTCTCCGGTCCACGTGTTGTATCATCTTTTGACCAAGAACAAGATGATAAGTGCATTCCATATCTTGATGTCACCATTTCCTGTTCCTCTATTTCCATTATTGTACTTTGTAACTTCACTAGTCGCACGCAGTGCTCCATGAATATTAAATCCTTGAATTGAGTGAGAAACACTTGAATTTGTTTACTCAACATTTTTGATATCTTTATTGACTGCTTGCTAGTGGCTTATTCGTCGGCTAAATTGGAACTGAAAATGTTTAGAATGAAGACTCCCTTTATACCCTTGCCCATTTCATTGTAAATAAAGATAAAACAGTATATATTTGTGTGTGTGTGTGTGTGTTTGGTGCTATTTATTTGGTTATTTTTAAATATTATAATCTTTTGCTTAAGTTAATATAAGATGAAATTAATGTTCTAACTCCATGTTGTCGATTAGCATAGAATGAGCAGGCACAAGTCTCTCGACCTATCTCATCATTGTCATCGGCCTATTCACAGAATTTGAAGTGTTCGCCATATCTAGATATGACAAGATCACATTCTCCATTGTCCATGAACATATCCCTTGTAATGATAAGAAATTGCAAATGCTCTCCAAATATCTCATTGCCATAGTGTTTAAGAAAAAAATTAATTTCATCAAGAATTGTTCCATTACTGTTGTTGTAGTTGTTGTTGTTGCTGTTGTTCTTAATCATTATTTGTAGCTGCTTTTGATGTGTGTTCGCCTTGAAACTCCAAATGTTATTGATATAAATGTTGACTTCATATTACATTATATCCTTATAAAATTTCTAAATGTTGTAGTCATTATTTAGTGCACAAACATGGCGGTGCATTTTACAAAACGGAAACTGGTTTCCCTTTAGAGTATCTAGTGATGGACATCCAAGTTCCTCAACGTCAATTAAATGTTGATCCCTTAAAAATGTTTCCAGAAATCGTTTCTTTCCAACACCTTTACATAGAATTTTTTTTCCTGTAGTAATTTTCCTCAGATAATTTCGTGTTGAAGCCATCGTTCCAATGTATTTTGTGGTGGTTTTTAGTAAGCCAGCTAGCAGTTTTTCGTGACTTTTTATTTAATTGATTAAAATTAAATGGAGCCCGTATAATGAAATGATTATTAAGTCTAGATTCTTCACCAAATGCTATTCCAATTTCCTTTGCAATGAACTTGTTGTTATTATCAAAAAATCCTTGAACATCAACTGCAACATTATCTTCGCTCATTTTCTATATGTAGATTGTTAGACGACTCTTTGAACTAAACCGCTTAAAGGATTGTACTCGACTAAACGCTCATGAATGAGAAGAGAATATACTTGAGTATTTTCATCACTTGTCACCTTTAATTCAGTTGAAATCCTCACATCAATGGGACCAGATTTCACCATTTCATTTTGATATGAAAGGTCTATTACAACAATAGGTGCTTTAGTTTTAAAGTCGATTGGTGTTAAAAGTGGAAATGCTTCAAGATTGTAGTAACTAGTTTGAAAATTAGCATACATTTCATACAGGGGAGCAAAACGTGCCTGACTAAAATCCACATTCAAATCATCATATGGATATGTATCAGAATTCAAGTACACTTTCAAGTTTGATAAATTGTTTGAAATTAATTGACCGTTTAGTGAGAAGGCTATTATTGCAAAGCGGGGACGTTCTCGGTTAGCAGCTAACTTAACATTCCAAACATGGTGTGTTCCCTGAACCAGCTTGGGGTTAACATACGTGTCCCAACTTCTGAACGCAACTTCGGAACGCAAGTGATAGATTAGCTCCACTTTTAATAATATCATACATTTTTATTTTTGCAACATCACTGGGAGTTACATGTGGAATTTTCCTAGATATATTTGCCATTTCTAATTGATGTGTTTGACCACCCCTAGTTTTGCGATAGACGTCTTCCAGATTTTTGGTTAGTAATAGTACAAGCTCATGCTTACAGTTTAACAGAACCTTTGTATAGTCTTCAGCAAAACCCAACAATTTTTTTAGGGGAACGGAAAAATTAAAATTAGCATTTGTTTGGATATCACTTCCTCCAGTCCATCCAGAATTTAGAAGAGTTCTACTATTAAGGTTGGTCAATGAGAGATAGTTTTTAAGGGTTGAAGTGACACCTATGAACCGCGTTCTGTCAACCATTCACAACCATTTATTTCAAATTTTATTTCATCCAAAAAATATGCCATACAATTATTATTAAGTGGGGAAAAAACGCCCTCTGTCGACATAACATTTTGGGCTGATACTTTGATAGTGTACTTATTTCTCTGCACTTGATTGGTAAGTAAATGAGATTGCGAGGAATCACATTCATTTTATAGCCTGGAGGGACATTGATTCCAAACTCATATAATATATGATTTGGCGTGTTATCTACATATGAGCCACTGACAATGTTACATTCCAATCGAATCGTGTTAATTTTAAATATATTTATAGGTTGATCGGACAGAAAAGTTTTAGTAGTATGTGGTTTGAGTACATTTTGATGGAAACCAAACAATTCACCAATTGTGTTTCTCTTATTAAAGTATATTGTTTCTTTACTGCTAGAGATTTCCATTTGAAGTGTATTATTATTTCCTTTAATTTAAACGGTACTCTAAAGCTCAGTTTCTTTTAGCTGTGAATAAATAACCTCAACAATATCATCGAGTTCATATGAACCGATTCAAATTATAATAAACTAATCGAAACCCATTCTATATCGCCCCTTGTCCATATCATCGTCTTTACTTATTAACAGGAAACCATATTTATCGTTCCAACATTTTTGACAAATTTTCCTGAATGAGTCATAGCTCATGTCTGTGTTAATATGATCACGATATATATGTCGCATGTTTAGGTCATCTTGCTTAAACATAATAATCATGTTTGCATTGTCGCGTATAAGATGTTTTGGTATATGGGTATAAGTTTTACATAAGTAAAACAAATCAATATTTTTCTGTCATCCCATACAAAAATATGAACGAATATTATCTTGTTTTTCACATGCAACATCATCAAAAATCATAATGGAATTATTTTTGGCTTTACTGGGTGGTAAAACTGATTCATTTTGTGAGAATGTATGATAGCCCATACCTTTGGTTGATTAGCTTTTCCAAGTACTCATATTTGGGTTGGTACAGACTCTTTGAAAACACGTAAATATTTTCAAATTTCAATTCATTGGGACTTTCAATTAGACTAAACATAAGATTTGTCTAGCCACAGTTGAACGGACCAACAATCAGTGCTCTTATTGTGTTGGGCAAGAGAGTACTATGGCGTGGGGGTAGCTTTTCACTAGCATTACCCCCCTCAATATTTCTAACAAAAATATTTTCTTTTTGCTTTATTAAACGCATACTCCCTCTCAATGTGTTCATTCAATGAGAAACTATCATTGATTAAACAAGCATAAAATGGGTAAACGTTTTTATAATTACATCAGTCATAATTTGAACTGTAAACGGGCAGTGGTCTTGTAAACAAGTTAATTAACATACTACCGGTTGAAGCACACAGACCTGGATATAATTTCTGTGGCCCTGGTACAAAGCTAGAAAAACGATTGAAGCGGGGTGATCGTAGAATAAATCCTTTGGACGAGGCTTGTAGGGTGCATGACATTGCTTATGAACAACATAAGGAATTGAGTGAACGACATAAGGCAGACACAGAATTGATCAACAGAGCTTGGGAGCGTGTTAAGGCTAAAGATAGTACCCTCGGTGAGAGAGCGTCAGCATATTTGGTCACCAATATCATGAAGTCACGGAAGAAATAAGGAATGGGTATGAAGAAGAAGGGAGTGAAACGAGGTGGAAAAATTAAAATTAAAAGTTTGTCGTCCGTGGTTAGGGCACCTAGTCGGGAATTGAAAAGGCAAAAACCTCTAGATATGATTAATGCAATTAAAATTGCACGCAAAACAATTCGCAAAATAATGCGTAGTAAGAAAAATGTTAGAGTTCCACGTGTAATTACTGAACCCAAAGTTGGAGGCTTTTTACTACTTATACCAATTCTGACTGCACTGAGTGCTCTAGGAAGTCTAGCCTCTGGTAGTGCAGTTATTGTTAATACCATTAACAATGCAAAGACGGCAAAACAGCAGTTGGATGAGGGGGCAGGGAGCGTGAAAAGAGTTGCCTTGGGAGAAGGAATGTATTTGAAGCCCAATCGAAAGGGCTACGGATTATACCTCAAACCATACAACAAGGGCTATGGAATAAAGAAACAAAAAAACTATTAAAAAGGCTACCCAAAAGAGCATTAACAAATTTAGACATTGAACATTTTGGTCGAAAATACATCCCCCATTTTCGTGATGTGTTTATGAGAGATACTCTTCCAAAATCACCGCACAGTCAGGAATGTGGAGTCATAAATTTGGGTGTTTCTTCGTCAAACGGCACACATTGGGTAGCTTATAATAAAAATGGAAATTCAGTACAGTACTTTGATAGTTTTGGAAATCTACAACCACCAAAAGAGGTTGTAAAATATTTGGGAAAGGGAATTAAATACAACTATGAGAGAGTCCAACGTTTTTATTCATACAACTGTGGACCCCTGTGTCTTAAGTTCTGACTATCATGTTATAGTGGGGGGAGGGTTTAATATAATCGTTGAAGGCTCAAATAAAAATTAGGGTGTTTTAAGACCGAGTGCAGTGGTTGAGATAAAAGATGAGAACAAGTGGACTTGAGCCACACTCAAAGTCAGCACCTCAGTTGGGATAAACAGATCAAGAAGTCAGTTGATCAACCGCGCAAACAGGTGGGACGGTATCAGTTTCACTACATTAGCAGAACTATCAACAGCACTAATAGGTCAACAGCTACAGCGGATATACAACAACAAGAATGAGCTAAAAACAGCAACAGCTAAAAGCAGCAACAGCTCAAAACAGCAACAGCTATAAACGGATACAACAACAAGAACTGAGCCGCAACAACAACAACAACTACTACAAACAGCATAAAAATGAATCAACCCGAGCTCACCAAGAGTAAAATTCAAGCCTTTTTTGATGAATATCATGCTTGTATAAACGTGCTAAAAGATTTTAATGAACGCAATCAGAAGCCACTTCTTTCAAAAACCAAGATGACAGTTGGTGCCACATACCCCATTCTCAGAGCACGGCGGAAGAATACAAAGATTGGAGATTCCATTGCTTTAGAATTAGAGCAATACAGTCTATACCTACCTGAGCGGTATACAAGTCTTCAAGATGAGACTATCGTTGCATTAAAGGATAAGAAGTATTTGGTCATCATTAGAAATGATGGGAAATTATACTTAAAATTAAACAAGACCAATAAAAATTTGTAACTGTATCAATATTTTTCAATAAAAATTATTTTTTCAAACTATTTAAATTTGAATACAACTGCTCTTTTTATGATGGTAGGAACTTTCAGATATCTTTTATATATATAAAAATACATTTCAATTATTTAACAGTATTGGTTGAGAAGTGATTACATACGCACACATCAGTTTTCGTGTAGCCCTTATATACTTTTATATTCGTCTATATACGTCTATATTCGACGGACAGACTTATTTCTATTTTGAGGTGGCGCTTACATAAATATATTACACCAGCAATGAGTCAACATATTTTGAGTCAGTTGACGAAAGCTAGAAATGTATTGAAAAGAAAATTCGAATCTATCAAACAAAGGAAAACTCTAAATGAAATAGAGTTTTTTAAACTTTTAAGCCCATAACAGAGCCTTTACAGGAGCTAGTTAGCGAGAATAAAAAAATCAAGCTTGTAAAAGTCGAAGAAGATGACAATGACGAAAAGTCAAAATTACAGAAAACTATAAAATCAATAAAACTCAAGTCCACTAACACCAAGGTTGATGATAATGAGAGTTCTAAATGGGAAGATCACTACTTTGGAAATAATAATGTAAATTTACAAAATTAAGATGATAGTGAAGAAAGTGAAGCAGACAATGATGAAACAAATTACTTTTCACATTCGAATATTGAAGAAGTTTCACAAATAGAACCGGAGATTGAATCAGAGTAGAAGATAATAAAGTAAACCTTAATATCAGTCAGCTACAGAGAGAGAAACTTTTGGATAACGCTTATGGTCCCCGAAGAAGCACAACAGATTCTCGTTCTTTAATGTTGGTGAACAGTACATTAAATATTAATAATAATAAAATTATATTGTCGAGTGGAAGTAGTTGGACCCTTACTCCTGGTCTATACTCATTAATTTTCCATAATAAACCTACAGACTACAACAAAAACGACTTGGGAACTTACAAACAAATTTTAAATGAGACTAGTGTGTATAGACGAGATTACGACCCAAATAAACAAGTGAAGGGGACTCGCGCACAAAAATATATAAAAATTATCAAGCCTCTCATAACTACTGATTCAATTCCTTCAGCAATGTCTACACCAAATCGTTCGAAAACAGGTTCAGGACTTATGACCCTACAATTTTTAAAGCCAAATTATGTGTATTGGGTTGATGTCAATGAATTAGTTGAACGATTACAGATTCTTTTAGCTACAAAAACAGCTGATAATACTAATCATAATAATGCAATTATATCGATAATATAAGAATTGCGTGAGGCGAAGATAATATACTAATATCTATAAATATGTAGTACAGTTGACAAGTGCATTTATAATCAGTATGTCTGTTGACAAGTTCGGTCATTTTATTAATGATAAGGAGCATTCAGAACCCCTGAATAGAGGCATTAAAACTGGTGTGGGTTTGTACATTGATAGTGACGGTAATCTGAATGCGCAACATAGACGAATTAAAAATTTTGGTGGACCGATAGAGGGAAACGATTTAGTAATAAAAGACTATCTTTATAAAAGCATTGAGAAATTAAGAGATACTATAACAATAATGGTATCTACACCACTTACAGAATATGTTGATGAAACCCTAAAACACTTCAGATTCGAAGTAAACCAAAAAATAACACAAGCACTAAATGCTAAATTTAGTGTTATGGATAACAGAATTAAACAAGTTGAAGATAGATTAGAGAGTGCTGATAAAATCATCGCTAATCTATGTGCACAAATGAAAAGTCTTGAAGAATATACATATAAATATATGAAGAAGCCAAGACAAAGCTAATTGAAATCAAACAATTTCAATTACCCATTACTAAATTATGAGCAAGCGAGATATTATTAACAAACTACATGGACCCGCCCGCAAGAACTTTCTACGACGTAGTTGTCACAAAGGGGATAAACGATCTGTGGCAAGCAGATTTGGTTGAAATGGGAGCATATGCTTCATCCAATAATGGTTATCGTTATTTGTTGACAGTAATAGATTCTTTCTCTAAATTCGCTTGGGGTGAAGCACTAAAATCAAAAACAGCTAAGGAAGTTGCCGAAGCAATGGAGAAAATATTTAAATCAGGACGTGGTGTTCCCAAGAACCTGCAAACAGATGATGGAACCGAGTTTTTCAATAAACAATTTAAGATATTAAAAAACCAGTATAAAATAAATCACTATTCAATATTTAGCACCCTTAAGGCGTCAATTGTTGAACGATTTAATCGAACGCTAAAAGAGCTCATGTGGCGTGAATTTAGTTTCAATGGAAAATATAAATGGACTGATTTGTATAAAAGTTGAATTGATGGTTACAACAACAGAGTAAATAGAACAATAAAAATGAGTCCAATTGGAATTGATTCATCTAATGATAAACTACTTTTGAAGACGGTATACAATCATTTGAAAATATTCACTGGAAGTAAATTGCGTAATGGGGACAATGTTCGCATTAGTAAATACAAACATGTATTTGAGAAAGGGTACAAACCGAATTTCACAACAGAAGTATTTAGAATAAGAACTGTGAAAAACACATATCCAACAACATATTTGTTAGAAGACTTAAAGGGGAATCCAATTATAGGGCATTTCTACACAGAAGAAATAAAAAAGACTCGTTTCCCTGATACATATCTGATCGAAAAAGTGTTGAAACGAGACGGAAAAAGGGCCTTGGTACGTTGGCTGGGCTTCCCAAAGAGTGAAGATAGTTGGATCGATGTGAAAGATATTTTATAGTCTTTATAACGTTTTGGAATTCATTTAAAATTTTGATAAAAATTTTATTTACTTTTATTGAATTTAATACACAACTTTATATTAAACTTACAACAACTTTATTAACATTTTATTAAACTTACAACAAATTTATAAACTATTCTTTACATTATTATATAAGACTTATGTACAACTTTTATTCACATTTTATATTAAAAATAAATACATATTGCTTAATAAAAAGGGTTTTACAAATCTTATTTTTCTATGGTTGTTGGTCTTGATGTTCATTGTAGAACATCTCAAGCTCAAGAGCTGCATATAATAACTCCGTTTCAGAATTTTCTATTTTAATTTTTTAATGAACTGATTATGGTGTTTCCATTGCTATGAGTCTGGAAAGTGAGATTGTTTTCCAACGCATCTACCGTTTTCACCACTACCCCCCAAGTAAATGATTCGGCTTCTAAAAATTGTATATTTGTTAAAAGCTCACTTTCTTTTTTTAAATATGCATAGCGCTCTCTTTCTATTATTCTATGGTGGTGATAGGCTAATTTTCAAAATTGATCGCTCTCAATAAAACGTTTATCATCTTTATTATCAAGAATTTTCTTAATAATTTGATAAGTGTTTATAGTATGACCTTTAAATCTAAACAGTGACATTTTTCCATATTCTGATTCACCTGTTTTTAGAAATTTTTTATAATTTTCAATGTCTATGTTTTCTAAAGTCGCCCTTTTTACACCTTTAATTTTCTTCTTTTTTTGTTATCCACTTTATAACAATACATTTTTAGACGAAGTCCAACAAAGTCCAACATGGGCTTACCACTAAGCTCATCCTTGAAGAAACCGAATTTTTTCTTATTAACTTTTTTGAAATTATATTTATTGGCAATTTCATCAGAATAGTCAGATGTTTCGAATTTTGATTCAACATCATTCCGAATATCACTGTAGAAATCTTTGGTTTTTATTGTATAAATAAAGGAGTCGGTATCCATGTAATTCAATGTTAAATTATTCTTAAACTTTGGTTGCATGTAATCATAGTGGAAATCATACATTTTCCACTTTGATAAATCCAATACTGTGAAGCCTAAATACATGGGTTTATTGAAAACATTACTTAATCTTCTCATTTGAATTGCATAAAAGTTTTCATTTATTCTAGTCTAACTATGAAAGCTGCTTCTAGCAATTAATGATCTTGCACAAAGTCTTTTGCGGCCTACGGTGAATGTTTCTTTTGGTTCCCACTCGGTGCCTAGTCTTACGTCAACACTCTTTTCAACATTTTCCATGGTTTTACCATAGACTGCGTTATTCAATAATTTGAAAAAATAATTTTCAATCGAATTTTTTGCGTTCGTTCTATGTAGATGTAAAATTCAAATCGATGTAAGTCTTTAACCAAGGTTTTTGTCTGAAACATATACCTCGATGAATTTTTTTCAACTGTAAACCAATATCCAAACATTGTTGTAATGTTCGGTAATGGTAAACATAATTACGCTTATTACCAAGGTCAGCGAATAACTTCTCAACTTTTGATGTCTTTGTTGGTAATTTGATACTCGGACAAAACGGAAGATCATTATGCTGATCATGGATAGTGTAAGTAATCTAAGTCTTCTTCTAAAATGTATCCATCAGCATCAATTGCTATGTTATCAACATTGAGATGTTCTATGTCTGTAGAAGACAGCCACTTAAAACCATTATATGGCAGAGCTTGTGACATTGCCCAATCATATAAATTGTTTGCATCCAGATACATTAAAAATGTTGAATCCTTGGATGGATCGTATGTAGATAAATATTTATTATTTGCTTTCGTATATCTATGACAACACTGTACAAGACCGCCACGAATACCAGACTGAATACACCTATACATATCTATATCTGTAAGTAGTTCTAATTTAATCTTTGTGCTCTTTACCATAGCCTCCCAAGATATGCCTGGACTTGTATAAAAATGAGCTGGGTCAAGGGAATAAAGCCAGTTTCTGTTAAATTGCTATAAAATGCTTCTCTTGGAGGGAACACCCTTTTGACGCATTAATCTGAACTCATTTTCAAGATTGAAATGCAACTTAATTGTTTTTAACTGTTCATCAACTAAATTAGATGCAAGAGCATCTTGACTTGATGACATAAATCGAAAAGTGTCTAGAAAACAAATTTCTAAACTATTTCCGTTTTCACACTCTATCATTTTTGAAAGAGATATATAGTGTTCCTTATTAATGGGAATAACCTTAATTTCTACAAGTATATGCGCAAGTTCTTTTACAAACAAATGAGAATCATACTTGGTGAAATTATGGAAGAAGACTGGTATGAAGTTGTTCGTCTTATATGTCAAATTACATTTTGAATGAGCAGCACCCCTGAATTTTCCAGTGAAATGGCAATGATCCCTCACCCTATCTGTTAATAAGACACTCTCACAAATGTGTCAATTAATTGTCTCTTGAAACACAATCTCATCTTCCGGACTCATAACAATGGGAACATTCTTGATCAAATATTTATTATTAAGCCTCCCTAGATTTTCTACTAATGAACTTATAAAACTTAAACCTGAATTTTTACTAGTTTCTAATACAAACTTATCTAAGCCGCTATTAAATGCACACTTTATGTAGTATGCATAAGATATTGGAATGTGTTCATTAATATTAAATAATTTAGAACTTACTTCTATATTCTTCGGCTGAAGAATACACTCAAAGTCTGCATACACAACAAATGGGACCTGCAGTTGGTGGTGGTGTTGTGTAAATTTCAATGTCGCTTCATTGGGATTGGGAAGCGTTGACACTGTTCCATTGCACAGCTCCTTATGCCTCAATGCGATCGCCTCACTGGACGAAAAGTTGAGACATATGTTGCAGAACCATTGCTTCCTCCTCGGATTCCCAGTTTGTGACGATATCAGCCTACAAAAAGAAAATGTCATTCAAAAGATTTAGTATTTAATAAATCACTATTTAATGATATGAAATACTTACGCAGAGATATTTTTAATCCACATGTAATGAGCATATTCCCCCTCTTCTAGGAATAGCATATTAACATGTACGCGATGCTCATTTCCAGAGTGGAATAGGGGTCCAATTATATTGTCACTCTCTTCATCGTATCCGAAAACGTTGACGCTCACATGGGGATTATTTTTGATGAATATTCTTATATCCTTTATCTTAAGGGGGAAGAACAACCCAGTGAAATCCAATGTAATATCATTGTACACTTTAATTTTTGCGTCAGTTAGGATTACTTTATAGCTGCTACATCTTTGAGGATTCTTAATTTCTGGCGTCAATGCCGAAAGTAGTGCCCATTTGAAACAGTAAGGGTCATTGTTTTGCACATTAATTATTGTCCGCTTCTTACTCAGTTTCATTGGTAATGTCATGAACGAAGAACCACGTATGGGTGTATACTGGTTCACATTCATTTCCAGACGGATCATACCAATTAAAGTCCAACCACTATCCTTTTCCAGGAACTCTCCCATTTTGGTTATTATCTGGCTAGCGTGTTCAGGAAATGTTTGTTCCAGATCAGTATCTGCGCTTACAACAGACATTTTACTTTGAAACGACTTTGTTTCAAGAATTTCAGATTGTTCCTTTAAAAGCATATACTCAGCGAATAACTCGAAATTTACTTTCGCTGAGACATGACTTTGAAGAACTTTGAGTAAATGTGGCTTGAAGGCAATTCCTGCTTTAATCAAAAACTCCTCAGGGATTTTAAGTGCCACCCCATCGTTTGAATACATGTATTATATTATTCTTCCCTTGAATCCATCCGAAATCTTTTTGATCATGATGTTTCCATCGGACTCCCGATGCGAGGAATTTCCGGCATGATGGACAATAGATTGCATCCTGGTTATTCATTTTAGTAGTGTTGTTGTTGTTGTTATTGTTCTTGCTGTTTTGAGCTGTTGCTGTTTTTATCTGCTGCTGTTTTTAGCTGTTGCTGTTTTTAGCTGTTGCTGCTATTTCGCTGTTGCTGTTTTTAGCTGTTGCTGTTGTATATCCGTTGACGCAGTTGACACAGTTGACACTAACGTTTTTCCGTTGAACGATACGTTCAAACTAAACTTTCTAATGTGGAGTCTATACATTTTATAATAATAGTAGGTCCTCACACATTCTATACACTTTCTAACAGTCTATCTCATGGGGGAATCCTCATCGGAATCATCTAGCATTTAATACCTGTACAAGCTTGCTAGCACATGCCAACACATATCAACAATCTAAGCATTAAGAACCCTCACATAAATTAACACTTTTACCATCATGAATTTCAAACCATGCCACAATAATTGTATTAGCACCTATGTAAGTGGTTTACTTTAAAAGATCGCGCACGTGTTCATGAGGGGTGTGAAATACTCGAGACAGGTTTTCTTGTGAAATACTCGAGGCAGGTTTTCTTACAATCGGGACGCGAGAGTGAGTTTTGGGTAGACTTTCTGTCTTTCAAAACAAAACAATACTTACCTGACCATTGACCTCTGACCCATTTACTGACGTCAGCAACAGGTTTACAGGTTTTCTTCACAATCGCATACCAAATATTAGGACACTTTTTCCTACCACCTGTCAAACCGTCATCTCACTAACACTTGTTTACGATCGACACAACCCCCTCTCACCCACACTATTCAACAATTTGTGCAAGCATGCATAACTAATCCCCCACCTCGAAAATTAATGACCCTTTACCCCCACCTCCAAAACTGTGCTGAAACCCGCATTTACCAACTACTTACAGAAATGCAGAATATAGCTTACACCTATAACAATAAAATAATACACGGAACAGCCGGCAGAACACCCGCAGATATATTTTTATATAACAAACAACCGATTAAAAATATGCAGGAAAATAAAAAAAATAAAATTGACAAAATAAATGAAAATAGAAAGGAACATGAGATTGATCCACAAATCGCAAGGAACTTGCAGAAAACTAAGAAATCACACAACCCATTCCGGAAAAATATTAACGTTACACAAATAGACAACAATCGATACGAAATACAAAACCGAGGACACAAGACAGTTCATTACACAACGGCATTTTAGAAGAAAAAGAAAATAAATAAATCTAAATATTCCAGGGAACCAGACGAATGCGTTCCAGACAATGATGATGATGACAATAATCCTGTCGGTAATACAATTAATCGGGAGCCAGACAATACAGACAACGGAGATCTAAACAAATAATGGATTCATTTTACTAAAAGTAGGCAACATAAAACTACCATATAATTTCTCGCACCATTTTATTCGTATTAATAAAAAAGGTATTTTAGAGACCTACAACAATATAATCATAACAGTTAACAAAACCAAAACTAAAGATTTAGATTGGGAGCTACACAAACTGGATTTACAAGTAAAACTAATTACCAACACAGGAAGACAAAAAAGGGGTTTAATGAACTTTATGGGCAAAACTTTTAAATACTTGTATGGAACTTTAGATGCTGATGATTTAGAAGATTTAAATGAAAATATTAACGATATTAGGAAAAACATGATCAATAACGACGAAATTAATGAAGTAATTAACCAAATTAATGATGAACTTAGATATATTTACATAAGAAATACAAATGCGCAAACAGCAATAATAGTCCGTGAACAAATAGAAAGATTATTAGAGTATATTGATGATATTCAAATGGCTATGCAATTGGCAAGGCATGGGTTGTTAGATCCAAAACTTTTAAATCACGAAACAGCTATTCAAATAAATCAGAATCAGCTCCTACATGTTGAAACATCGGCTTGGCTATCGTCAGATAAGAACTTGTACATTATTTTACAAATTCCATTACAATCACTTGAGACTCCAGTGTATACAGTGGTACCATATCCAGATATGAATGAAAATCTTATTGAACACACATTAAACACCAATATTGTATCTGCCTACCTCCATAAAGAAAATGTAATAGATTTTAAGACTAAGACAATAATCACAGATAAATGTATAACATCAATTATTAAGAAGTCAGAAAATCAATGTAAACTAAAACAAGGGCAAGCACCCTTAATTCAATACATTTATCCGAATATTTTAATTAAATTAATTCAAACTCAAATATTTACAAATTGGAAGGCAGCACATTTTTCGGTTACAGGAAATCAGATAATTCAAGTAAATCAATGTGGAATACAAATTAATAATGTCACAATCACAATTAAAGAAATCCACCCATACAAAAAAGAAATAATAATGGATAAAACTAATAATTTTAAACCAATAGATCATATAAGTACAGAAATGAAATATTATGTTAAGAAATCAAATCGGCATGAAATACTTTTGTATCTTATAATTATTGTAATGATTTTTATAGCTGCCTTTTACGTTTATATGCGAATTCGAGGACGTAATTCGATCAAAGAAAGGGGAAGTAACATAGTTATACAGCTAGACACACATAGAAACCCAAATAGTAACAGTCAGGCAGAGCCACAGCCAGAGCCAATTCAGCAGATAAGCAATCACACGATCAACGCATCTACAGATCAAAATTTATAAACAAAAGATCGATACACACAACGCTTAAAGGCAGACAATAAACAATGTGCATACAAAGCATAATTTCCCCTCTCAATAAGAGCACTTCGCTACAATGGTCACGTAGGCAGCTGCAGGAAACTAAATGTAAAGAAATATAATTTCGGCTTCTTGCTCACTTAGATTCTAAGAACGAGTTCTTAGAACGAGTCTTAAAATTGTCTTAAGCTCATTCGGACGCGTTATTAACCACGCACATATAAAACAAATAAAAACTCGCACATTTTAACGCGCTCGTCTTATTATTTTTAAAATCTTGGTACTTAACGAATACAAGTACGTAGGTATATATAACTTATTCTAAAAAAAAAAATTTTTGAGTTCGGCACATTGCGCAATAAAGTCCCGGTCTTTCTTACCCTAAAAAAAATAACTTTTTTGCGCAGTGCCGAATGCAAAACTTTTTTATAAGAATAAGTTTTATATTCAATTTAATATCGTTCGTCACAAATTCGTCAGAAATTTTGGGACATGGAAATGTTTTCGTCACTAGAATTTTAATAGGTTTTTTTTAGAAGATATCAGACGTCTTTGAATTTGCCTGTATTAAGCCTAAGTACCATGAAAAAAAAATTAATTAAGAGAATAAGAAGACATTTAGTCAAAATGCGTTCCAGGAAGACTCTACAAGTCCAGCTCATTTGAATAAATAAAATACCGCCTTCTTGGAAAACAAAAACAAACTATCTGGCATCACTGAAGCAAAAGCTGTCAGCTGTAGGTTCTATTGTGCAACGCTTGCACTGCTTGCATTGTTTCTGCTGCCATCATTCAATGCTAAGGAATTTAGTTAGTCAGGCAAAGATTGAAGGTATGCTTAAAAGATCTTTAGAATACCTTTTTAACGATATATAGAACATATCTGTAGCTTCTATCGTTTGGACATTATAATGGTTTCAAGTTTAGCGAATTCTATCGATTTCCCGCAAAACTAGCAATTTTTCAAAAGAGTCGTAGAACAAAAGTTTCTTATTTTATGATTGGGAATAGATCCTCATTCACACATTTTAGCTATTTTAACGCTTTGATACAAACAAACACACAAACAGGCAAACTGACTTTTCATCTCATTTTGGGAAGGCTACTAAAAATTTAATTTTCTTTTGAACCATTTTACAGATATTTGTATTTGAGGTGTCATTCGACGCGTATTCTTGATAAGAATCGTAGAAAATTAAAAAATTTTACCAAAAGGCTCCAACGGCTCCATTTGCTGCAATCATCTAAATTTCGCCTCTCCCATTTACACCTGTATTTATCTATACCTTTCGATAGGTATGTAACTCGACCAGATCGGACAGTAATAGCAAATTTTCCATTCTGCCTGTATATATTGCAGCTGGATTTTCGACTGATTGTTCCCATGGCAGCTTTATGATATAGCGCTCTGATTTCAACTAAACTTGGTCAGAATGTATTAGATCACCCCAAAATCAGATTCTGTTAGATTGGTTGAGATATCTCAAACAACAACAAAGTTTTTCATGCTTAAACTTGATTTTCGACGGATTGTTCCTATCTCAGCTATATGATAAAGTGGTTGGATTTCAACCAAGTTTGGTCAGGATGTATGGGACCTTCTTATTTGCATATTCTGTCAGTTTGGTTGAGATATCGCAAACAACAAAACTCGTACTAAAACTCTATTTTCGACTGATTGTTCCTATGGCAGCTAAATGATATAGCAGACCGATTTCAACCTAACTTGGTCAGAATTTATAAGATCACCTAAGATGCATATTCTGTTAGATTGGTTGAGATATCGTTTAAATTGTCTTTTTAATTATGGCACCGGTAATTTCTGCAGTGAACATGCATGTAATAAGCAAGCAGTGTAAAGGTATATATAGTTAACAGGTACTATCTTGCCGAAACGAATTTTTACAGATATGTGTTGTATGTCAAAAAACGCGGAATTCAATTAACTATAGCATATGTCATATCTTAAAGTAATTTTAAAGGTATGCCTAAAAGATCTTCAAATACCATTGAACATATCTGTCGCTTTTGTAGTTTGGAAACAGCGGGTTTTAGCGATTTCCCGATAAGCTAGCGATTTTTCGAAGAAGTCTTAGAACAAACAATTCTAAATTTTTGATATGGAATAGATCCTCATTCAAACTTCTAAACTATTTCAACGCTTTGTTACGAACAGACAAACTGATTTTTCATCTCATTTTGGGAAAGCTACTAAAAATATCAAACTTAATTATCTTTTTAACCACAGAACGGAAATGATTGAGGTGTCATTCGACGCGTATTTTTGATAAGAATCGTAGAAAATTTTACCAAAAGGCTCCAACGGCCTCATTTGCTGCAATCATCTAAATTTCGCCCCTCCCACTTAAAACTGATTATCTTACGAACCAGGTGAGTTTCTAAAAGTCTAAGTATGCACTTTTGTTAGTTGGAGATCCGATCAGACAGTTGTTGCGAATTTTTCATTCTTCCTGTGTATGTTACTAGTCGCCTTTCCCACCCTTTGTGATGCTTTCATCACTAGCACGAACTGCCGTCCGCAGTGATCATATAGCTGCTAAAAGAACCAATCGGATGAAATTAACCTTTAGTATGAACAACTTTTTTTTTTCGTAAAATATTTCAACCAAACTCTTATATTGTATGTTTGGGACTGTCTGTCACATTCTGCCTAAATTTGGTCTAAGTCGGATGACTATTTCCTATAGCTGCCATAGGAACAATCGGATGTATATTAATTTTTAGTAAGAAAAACTGTTTTTTTTCTTATATATGGAACTGCCTGTTATATCCTGACCAAATTTTATCAAAGTCGGATAACTATATCATGTAGCTGTCATAGGAACAATCGAATGCAAATTATCATTAAGTAGGGAATACTTTTTTTTTTGTTTCTTAAGATATCTTTACTGAACTCATTGATTATATGTTTGGGATTATCTCTTACATCATGACAAAATTTGGCTCAAATCGGATTGCTATATCATATAGCTGTAATGGGAACAATCGGATACAAGTCATCCTTTAGTATGAAAAACTTTTTTTTATTTCTTTAGATATCTCAAGGACGGCAAAATTCCTCGACTGAACCCTCGACCGAGGTAATCGGGACGGGAGAATTCCCAAAAGCCAGTGGAAGTGGGTGGAGTCGGCGCTGGCCACCCCCGTCGGCAAGGACTTCGGGTGCTACCAGGGGACAGTAAAAGTTATAGCCTGCGACGACATCAGGTCGGCAGCTGTCGCCAACTTAGGCACAGTTTACCCGGGCGCCAAACTGGAAGCTGTTTAGTGAAACGAGGTTCCGGTCCGATCACGGGCAAGGATGTGGGTTCCATCAGCCTTCAGGGATTCCGAACAGCTGCTGAAAATGTAACAACGGTGTAATTCCAGTGTGCCCACTCATGACTGGCGAGTGGCCAAGATAGAGGAGATGCCAGGGCCAACCAACCAGGCGGTGATCATCCTAAATAAGGGATCATTGGCCCCCATAGACGCGGCTGGAGGAGAACTAAACTTCGGATGCATTTCTGTTTTCATCCGCGTCTACAAATCGGATGCCGAAACGGGGGGTGTTCCCTCTGACAAACCAGTCGAGGAGGACATCACTTCGGAGCTGGAAGCCCCCGAGCGTCCTGAAATACCTGATGTTATCACACCTGCACACCTTCAGCATGCAGGCAACATTGCAATAAACTGGCTCCAAGCCATAACTGGTCAGATTCCAAAACCATGGAGATTTTCAAAAGTAGTTTTTATACCCTAGGCCGGAACAGCCTCTCATATCTCCCCCAAGGATTTCAGACCAATAAGCCTGATGTCTTTACTGCTTAAAACTTTTAAGCGCGTTCTATCCCTTCACTTGGGGGTCTCCATTCCTTTAGAGCTCATATCGAATTCACACCATGCTTACAGGAAAGAAAGATCCACTGAAACAGCTCTTTACTCCGTCATTGCTACTGTAGAGAAATTCCTCGCACTTAAAGAATTCACCCTCGTTGCTTTGCTCGACATCGAGGGCGCTTTTAACAACGTTTCCCCGATACAATTACTGAAGCACTGATGGACCTGGGGATCGAAAGCCGGCTAGTGGGATTAATCAACCAATTGCTTATATGCAGGGCTATGACATCCACAATTGGCTCTTCGACTCTCACAAGATACGTCAGCAGAGGAGCTCCCCATGGGGGAGTGCTCTCGCCACTTCTGTGAAACCTCATGGTAAATAAACTACTTTGCGACATAGAAGGAGGTGGCTGCCAGATAATTGCTTACGCAGACAACGTTGCAGTGATCTTTACTGGGAAATATCCCCAGACTTTATGCGATCTTATGACGGTCAAACTAAATAGGTTGGCCACCTGGGCCGATAAATGTGGCTCAGGGGTACACCTTGAAAAAACAAAACTTATTCTCTTTTCAAGACGATACAAGATCCCCTCTCTTATCCCCCCTAAACTCAAAACTTCCGTTTTATCCTTCAGCGACAGTGCTAGATACTTGGGATTAGTACTGAATAGAAAACTGAATTGGAAAGTAAACATACAGGAAAGGAAGGAAGGCGACGCTTGCACTCTACACCTGCAGAAAGGCAATAGGTATTAAATGGGGCATGTCTCCGTATATTGTCCACTGGCTTTACATAGCTATAGTTAGACCCATCCTGTTATACGGGATCTTAGTTTGGTGGCCTGCCCTATCTAGGACATCCACCCCAAAATAACTAAACATAATTCAGAGAATGGCGGAAGTGTGCAGCACGGGTGCTATGAACACGACACCAAGTGAGGCACTTGGCACCATTCTTAATATACTACCAATCCAACAAAGCAGTGTAGAAATCTCCACCCTGGCAGCCATTTGCCTCAGAGACACCATCATTTGAGTGACCATCTATCAGGTCACTCCTCAATCCTTCTGCAAAATAAGGATATTATGACTATCATATGACTATCCCGTTCCATACGCTCATTCCCCGCAGAGATGGGGCTTCAGGATATCTCAGGCAACTGCATAGCAGACGAGTTGGCTAGAAGGGGCACGACAGATATCCTCCTTCCGGCTAAAATGGATACAAGTATTCCTCTAGCGACCTGTAAACTCCTGCTCCGCACTCAATCAGATATGACCCGACTGACTTGGCCTCTTATAGACAAAGCTCGATCCTCTGCTTTGTGTAACCTCACCAGAAGCGACTGCTCACTCGTCGTACGCTCCCTTACCGGCCATTGGCCGGCATTATGCATTGACGCCCTAAGACTTCACTCTCCCTACAACGATTACAGCAGAAGCTGCAGGCATAAGGAGGAAGAAGAGTCACCGCAGCACTTCTTCTGCACCTGGGGAAACCCTTCCTAAGCGATCTAGGCGATCTTGCCGCACTTCCACCTTGCAAAATTGTCAAATTCATCCATTGATCGAACTGAACTCCCTTCTGATTCAGTTTTTAAGTCTCCACGCAGGCAGAAAGGATTCACGGATCCGGGGGATCACAACGTGCCTACCCAGGCCCAAGTGCGTCGTTACGGCACTCCACCTAACCTATCCTAGATATCTCAACCAAACGCACAGATTGTATGTTTGGAGGCATGTCTTACATCGTGACCAAGCTTGATTAAAATCGGGTTACTATATCATATAGGTACCATACGAACATTCGCATGGAAATTAACATTTAGTACGAAAAACTTTTTAGTTTCTTGAGATATCTCAACAAAACTCAAAATTTTGATATTTGGGACTAACTTTTACCTCCTGACCAAATTTGGTCAAAGTCGGATTTCTTTATAATATAGCTGCCCTAGGAACAATGGGATGGAAATTAACCTTTAGTACGAAACTCGCAGATTAGCTCTTCTTGCCCAATCTCTGCTATTTCACGAAATTTATCTTTTTCCCGCCAAATCTGACTGTTTCCCGCCAAATCGGACTAATTTCCGCCATATCAGAAAATCTGATTTTTAGCCAAAGTCCAATTACAGGGAAAAAATAATTATAGCAATGGGCACAAACTTTGAATTTATATGTATTTTAACAACAAAATTTATCTTTATATATAAAATTCTTTGTCCTGACTCACTGACATAAGATCTACTGTAGGCCAATCCCCTACATGTAGAAAGCTTAAATTTGCACACAATATATCGTGCAATAAGACGGATTTTTGCGAAATTCTACCTATAAGTCGGTCAAATTCGGGGTCAAATGCTTATTTTCACGGAATTGCTTAGTATGGAAAACTTTTTTGTTTCTTAAGATATATTAACCAAACTCACAGATTGTATATATGTGACTGCCTGCTACATCCTGACCGAATTTGGTTAATGTCGGATAACTATATCCTATAGCTGCTATAGGAACAATCGGATGAAATTAACCTTTAGTATGAACAACTTTTTTGTTTCATAAGATATCTCAGCCAAACTCTTAAATTGTATGTTTGGGATTGTCTGTCACATTCTGATAAAATTTGGTCAAAGTCGGATAACTGTACCATATAGCTGCCATAGCAACAATCGGATGTATATTAATTTTTAGTAAGAAAAACTGTTTTTTTTTCTTAAGATATCTCAACCAACCTCACAGATTGTATATATGGAACTGCCTGTTACATCCTGACCAAATTTGATTAAAGTCGGATGACTATATCATATGGCTGCCATAGGAAAAATCGAATGCAAATTATCATTTAGTAGGGAAAACTATTTTTTTTTTGTTTCTAAAGATATCTTTACTAAACTCATTGATTATATGTTTGGGATTGTCTCTTACATCATGACAAAATTTGGTTCAAATCGGATTGCTATATCATATAGCTGTAATGGGAACAATCGGATACAAATTAACCTTTAGTATGAAACATTTTTTTTTATTTCTTTAGATATCTCAAGGACGGCAAAATTCCTCGACTGAACCCTCGACCGAGGTAATCGGTACCGACTGGGAGAATTCCCAGAAGCCAGTGGAAGTGGGTGGAGTCGGCGCTGGCCACCCGCTGCTTCGAGTGGGTGGAGAAGGAGCCTGGGCCGCCCCCCGTCTGCAAGGACTTCGGGTGGTACCAGGGGACAGTAAAAGTTAGACCCTGCGACAGGTCGGCAGAGCTTTACAAGGCAGCTGTCGCCAACTTAGGCGAAGTTTATCCGGGCGCCAAACTGTAAGCTGTTTAGTGAAACGAAGTTCCGGTCCGATCACGGGCAAGGATGTGGGTTCCATCAGCCTTCAAGAGTCCCCCGAACAGCTGCTCAAAATGTTACAACGGTGTTATTCCAGTGGCCAAGATAGAGAAGATGCCAGGGCCAACCAACCAGGCGGTGATCATCCTAAATAAGGGATCACTGGCCCCCATAGACGCGGCTGGAGGAGAACTAAACTTTGGATTCAGTTATGTTTTCATCCGCGTTTACAAATTGGATGCAGCAACGGGGGGTGTTCCCTCTGACAAACCAGACGAGGAGAACATCACTTCGGAGCTGGAAGCCCCCGAGCGTCCTGAAATGGACGGCTATGTGTTCACAACCACGCGGGACCTTCGCAATTTTTGGCAGACGGGTGAGGAGGTCACCTCCGGTGTAGCAGCCGACGACGAGGATGCCAATATTACAGTGGTTGAGGGCAAATCTACAGATGTCGCTAAAGATTCTGCAGATAAACCTCCACCACTGTAAAGCAGCCTCTGCTGCCCTATTACTCCGTCTGGCTGGAGGCGGAGCTGACGTGGTCCTTATCCAGGAACCTTAAATGGTGCGCGGAAAGGTTTCTGGACTAGGATCACCCGACTACAAGCTGATAGTAGCTAATGCACAAGGTAACATTCGCACCTGCATACTTGCTCGAAAACATTTAAGTGCATTGTTGCTCCACAATTTCAGTAATCAGGTCAACACGGCAGGAAGCCTGGAGCTCCAGCCAGCTCCGATCAGGTTACTGTCATGCTATATGGCATATGCCCAACTAGTCCCCCTATCCGGAGACATCACGCGAAGTCTAGTAAATGGCTGCGTGAAGAACAAAATCGGCCTTATAATAGGCTGGGATGCAAATGCTCACCACACCCAGTGGGGGAGGTCCAATAACAATGTAAGGGGTGAGTAACTCTTAGATTACCTCCTCAATACAAGCCTAGAAATACTTAACAGAGGAAGTGATCCCACCTTTTATATCAAGGATAGGAAGGAGGTCATCGACTTAACACTTGTGTCCCATTCTTTAATCGACTTTACCAATGATTGGAAAGTTTAAAATGAACATTCCTTCTCTGACCATAGGTATTTTGAGTTTGTGCTTAATTTCACGCATCCAAAACCTATTCTTTTCACTAATCGCGGGAAAACCGATTGGCCAAAATACCTACCCTTTCTCAAAAAGACCATTCCAGAAAAAGCACCAGAGGGCCCACACACAAAAGTGCGACTACATTATCTAATTCACATTTTCACTGCTCCATGAAACTCCGCATGCAAGCAGCCTGCCCAACCACCATGGTGGACGCATGACATCAGCGACCTTCGTAAGAGTTGTAGAGCGCTTTTCAATCAAGCTAAGGCTTCCAATTTCGACCAATCATGGAAAACCTATAAGCTAAACTCAGCCGTATACAACACGGAATACGAGGCGCTACTTCTGCTCCAAAATTGAATCAAACTCCGAGGCATCTAGACTTCGGAAGATTCTTTCCAAATCAGCCCCCTCTCTAGGCTATCTTAAGAGGGACGATGATACCTGGACAACATCGAGTGAAGAATCACTTCATGCTCTTTTAACAAAGCACTTCCCGGGGTGTTCCCAACATAGTTCGTGCACTTATCAAGGTACACATAAAGTGCCAATGAACCCATCACTTTTCAGTTGACATAGCATCAACTGGGCAATAAACAGTTTTAAACCGTTTAAATCACCCGGACCTGATGGTATCACACCTGCACACCTTCAGCATGCAGGCAACATTGCAATAAACTGGCTCCAAGCCATAACTGGTCAGATTCCAAAACCATGGAGATTAAGTAGTTTTTATACCCTAGGCCGGAACAGCCTCTCATATCTCCCCCAAGGATTTCAGACCGATAAGCCTGATGTCTTTCCTGCTTAAAACTTTTAAGCGCGTTCTATCCCTTCACTTGGGGGTCTCCATTCCTTTAGAACTCATATCGAATTCACACCATGCTTACAGGAAAGAAAGATCCACTGAAACAGCTCTTTAGTCCGTCATTGCTACTATAGAGAAATTCCTCGCACTTAAAGAATTCACCCTCGTTGCTTTCCTCGACATCGAGGGCGCTTTTAACAACGTTTCCCCGATACAATTACTGAAGCACTGATGGACCTGGGGATCGAAAGCCGGCTAGTGGGATTAATCAACCAATTGCTTACATGCAGGGCTGTGACATCCACACTTGGCTCTTCGACTCTCACAAGATACGTCAGCAGAGGAGCTCCCCAAGGGGGAGTGCTCTCGCCACTTCTATGAAACCTGGTGGTAAATAAACTACTTTGCGACATAGAAGGAGGTGGCTGCCAGATAATTGCCTACGCAGACGACGTTGCAGTGATCTATACTGGGAAATATCCCCAGACTTTATGCGATCTTATGACGGTCAAACTAAATAGGTTGGCCACCTGGGCCGATAAATGTGGCTCAGGGGGACACCTTGAAAAAACTAAACTTATTCTCTTTTCAAGACGATACAAGATCCTCTCTCTTATCCGCCCTAAACTCAAAAATTCCGTTTTATCCTTCAGCGACAGTGCTAGATACTTGGGATTAGTACTGAATAGAAAACTGAATTGGAAACTAAACATACAGGAAAGGAAGGAAGGCGACGCTTGCACTCTACACCTGCAGAAAGGCAATAGGTATTAAATGGGGCATGTCTCCGTATATTGTCCACTGGCTTTACATAGCTGTAGTTAGACCCATCCTGTTTTACGGGATCTTAGTTTGGTGGTCTGCCCTATCTAGGACATCCATCCCAAAATAACTAAACAAAATTCAGAGAATGGCGGAAGTGTGCAGCACGGGTGCCATGAACACGACACCAAGTGAGGCACTTGGCACCATTCTTAATATACTACCAATCCAACAAAGCAGTGTAGAAATCTCCACCCTGGCAGCCATTTGCCTCAGAGACACCAACTATTTGAGTGACCATCTATCAGGTCACTCCTCAATCCTTCTGCAAAATAAGTATATTATGACTATCATATGACTATCCCGTTCCATACGCTCATTCCCCGCAGATAGGAGTGGGTTGCCGTACCCCCAGGCAAACCTGACCCTCAATCCTTCTACACTGATGGTTCTAAACTAAACCGCCAGGTAGGAGGAGGTGTATACTCTCTTCAACTTGGTATCAATCACTCTTTCACACATTTCGACATCTGCCCAATATGGATACCTGGGCTTCAGGATATCTCAGGCAACTGCATAGCAGACGAGTTGGCTAGAAGGGGCACGACAGAAATCCTCCTTCTGGATAAAAAGGATACAAGTATGCCTCTAGCGACCTGTAAACTCCTGCTCCGCACTCAATCAGATATGATAAACACCACACGATGGAAAATGACCCTGGGCCATGTGGCCCGACTGACTTTGCCTCTTATAGACAAAGCTCGATCCTCAGCTTTGTGTAACCTCACCAGAAGCGACTGCTCACTCGTCGTACGCTCCCTTACCGGCCATTGGCCGGCATTATGCATTGACGCCCTAAGACTTCACTCTCCCTACAACGATTACAGCAGAAGCTGCAGGCATAAGGAGGAAGAACAGTCACCGGAGCACTTCTTCTGCTCCTGCCCGGCTCTAAGCAACAGAAGACTCCGCTCCCTGGGGAAACCCTTCCTAAGCGATCTAGGCGATCTTGCCGCACTGCCACCTTGCAAAATTGTCAAATTCATCCAGTCATCAAACTGAACTCCCTTCTGATTCACTTTTTAAGTCTCCACGCAGGCAGAAAGGATTCACGAATCCGGGGGATCATAACGGGCCTACCCAGGCCCAAGTGCGTCGTTACGGTACCCCACCTAACCTATCCTAGATATCTCAACCAAACGCACAGATCGTATGTTCGGGGGTGTGTCTTACATCGTGACCAAGCTTGATTAAAATCGGGTTACTATATAATATAGGTACCATACGAACATTCGCATGGAAATTAACATTTAGTACGAAAAACTTTTTAGTTTCTTGAGATATCTCAACAAAACTCAAAATTTTGATATTTGGGACTAACTTTTACCTCCTGACCAAATTTGGTCAAAGTCGGATTTCTTTATTATACAGCTACCTTAGGAACAATGGGATGGAAATTAAACTTTAGTACGAAACTCGCAGATTAGCTCTTCTTGCCCAATCTTTGCTATTTCACGAAATTTATCTCTTTCCCGCCAAATCTGGCTGTTTCCCGCCAAATCGGACTAATTTCCGCCATATCAGAAAATCTGATTTTTAGTCAAAGTCCAATTAAAGTGAAAAAATAATTATAGCAAACAATTGCTTAGTATGGAAAACTTTTGTTTCTTAAGATATCTTAACCAAACTCACAGATTGTATATATGTGACTGCCTGCTACATCCTGACCGAATTTGGTTAATGTCGGATAACTATATCCTATAGCTGCCATAGGAACAATCGGATGAAATTAACCTTTAGTATGAACAACTTTTTTGTTTCATAAGATATCTCAGCCAAACTCTTAAATTGTATGTTTGGGATTGTCTGTCACATTCTGCTAAAATTTGGTCAAAGTCGGATAACTGTTCCATATAGCTGCCATAGGAACAATCGGATGTATATTAATTTTTAGTAAGAAAAACTGTTTTTTTTCTTAAGATTTCTTAACCAAACTAACAGATTGTATATATGGAACTGCCTGTTACATTCTGACCAAATTTGATTAAAGTCGGATGACTATATCATATAGCTGCCATAGGAACAATCGAATGCAAATTATCATTTAGTAGGGAAAACTATTTTTTTTTTGTTTCTAAAGATATCTTTACTAAACTCATTGATTATATGTTTGGGATTGTCTCTTACATCATGACAAAATTTGGTTCAAATCGGATTGCTATATGGGAACAATCGGATACAAATTAACCTTTAGTATGAAAATTTTTTTTTTTTCTTTAGATATCTCAAGGACGGCAAAATTCCTCGACTGAACCCTCGACCGAGGTAATCGGTACCGACTGGGAGAATTCCCAGAAGCCAGTGGAAGTGGGTGGAGTCGGCGCTGGCCACCCGCTGCTTCGAGTGGGTGGAGAAGGAGCCTGGGCCGCCCCCCGTCTGCAAGGACTTCGGGTGGTACCAGGGGACAGTAAAAGTTAGACCCTGCGACAGGTCGGCAGAGCTTTACAAGGCAGCTGTCGCCAACTTAGGCGAAGTTTATCCGGGCGCCAAACTGTAAGCTGTTTAGTGAAACGAAGTTCCGGTCCGATCACGGGCAAGGATGTGGGTTCCATCAGCCTTCAGGGATCCCGAACAGCTGCTCAAAATGTTACAACGGTGTAATCCCAGTCTGCCCACTCATGACTGGCGAGTGGCCAAGATAGAGCAGATGCCATGGCCAACCAACCAGGCGGTGATCATCCTAAATAAGGGATCACTGGCCCCCATAGACGCGGCTGGAGGAGAACTAAACTTCGGATTCAGTTATGTTTTCATCCGCGTTTACAAATTGAATGCAGCAACGGGGGGTGTTCCCTCTGACAAACCAGACGAGGAGAACATCACTTCGGAGCTGGAAGCCCCCGAGCGTCCTGAAATGGACGGCTATGTGTTCACAACCACGCGGGACCTTCGCAATTTTTGGCAGACGGGTGAGGAGGTCACCTCCGGTGTAGCAGCCGACGACGAGGATGCCAATATTACAGTGGTTGAGGGCAAATCTACAGATGTCGCTAAAGATTCTGCAGATAAACCTCCACCACTGTAAAGCAGCCTCTGCTGCCCTATTACTCCGTCTGGCTGGAGGCGGAGCTGACGTGGTCCTTATCCAGGAACCTTAAATGGTGCGCGGAAAGGTTTCTGGACTAGGATCACCCGACTACAAGCTGATAGTAGCTAGTGCACAAGGTAAAATTCGCACCTGCATACTTGCTCGAAAACATTTAAGTGCATTTTTACTCCACAATTTCAGTAATGAGGTCAACACGGCAGGAAGCCTGGAGCTCCAGCCAGCTCCGATCAGGTTACTGTCATGCTATATGGCATATGACCAACTAGTCCCCCCATCCGGAGACATCACGCGAAGTCTAGTAAATGGCTGCGTGAAGAACAAAATCGGCCTTATAATAGGCTGTGATGCAAATGCTCACCACACACAGTGGGGGAGGTCCAATAACAATGTAAGGGGTGAGTAACTCTTAGATTATCTCCTCAATACAAGCCTAGAAATACTAAACAGAGGAAGTGACCCCACCTTTAATATCAAGGATAGGAAGAAGGTCATCGACTTAACACTTGTGTCCCATTCTTTAATCGACTTTACCAAAGATTGGAAAGTTTAAAATGAACATTCCTTCTCTGACCATAGGTATTTTGAGTTTGTGCTTAATTTCACGCATCCAAAACCTATTCTTTTCACTAATCGCGGGAAAACCGATTGTCCAAAATACCTACCCTTTCTCAAAAAGACCATCCCAGAAAAGCACCAGAGGGCCCACACTCAAAAGTGCGCCTACATTATCTAATTCACATTTTCACTGCTGCATGAAACTCCGCATGCAAGCAGCCTGCCCAACCGCCATGGTGGACGCATGACCTCAGCGACCTTCGTAAGAGTTGTAGAGCGCTTTTCAATCAAGCTAAGGCTTCCAATTTCGACCAATCATGGAAAACCTATAAGCTAAACTCAGCCGTATACAACACGGAATACGAGGCGCTACTTCTGATCCAATATTGAATCAAACTCCGAGACATCTAGACTTCGGAAGATTCTTTCCAAATCAGCCCCCTCTCTAGGCTATCTTAAGCGGGACGATGATACCTGGACAACATCGAGTGAAGAATCACTTCATGCTCTTTTAACAAAGCACTTCCCGGGGTGTTCCCAACATAGTTCGTGCACTTATCAAGGTACCCATAAAGTGCCAATGAACCCATCACTTTTCAGTTGACATAGCATCAACTGGGCAATAAACAGTTTAAACCGTTTAAATCACCCGGACCTGATGGTATCACACCTGCACACCTTCAGCATGCAGGCAACATTGCAATAAACTGGCTCCAAGCCATAACTGGTCAGATTCCAAAACCATGGAGATTAAGTAGTTTTTATACCCTAGGCCGGAACAGCCTCTCATATCTCCCCCAAGGATTTCAGACCAATAAGCCTGATGTCTTTCCTGCTTAAAACTTTAAAGCGCGTTCTATCCCTTCACTTGGGGGTCTCCATTCCTTTAGAACTCATATCGAATTCACACCATGCTTACAGGAAAGAAAGATCCACTGAAACAGCTCTTTAGTCCGTCATTGCTACTATAGAGAAATTCCTCGCACTTAAAGAATTCACCCTCGTTGCTTTCCTCGACATCGAGGGCGCTTTTAACAACGTTTCCCCGATACAATTACTGAAGCACTGATGGACCTGGGGATCGAAAGCCGGCTAGTGGGATTAATCAACCAATTGCTTACATGCAGGGCTGTGACATCCACACTTGGCTCTTCGACTCTCACAAGATACGTCAGCAGAGGAGCTCCCCAAGGGGGAGTGCTCTCGCCACTTCTATGAAACCTGGTGGTAAATAAACTACTTTGTGACATAGAAGGAGGTGGCTGCCAGATAATTGCCTACGCAGACGACGTTGCAGTGATCTTTACTGGGAAATATCCCCAGACTTTATGCGATCTTATGACGGTCAAACTAAATAGGTTGGCCACCTGGGCCGATAAATGTGGCTCAGGGGTACACCTTGAAAAAACAAAACTTATTCTCTTTTCAAGACGATACAAGATCCTCTCTCTTATCCCCCCTAAACTCAAAAATTCCGTTTTATCCTTCAGCGACAGTGCTAGATACTTGGGATTAGTACTGAATAGAAAACTGAATTGGAAAGTAAACATACAGGAAAGGAAGGAAGGCGACGCTTGCACTCTACACCTGCAGAAAGGCAATAGGTATTAAATGGGGCATGTCTCCGTATATTGTCCACTGGCTTTACATAGCTGTAGTTAGACCCATCCTGTTTTACGGGATCTTAGTTTGGTGGTCTGCCCTATCTAGGACATCCATCCCAAAATAACTAAACAAAATTCAGAGAATGGCGGAAGTGTGCAGCACGGGTGCTATGAACACGACACCAAGTGAGGCACTTGGCACCATTCTTAATATACTACCAATCCAACAAAGCAGTGTAGAAATCTCCACCCTGGCAGCCATTTGCCTCAGAGACACCAACTATTTGAGTGACCATCTATCAGGTCACTCCTCAATCCTTCTGCAAAATAAGGATATTATGACTATCATATGACTATCCCGTTCCATACGCTCATTCCCCGCAGATAGGAGTGGGTTGCCGTACCCCCAGGCAAACCTGACCCTCAATCCTTCTACACTGATGGTTCTAAACTAAACCGCCAGGTAGGAGGAGGTGTATACTCTCTTCAACTTGGTATCAATCACTCTTTCACACATTTCGACATCTGCCCAATATGGATACCTGGGCTTCAGGATATCTCAGGCAACTGCATAGCAGACGAGTTGGCTAGAAGGGGCACGACAGAAATCCTCCTTCTGGATAAAAAGGATACAAGTATGCCTCTAGCGACCTGTAAACTCCTGCTCCGCACTCAATCAGATATGATAAACACCACACGATGGAAAATGACCCTGGGCCATGTGGCCCGACTGACTTTGCCTCTTATAGACAAAGCTCGATCCTCAGCTTTGTGTAACCTCACCAGAAGCGACTGCTCACTCGTCGTACGCTCCCTTACCGGCCATTGGCCGGCATTATGCATTGACGCCCTAAGACTTCACTCTCCCTACAACGATTACAGCAGAAGCTGCAGGCATAAGGAGGAAGAACAGTCACCGGAGCACTTCTTCTGCTCCTGCCCGGCTCTAAGCAACAGAAGACTCCGCTCCCTGAGGAAACCCTTCCTAAGCGATCTAGGCGATCTTGCCGCACTGCCACCTTGCAAAATTGTCAAATTCATCCAGTCATCAAACTGAACTCCCTTCTGATTCACTTTTTAAGTCTCCACGCAGGCAGAAAGGATTCACGAATCCGGGGGATCATAACGGGCCTACCCAGGCCCAAGTGCGTCGTTACGGTACCCCACCTAACCTATCCTAGATATCTCAACCAAACGCACAGATCGTATGTTCGGGGGTGTGTCTTACATCGTGACCAAGCTTGATTAAAATCGGGTTACTATATAATATAGGTATCATACGAACATTCGCATGGAAATTAACATTTAGTACGAAAAACTTTTTAGTTTCTTGAGATATCTCAACAAAACTCAAAATTTTGATATTTGGGACTAACTTTTACCTCCTGACCAAATTTGGTCAAAGCCGGATTTCTTTATAATATAGCTACGCTAGGAACAATGGGATGGAAATTAAACTTTAGTACGAAACTCGCAGATTAGCTCTTCTTGCCCAATCTCTGCTATTTCACGAAATTTATCTCTTTCCCGCCAAATCTGGCTGTTTCCCGCAAAATCGGACTAATTTCCGCCATATCAGAAAATCTGATTTTTAGTCAAAGTCCAATTAAAGGGAAAAAATAATTATAGCAAACAATTGCTTAGTATGGAAAACTGTTTTTTTTTCTTAAGATATCTCAACCAAACTAACAGATTGTATATATGGAACTGCCTGTTACATTCTGACCAAATTTGATTAAAGTCGGATGACTATATCATATGGCTGCCATAGGAAAAATCGAATGCAAATTATCATTTAGTAGGGAAAACTATTTTTTTTTTGTTTCTAAAGATATCTTTACTAAACTCATTAATTATATGTTTGGGATTGTCTCTTACATCATGACAAAATTTGGTTCAAATCGGATTGCTATATGGGAACAATCGGATACAAATTAACCTTTAGTATGAAAATTTTTTTTTTTTCTTTAGATATCTCAAGGACGGCAAAATTCCTCGACTGAACCCTCGACCGAGGTAATCGGTACCGACTGGGAGAATTCCCAGAAGCCAGTGGAAGTGGGTGGAGTCGGCGCTGGCCACCCGCTGCTTCGAGTGGGTGGAGAAGGAGCCTGGGCCGCCCCCCGTCTGCAAGGACTTCGGGTGGTACCAGGGGACAGTAAAAGTTAGACCCTGCGACAGGTCGGCAGAGCTTTACAAGGCAGCTGTCGCCAACTTAGGCGAAGTTTATCCGGGCGCCAAACTGTAAGCTGTTTAGTGAAACGAAGTTCCGGTCCGATCACGGGCAAGGATGTGGGTTCCATCAGGAAGCCTGGAGCTCCAGCCAGCTCCGATCAGGTTACTGTCATGCTATATGGCATATGCCCAACTAGTCGCCCATCCGGGGACATCACGCGAAGTCTAGTAAATGGCTGCGTGAAAAACAAAATCGGCCTTATAATAGGCTGTGATGCAAATGCTCACCACACACAGTGGGGGAGGTCCAATAACAATGTAAGGGGTGAGTAACTCTTAGATTACCTCCTCAATACAAGCCTAGAAATACTTAACAGAGGAAGTTATCCCACCTTTAATATCAAGGATAGGAAGGAGGTCATCGACTTAACACTTGTGTCCCATTCTTTAATCGACTTTACCAATGATTGGAAAGTTTAAAATGAACATTCCTTCTCTGACCATAGGTATTTTGAGTTTGTGCTTAATTTCACGCATCCAAAACCTATTCTAAAAAGACCATCCCAGAAAAAGCACCAGAGGGCCCACACTCAAAAGTGCGCCTACATTATCTAATTCACATTTTCACTGCTGCATGAAACTCCGCATGCAAGCAGCCTGCCCAACCGCCATGGTGGACGCATGACCTCAGCGACCTTTGTAAGAGTTGTAGAGCGCTTTTCAATCAAGCTAAGGCTTCCAATTTCGACCAATCATGGAAAACTTATAAGCTAAACTCAGCCGTATACAACACGGAATACGAGGCGCTACTTCTGCTCCAAAATTGAATCAAACTCCGAGGCATCTAGACTTCGGAAGATTCTTTCCAAATCAGCCCCCTCTCTAAGCTATCTTAAGCGGGACGATGATACCTAGACAACATCGAGTGAAGAATCACTTCATGCTCTTTTAACAAAGCACTTCCCGGGGTGTTCCCAACATAGTTCGTGCACTTATCAAGGTACACATAAAGTGCCAATGAACCCATCACTTTTCAGTTGACATAGCATCAACTGGGCAATAAACAGTTTTAAACCGTTTAAATCACCCGGACCTGATGGTATCACACCTGCACACCTTCAGCATGCAGGCAACATTGCAATAAACTGGCTCCAAGCCATAACTGGTCAGATTCCAAAACCATGGAGATTAAGTAGTTTTTATACCCTAGGCCGGAACAGCCTCTCATATCTCCCCCAAGGATTTCAGACCAATAAGCCTGATGTCTTTCCTGCTTAAAACTTTTAAGCGCGTTCTATCCCTTCACTTGGGGGTCTCCATTCCTTTAGAACTCATATCGAATTCACACCATGCTTACAGGAAAGAAAGATCCACTGAAACAGCTCTTTAGTCCGTCATTGCTACTATAGAGAAATTCCTCGCACTTAAAGAATTCACCCTCGTTGCTTTCCTCGACATCGAGGGCGCTTTTAACAACGTTTCCCCGATACAATTACTGAAGCACTGATGGACCTGGGGATCGAAAGCCGGCTAGTGGGATTAATCAACCAATTGCTTACATGCAGGGCTGTGACATCCACACTTGGCTCTTCGACTCTCACAAGATACGTCAGCAGAGGAGCTCCCCAAGGGGGAGTGCTCTCGCCACTTCTATGAAACCTGGTGGTAAATAAACTACTTTGTGACATAGAAGGAGGTGGCTGCCAGATAATTGCCTACGCAGACGACGTTGCAGTGATCTTTACTGGGAAATATCCCCAGACTTTATGCGATCTTATGACGGTCAAACTAAATAGGTTGGCCACCTGGGCCGATAAATGTGGCTCAGGGGTACACCTTGAAAAAACTAAACTTATTCTCTTTTCAAGACGATACAAGATCCTCTCTCTTATCCGCCCTAAACTCAAAAATTCCGTTTTATCCTTCAGCGACAGTGCTAGATACTTGGGATTAGTACTGAATAGAAAACTGAATTGGAAACTAAACATACAGGAAAGGAAGGAAGGCGACGCTTGCACTCTACACCTGCAGAAAGGCAATAGGTATTAAATGGGGCATGTCTCCGTATATTGTACACTGGCTTTACATAGCTGTAGTTAGACCCATCCTGTTTTACGGGATCTTAGTTTGGTGGTCTGCCCTATCTAGGACATCCATCCCAAAATAACTAAACAAAATTCAGAGAATGGCGGAAGTGTGCAGCACGGGTGCCATGAACACGACACCAAGTGAGGCACTTGGCACCATTCTTAATATACTACCAATCCAACAAAGCAGTGTAGAAATCTCCACCCTGGCAGCCATTTGCCTCAGAGACACCAACTATTTGAGTGACCATCTATCAGGTCACTCCTCAATCCTTCTGCAAAATAAGTATATTATGACTATCATATGACTATCCCGTTCCATACGCTCATTCCCCGCAGATAGGAGTGGGTTGCCGTACCCCCAGGCAAACCTGACCCTCAATCCTTCTACACTGATGGTTCTAAACTAAACCGCCAGGTAGGAGGAGGTGTATACTCTCTTCAACTTGGTATCAATCACTCTTTCACACATTTCGACATCTGCCCAATATGGATACCTGGGCTTCAGGATATCTCAGGCAACTGCATAGCAGACGAGTTGGCTAGAAGGGGCACGACAGAAATCCTCCTTCTGGATAAAAAGGATACAAGTATGCCTCTAGCGACCTGTAAACTCCTGCTCCGCACTCAATCAGATATGATAAACACCACACGATGGAAAATGACCCTGGGCCATGTGGCCCGACTGACTTTGCCTCTTATAGACAAAGCTCGATCCTCAGCTTTGTGTAACCTCACCAGAAGCGACTGCTCACTCGTCGTACGCTCCCTTACCGGCCATTGGCCGGCATTATGCATTGACGCCCTAAGACTTCACTCTCCCTACAACGATTACAGCAGAAGCTGCAGGCATAAGGAGGAAGAACAGTCACCGGAGCACTTCTTCTGCTCCTGCCCGGCTCTAAGCAACAGAAGACTCCGCTCCCTGGGGAAACCCTTCCTAAGCGATCTAGGCGATCTTGCCGCACTGCCACCTTGCAAAATTGTCAAATTCATCCAGTCATCAAACTGAACTCCCTTCTGATTCACTTTTTAAGTCTCCACGCAGGCAGAAAGGATTCACGAATCCGGGGGATCATAACGGGCCTACCCAGGCCCAAGTGCGTCGTTACGGTACCCCACCTAACCTATCCTAGATATCTCAACCAAACGCACAGATCGTATGTTCGGGGGTGTGTCTTACATCGTGACCAAGCTTGATTAAAATCGGGTTACTATATAATATAGGTACCATACGAACATTCGCATGGAAATTAACATTTAGTACGAAAAACTTTTTAGTTTCTTGAGATATCTCAACAAAACTCAAAATTTTGATATTTGGGACTAACTTTTACCTCCTGACCAAATTTGGTCAAAGTCGGATTTCTTTATTATACAGCTACCTTAGGAACAATGGGATGGAAATTAAACTTTAGTACGAAACTCGCAGATTAGCTCTTCTTGCCCAATCTTTGCTATTTCACGAAATTTATCTCTTTCCCGCCAAATCTGGCTGTTTCCCGCCAAATCGGACTAATTTCCGCCATATCAGAAAATCTGATTTTTAGTCAAAGTCCAATTAAAGTGAAAAAATAATTATAGCAAACAATTGCTTAGTATGGAAAACTTTTGTTTCTTAAGATATCTTAACCAAACTCACAGATTGTATATATGTGACTGCCTGCTACATCCTGACCGAATTTGGTTAATGTCGGATAACTATATCCTATAGCTGCCATAGGAACAATCGGATGAAATTAACCTTTAGTATGAACAACTTTTTTGTTTCATAAGATATCTCAGCCAAACTCTTAAATTGTATGTTTGGGATTGTCTGTCACATTCTGCTAAAATTTGGTCAAAGTCGGATAACTGTTCCATATAGCTGCCATAGGAACAATCGGATGTATATTAATTTTTAGTAAGAAAAACTGTTTTTTTTCTTAAGATTTCTTAACCAAACTAACAGATTGTATATATGGAACTGCCTGTTACATTCTGACCAAATTTGATTAAAGTCGGATGACTATATCATATAGCTGCCATAGGAACAATCGAATGCAAATTATCATTTAGTAGGGAAAACTATTTTTTTTTTGTTTCTAAAGATATCTTTACTAAACTCATTGATTATATGTTTGGGATTGTCTCTTACATCATGACAAAATTTGGTTCAAATCGGATTGCTATATGGGAACAATCGGATACAAATTAACCTTTAGTATGAAAATTTTTTTTTTTTCTTTAGATATCTCAAGGACGGCAAAATTCCTCGACTGAACCCTCGACCGAGGTAATCGGTACCGACTGGGAGAATTCCCAGAAGCCAGTGGAAGTGGGTGGAGTCGGCGCTGGCCACCCGCTGCTTCGAGTGGGTGGAGAAGGAGCCTGGGCCGCCCCCCGTCTGCAAGGACTTCGGGTGGTACCAGGGGACAGTAAAAGTTAGACCCTGCGACAGGTCGGCAGAGCTTTACAAGGCAGCTGTCGCCAACTTAGGCGAAGTTTATCCGGGCGCCAAACTGTAAGCTGTTTAGTGAAACGAAGTTCCGGTCCGATCACGGGCAAGGATGTGGGTTCCATCAGCCTTCAGGGATCCCGAACAGCTGCTCAAAATGTTACAAAGGTAATATCCCAGTCTGCCCACTCATGACTGGCGAGTGGCCAAGATAGAGCAGATGCCATGGCCAACCAACCAGGCGGTGATCATCCTAAATAATGGATCACTGGCCCCCATAGACGCGGCTGGAGGAGAACTAAACTTCGGATTCAGTTATGTTTTCATCCGCGTTTACAAATTGAATGCAGCAACGGGGGGTGTTCCCTCTGACAAACCAGACGAGGAGAACATCACTTCGGAGCTGGAAGCCCCCGAGCGTCCTGAAATGGACGGCTATGTGTTCACAACCACGCGGGACCTTCGCAATTTTTGGCAGACGGGTGAGGAGGTCACCTCCGGTGTAGCAGCCGACGACGAGGATGCCAATATTACAGTGGTTGAGGGCAAATCTACAGATGTCGCTAAAGATTCTGCAGATAAACCTCCACCACTGTAAAGCAGCCTCTGCTGCCCTATTACTCCGTCTGGCTGGAGGCGGAGCTGACGTGGTCCTTATCCAGGAACCTTAAATGGTGCGCGGAAAGGTTTCTGGACTAGGATCACCCGACTACAAGCTGATAGTAGCTAGTGCACAAGGTAAAATTCGCACCTGCATACTTGCTCGAAAACATTTAAGTGCATTTTTACTCCACAATTTCAGTAATGAGGTCAACACGGCAGGAAGCCTGGAGCTCCAGCCAGCTCCGATCAGGTTACTGTCATGCTATATGGCATATGACCAACTAGTCCCCCCATCCGGAGACATCACGCGAAGTCTAGTAAATGGCTGCGTGAAGAACAAAATCGGCCTTATAATAGGCTGTGATGCAAATGCTCACCACACACAGTGGGGGAGGTCCAATAACAATGTAAGGGGTGAGTAACTCTTAGATTATCTCCTCAATACAAGCCTAGAAATACTAAACAGAGGAAGTGACCCCACCTTTAATATCAAGGATAGGAAGAAGGTCATCGACTTAACACTTGTGTCCCATTCTTTAATCGACTTTACCAAAGATTGGAAAGTTTAAAATGAACATTCCTTCTCTGACCATAGGTATTTTGAGTTTGTGCTTAATTTCACGCATCCAAAACCTATTCTTTTCACTAATCGCGGGAAAACCGATTGTCCAAAATACCTACCCTTTCTCAAAAAGACCATCCCAGAAAAGCACCAGAGGGCCCACACTCAAAAGTGCGCCTACATTATCTAATTCACATTTTCACTGCTGCATGAAACTCCGCATGCAAGCAGCCTGCCCAACCGCCATGGTGGACGCATGACCTCAGCGACCTTCGTAAGAGTTGTAGAGCGCTTTTCAATCAAGCTAAGGCTTCCAATTTCGACCAATCATGGAAAACCTATAAGCTAAACTCAGCCGTATACAACACGGAATACGAGGCGCTACTTCTGATCCAATATTGAATCAAACTCCGAGACATCTAGACTTCGGAAGATTCTTTCCAAATCAGCCCCCTCTCTAGGCTATCTTAAGCGGGACGATGATACCTGGACAACATCGAGTGAAGAATCACTTCATGCTCTTTTAACAAAGCACTTCCCGGGGTGTTCCCAACATAGTTCGTGCACTTATCAAGGTACACATAAAGTGCCAATGAACCCATCACTTTTCAGTTGACATAGCATCAACTGGGCAATAAACAGTTTTAAACCGTTTAAATCACCCGGACCTGATGGTATCACACCTGCACACCTTCAGCATGCAGGCAACATTGCAATAAACTGGCTCCAAGCCATAACTGGTCAGATTCCAAAACCATGGAGATTTTCAAAAGTAGTTTTTATACCCTAGGCCGGAACAGCCTTTCATATCTCCCCCAAGGATTTCAGACCGATAAGCCTGATGTCTTTCCTGCTTAAAACTTTTAAGCTCGTTCTATCCCTTCACTTGGGGGTCTCCATTCCTTTAGAACTCATATCGAATTCACACCATGCTTACAGGAAAGAAAGATCCACTGAAACAGCTCTTTACTACGTCATTGCTACTATAGAGAAATTCCTCGCACTTACAGAATTCACCCTTGTTGGTTACCTCCACTTCTATGAAAACTGACATAGAAGGAGGTGGCTGCCAGATAATTGCCTACGCCGACGACGTTGCAGTGATCTTTACTGGGAAATATCCCCAGATTTTATGCGATCTTATGACGGTCAAACTAAATAGGTTGGCCACCTAGGCCGATAAATGTGGCTTAGGGGTAAACCTTGAAAAAACAAAACTTATTCTCTTTTCAAGACGATACAAGATCCCCTCTCTTATCCCCCCTAAACTCAAAAATTCCATTCTATCCTTCATCGACAGTGCTAGATACTTGGGATTAGTACTGGATAGGAAACTGAATTGGAAACTAAACATGCAGGAAAGGAAGGAAGGCGACACTTGCACTCTACACCTGCAGAAAGGCAATAGGTATTATATGGGGCATGTCTCCGTATATTGTACACTGGCTTTACATAGCTATAGTTAGACCCATCCTGTTTTACGGGATCTTAGTTTGGTGGCCTGCCCTATCTAGGACATCCATCCTAAAATAACTAAACAAAATTCAGAGAATGGCGGAAGTGTGCATCACGGGTGCCATGAACACGACACCAAGTGAGGCACTTGACGCCATTCTTAATATACTACCTATCCAACAAAGCAGTGTAGAAATCTCCACCCTGGCAGCCATCCGCCTCAGAGACACCAACTATTTGAGTGACCATCTATCAGGTCACTCCTCAATCCTTCTGCAAATAAGGATATTATGACTATCCCGTTCCATACGCTCATTCCCCGCAGAAAGGAGTGGGTTTCCGTACCCCCAGGCAAACCTGACCCTCAATCCTTCTACACTGATGGTTCTAAACTAAACCGCCAGGTAGGAGGAGGTGTATACTCTCTTCAACTTGGTATCAATCACTTTTTCACACATTTCGACATCTGCCCAATATGGGTACCTGGGCTTCAGGATATCTCAGGCAACTGCATAGCAGACGAGTTGGCTACAAGGGGCACGACAGAAATCCTCCTTCTGGATAAAATGGATACAAGTTTGCCTCTAGCGACCTGTAAACTTCTGCTCCGCACTCAATCAGATATGATAAGCACCACACGATAGAAAACGACCCTGGGCCATGTGGCCCGACTGACTTGGCCTCTTATAGACAAAGCTTGATCCTCAGCTCTGTGTAACCTTACCAGAAGCGACTGCTCTCTCGTCGTACGCTCCCTTACCGGCCATTGGCCGGCATTATGCATTGACGCCCTAAGACTTCACTCTCCCTACAACGATTACAGCAGAAGCTGCAGGCATAAGGAGGAAGAAGAGTCACCGCAGCACTTCTTCTGCTCCTGCCCGGCTCTAAGCAACAGAAGACTCCGCTCCCTGGGGAAACCCTTCCTAAGCAATCTAGGCGATCTTGCCGCACTGCCACCTTGCAAAATTGTCAAATTCATCCAGTCATCGAACTGAACTCCCTTCTGATTCAGCTTGATTAAAATCGGGTTACTATATCATATAGGTACCATACGAACATTCGCATGGAAATTAATTTAGTAAGAAAAACTTTTTTGTTTCTTGAGATATCTCAACAAAACTTAAAATTTGAATATTTGGGACTAACTTTTACATCCTGACCAAATTTGGTCAAAGTCGGATTTCTTTATTATATAGCTGCCATAGGAGCAATTGGATGGAAATTAACCTTTAGTACGAAACTCGCAGATTAGCTCTTCTTGCCCAATCTCTACTATTTCACGAAATTTATCTTTTTCCCGCCAAATCTGACTGTTTTCCGCCAAACCGGACTAATTTCCGCCATATCAGAAAATCTGATTTTGAGTCAAAGTCCAATTACAGGGAAAAAATAATTATAGCAATGGACACAAACTTTGAATTTATATGTATTTTAACAAAAAATTTTATCTTTATATATAAAATTCTTTGTCCTGACTCACTGACATAAGATCAACGTGTAGGCTAATCCGCAACATGTAGTAAGCTGAAGTTTACACACAATATATCGTGCAATAAGACGGATTTTTGCGAAATATTACCTGTAAGTGGGTCAAATTCGGGGTCAAATGTCACGGAATTGCTTAGTACGGAAAACCTTTTTGCAATGGACACGAACTTGGAATTTATATGTATTTTAACAATAAATATTATATTATTGAAAATAGTTATTCAGTATAATCTTCACAAATCGGATAACTAAAGACCAGCCTTTCAATTCTGCGAGCCGGGGGTTCGCGAGCGAAGCGAGCAGGCGTTGAAATCCCCTATATTATATAAAATTCTGATTCAGTAAAAATCTGATTTTTAGTCATAGTCCAATTACAGGGAAAAATAATTATAGCAATGGACACGAACTTTGAATTTATATGTATTTTAACAAAAAGTGTATCTATATATATAAAACTTATTGTTCTGATTCACTGACATAGATTAAACGTGTACGCCAAACCTGTTGAAAATGTAATGGCAGTTAGCATTTAAATAAGCATACATATAATCTGGAAACTCTGTATAGGTACTCATTTGAATTATGTACTCGCTCTTAATTAATTTTCGTGTTACAATTACGGTGCATGGCACATGGCCATGAAAAGTGTCCTAGTAATGACGGACTTATAGGATGTAGTGTGTGGAAACTACAGTGGCAAGCTGCAGCCTTGAAATAGGAGAAGCGTGACCAGAAAGCAATGGCTTACATAAACTTAAATGTAAAATCATCGCAGCCTATGCACATAAAGTCGTGCGGATCATCTAAAGACATATGGATCCAGAAGGTACAACTATATCAGAAACTGATCCGCCTCAATATGCAGCATGGAGATGACATTGTCGCCTACGTGAATTCATTTGTTGAAGCAATTGAAAAATTGGCAGAATTGGACATTAAACTCAACGATGAGCTTAAAGTCATCATGTTATTGAGTAGTTTACACGATACATGGGAAAATTTTATAGTCGCCATTGAGACGCGTGACGAGCTACCAAAATTTAAAGTTGTCAAAGTTAAAATGCTAGAAGAAGGCACAAGAAAACGAGACAAAGCAGATCGCGAAAATTATTCGGCAACACAAGCCGTGTATGCACACACACAGCGAAATTCGCGAGAAAACGACAAAGTCGAGAATAACGGCGCAAAGAACGGTGTGAGCAAAGGCACCAGGCAAGAATTCAAGGGCAAATGTTTCAACTGCGAAAAAGTTGGACATCGAGCAAGCGAATGCAGATCAAACAAGGGGGCTCCGGCTACAGTCGATTGTGCTCGACTGTATAAATACCCTGTGCCCTGGCTCTCCGATAGGTCATACGTATGTGCGCTACGTTAGGCATGCCGAAGGTGTGATGATGCGGCATTAACTTTTTGACTAATTGTTCGTAATTTTAAAAAAAAACTTGATCTGCGACCGCTATCCAGGAACCAACATACCAAGTTTCAAGTCTCTAGCTCTTATAGTCTCCGAGATCCTTTGACTCAAACAGACGGACAGACAGACGGACATGGCTCAATCGTCTCGGCTATTGATACTGATCAAGAATATATATACTTTATAGGGTCGGGGATGCTTCCTTCTGCCTGTAACATACATTGCACAAAACCATTAGACCCTTTTTGACCATTTTCAATGCGCACAGGGTATAACAAATATAGTGGAATTCTCAAATTTAGCTGCTGCGCTCGCTGAGAAAAAAAAAATATCATATAGCTGCCAGGAACGATCAGTCCAAAATCAAGTGTTAGTATGAAAAACTTTTTGGTTGTTCAAGATATCTCAATCAAACTAAAAGAATATGCATATAAGGTGGTCCCATACATCGTGACCAAACTTGGTTAAAATCGGGCTACTATATCATATAGCTTTCATAGGAAAGATCAGTCGCAAATCAAGTTTTAGTATGAAAAACTTTTTGGTGCATAAGATATCTCATCCAAACTGAGACAATGTACATGTAGGACAGCCCCATATATCCTGATCAAATTTGGTTAAAATCGGTTTACTATATCATATAGCTCCCATAGGAACGATCAGTCGAAAATCAAGTTTTGGTATGAAAAACTTTTTTGTTGTTTGAGATATCTCAACCAAACTAAGACAATATGCATGTGGGTTGGTCCTATACATCCTGACCAAACTTGGTTAAAGTCACTCTACTATATCATATAGCTGTTATAGGAACGATCGAAAATCAAGGTTTGGTACGAAAAACTATTTTGTTGCTTTATATATGTCAGCCAAACTGAGACAATATGCATGTGGGATAGTCCCATACATCCTGACTAAACTTGGTTTAAATCGAAACACTATGTGATATAGCTGCCATAGGAACGATTAGTCGAAAATCAAGTTTTAGTATGAAAAACTTTTTTGTTGCTCAGATATCTCAATCAAACTAGTAGAATATGCGTATGAGGTGGTCCCATACATCGTGACCAAAATTGGTTAAAATCGGGCTACTATATCATATAGCTTTCATAGGAAAGATCAGTCGCAAATCAAGTTTTAGTATGAAAAACTTTTTGGTGCATAAGATATATCATCCAAACTGAGGCAATATGCATGTGGGATAGTCCCATACAACCTGACCAAACTTGGTTAAATTCGCAACACTACATAATATAGCTGCCATAGGAACGATCAGTCGAAAATCAAGTTTTAGTATGAAAAACTTTTTTGTTGTTTGAGATATCTCAGCCAAACTAAGACAATATGCATGTGGGATGGTTCCATACATTCTGACCAAACTTGGTTACAATCAGTCTACTATATCATATAGCTGCCATAGGAACGATCAGTCGAAAATCAAGTTTTGCTATGAAAAACTTTTTTGCTGCTTGAGATATGTCAGCCAAACTGAGACAATATGCATGTGGGATAGTCCCATACATCCTGACTAAACTTGGTTTAAATCGAAACACTATGTGATATAGCTGCCATAGGAACGATAAGTCGAAAATCAAGTTTTAGTGTGATAAACTTTTTTGTTGTTTGAGGTATCTCAACCAAACTGACAGAATACGCATTTGGGATGGTATTTTACATCCTGACCAAGTTTGGTTGTTCCGATATCAAATAGCTGCCATAGGAACGAATTTTAAGATAAAGTACGAAAATTATTGTTGTTTTTAGAGATAAGTCAACCGAACTCACAGATTCAGAATTTGTAATTTGGTTTAAATCGGTTCACTAGATCACATAGATGTAATACGAACAATTAGTCAAAAAGTTAATGCCGCATCATCACAACTTCGGCATACCTAACGTAGCGCACATACGTATGACCTATCGGAGAGCCAGGGCACAGGGTATTCTACAGTCGAGCACACTGTAGCCGGAGCCCCCTTGTTGGAAAAGTGACGCTGATTAAAACAAAATAAGGTGAACTATTGATAAAAGTCAGTCAAGAGAGTAACTTGTAACTGTATACACAGTGCTCAGACTAAAGAGCAGTTCATATGTTGAACATGAATTCGCCGGCTATGAAGTGCCAGAACAGATTTGGCCACCTAAATTTTGCAATATCTAAAACAGCTCAACGATAAGCAGCTGGTTTATGGCATGAACATTGATAGCATTCAGATGGAAATTAATTGTGACATATGTAATCGAGCAAAAATATGTGCATTGCCGTTTACACAGAAGTTAAGTAGCACAACTAAGGAAGTTCTTGTGTTAGATTACACGGATGTATGTGGGCCAATGAATGTAAAGTCGATCGGCGGTAATCGATATTTTGTGACATTTATCGACGATTACTCGCTCAAGATATTTGTTTACATTATGCAAGCAAAGAATCAAGTTTTTGAAAAGTTCAAAATGTTCAAAAATGTTGTGGAATGCCAAACGGGCAAAAAAATAAAGCTTTTTTTTCTCAGCGAGCGCAGCAGCTAAATTTGAGAATTCCACTATATTTGTTATACCCTGTGCGCATTGAAAATGGTCAAAAAGGGTATAATGGTTTTGTGCAATGTATGTAACAGGCAGAAGGAAGCATCTCCGACCCTATAAAGTATATATATTCTTGATCAGTATCAATAGCCGAGACGATTGAGCCATGTCCGTCTGTCTGTCCGTCTGTTTGAGTCAAAGGATCTCGGAGACTATAAGAGCTAGAGACTTGAAACTTGGTATGTTGGTTCCTGGATAGCGGTCGCAGATCACGTTTTTTTTTAAATTTCGATCGGACCACTATATCATATAGCTGCCATAGGAACGATCAGTCGAAAATCAAGTTTTAGTATGAAAAACTTTTTTGTTGTTTGAGATATCTCAGCCAAACTAAGACAATATGCATGTGGGATGGTTCCATACATTCTGACCAAACTTGGTTATAATCAGTCTACTATATCATATAGCTGCCATAGGAACGATCAGTCGAAAATCAAGTTTTGCTATGAAAAACTTTTTTGTTGCTTGAGATATGTCAGCCAAACTGAAACAATATGCATGTGGGATAGTCCCATACATCCTGACTAAACTTCGTTAAAATCGAAACACTATGTGATATAGCTGCCATAGGAACGATGCGTCGAAATTCAAGTTTTAGTTTTATAAACTTTTTCGCTGTTTGAGGTATCGCAACCAAACTAACAGAATACGCACTTGGGATGGTATTTTACATCCTTACCAAGTTTGGTTGAAATCTGATATCAAATAGCTGCCATAGGAACGAATTTTTAGATAAAGTACGAAAATTATTGTTGTTTTTAGAGATAAGTCAACCAAACACACAGATTCAGAATTTGTAATTTGGTTTAAATCGGTTCACTAGATCACATAGATGTAATACGAACAATTAGTCAAAAAGTTAATGCCGCATCATCACACCTTCGGCATACCTAACGTAGCGCACATACGTATGACCTATCGAAGAGCCAGGGCACAGGGTATTCTACAGTCGAGCACACTGTAGCCGGAGCCCCCTTGTTGGAAAAGTGACGCTGATTAAAACAAAACAAGGTGAACTATTGATAAAAGTCAGTCAAGAGAGTAACTTGTAACTGTATACACAGTGCTCAGACTAAAGTGCAGTTCATATGTTGAACATGAATTCGCCGGCTATGAAGTGGCAGAACAGATTTGGCCACCTAAATTTTGCAATATCTAAAACAGCTCAACGATAAGCAGCTGGTTTATGGCATGAACATTGATAGCATTCAGATGGAAATTAATTGTGACATATGTAATCGAGCAAAAATATGTGCATTGCCGTTTACACAGAAGTTAAGTAGCACAACTAAGGAAGTTCTTGTGTTAGATTACATTGATGTATGTGGGCCAATGAATGTAAAGTCGATCGGCGGTAATCGATATTTTGTGACATTTATCGACGATTACTCGCTCAAGATATTTGTTTACTTTATGCAAGCAAAGAATCAAGTTTTTGAAAAGTTCAAAATGTTCAAAAATGTTGTGGAATGCCAAACGGTCAAAAAAATAAAAGCTGTGCGCAGCGACAATGGCACAGAGTATGTGAACAAGGAATTTACCAGTTTCTTAAACGAGTGCAACATAGAAAGGCAATTGACGGTTCCCTACACCCCGCAACATAACGGTGTAGCCGTACGCGCAAATCGGACAATTGTAGAGATGGCGAAAAGTCCACTTATTCACGCAAAGCTTGAGGAGTTCTTATGGGCAGAGGCTGTTTCCACGGCAGTTTACGTGCGCAACAGATGTCCTACAAAGGCATTAAATGGAGGTACACCATTCGAAGCATGGAAGGGACGCAAGCCTTCTGTGAGTATTTGGAATAGGATAAAGCAAAACGAATCAAATGTCAGGCAAAGGGTAAAGAATATATTTTTGTTGGGTACTCATATTCTGCAAAAGCTTACCGGCTGTACGATCGAGTAAAGCGGACAGTAATTGAAAGGCGAGATGTCAAATATGTAGAAGGTATGTTTGACACTAAAACAACGGAAAAGTGCAGTATTTCAGATCGCAATGACGACTTTCTGACAAACATGCTTCGCCTTGAGTCAATTGAAGTTCCAAATGAAAAGCCAGATGTGCCTTTAATAGCTGATTCTGATGAGCACATCAGTGACTCCGGCGATGAGAAGGAGGAGTTTGTCAACGCAAGCGATTTAGAAGAAGATCCTGCAGACGATGGCAACCACAACGTGAGCGGTCAAGTGGAGCCGCCACTACAAGATGCAGTTCAACATGGGCGCGGCAGGCCCAAAATCAATCGCAGTGGTCAGCCTGCACGACCCAGAAAGCAGTCCCAAGCAGTGCTCAATAGTCTGTTCAACCAAGTGGGCATTGCAGGGAATATTATGCAAAAGATTGGCAAGAATCTATGCAAACGGAATACAACGCTCTACAAGAAAATGACACATGGTCATTGTATGAACTTCCGCCAGGACAGAAGGCAATTGATTCGAAATGGGTTTTTCGAATCAAGAGAAACAAAGATGGTCGTAGCGTTGAGCAGCACTGAGGCTGAATAGATTGCTTTATCTATGGCTGCAAAAGAAGCAGTTTACTTACGAAGACTCCTGAAGGAAATTGGCTGGTCAACTGATGCAGAGCCGTTAACCATTTATGGCGACAATATCAGCTCACAGCATATTGCGCAAAATCCAGTACATCATAAGCGCACAAGTTGAATGTAATGAAATTGTACTAGAATACACAGATACAAATAGTAACGTTGCTGATGTACTAACGAAATGTTTAAGCAAACCAAAGCGTGACGGCTTTGTCAAATTACTTGGAATGAAATATTCAAGTATCTAATAATTTAAAATAGTTATATGTCGCTTAAGAAGAAGTGTTGAAAATGTAATAGCAGTTAGCATTTAAATAAGCATGCATATAATCTGGCAACTCTGTATAAGTACTCATTTGAATTATGTACTCGATCCTCTGTATTTCCTCACTCTTAATTAAACTTTCAACCGAACCACTTCGTGTTTCACTGTGATAGTGCGGGTTGATATTCCCAACAATATATCTTACAAAACCGCTACAGGTAGAAAACTAAAATTTGCACAAAACATAGCTGAGACAATTTTATCGAGCGCTAAGACGGCGTTTTGCGAAATTCTACCTGTAGTTGGGTCAAATTCGGGGTCAAAGGCCACGGAAATTTTTGTTGTTGTTTAAGATATCTAAACCAAACTCACAGATTGTATATATGGGGCTGCCTGTTACATCCTGACAGGATGACTATATCCTATAGCTGCCATAGGAATAATCTGATAAAATTAATCTTTAGTATGGAAAACTTTTTTGTTTCTTAAGACATCTCAACCAAGCTCACAGGTTGTATATGGGACTGCCTGTTGCATCCTGACCAAATTTGGTCGAAGTCGGATGACTATTTCCTATAGCTGCCATAGGAATAATCGGATGAAATTAACCTTTAGTACAAAGTCCGCAGACTAGCTCTTGCTAAATCTCTTCTATTTCACAAAATTTAGCTTCTTCCCGACAAATCTAAATATTTCCCGACAAATCTGACTATTTTCCGCCATATCACAAAATCAGATTTATAGACAAATTCCAATTACAGGGAAAAAATAATTATAGCAATAGACACGAAATTTAAATTTATATGTATTTCAACAAAAAATTGTATGTTACATAAAATTGTGTTTCAGTATAATCTTCACAAACAGGACAACTAAAGACCGGTATTTAAATTCTGCGAGTATGAAAATCTTTTTGGTTGTTCAAGATATCTCAATCAAACTAAAAGAATATGCATATAAGGTGGTCCCATACATCGTGACCAAACTTGGTTAAAATAAGATATCTCATCCAAACTGAGACAATGTGCATGTAGGACAGTCCCATATATCCTGATCAAATTTGGTTAAAATCGGTTTACTATATCATATAGCTCCCATAGGAACGATCAGTCGAAAATCAAGTTTTGGTATGAAAAACTATTTTGTTGTTTGAGATATCTCAGCCAAACTAAGACAATATTGCATGTGGGTTGGTCCTATACATCCTGACCAAACTTGGTTAAAGTCACTCTACTATATCATATAGCTGTTATAGGAACGATCGAAAATCAAGATTTGGTACGAAAAACTATTTTGTTGCTTTATATATGTCAGCCAAACTGAGACAATATGCATGTGGGATGGTCCCATACATCCTGACTAAACTTGGTTTAAATCGAAACACTATGTGATATAGCTGCCATAGGAACGATTAGTCGAAAATCAAGTTTTAGTATGAAAAACTTTTTTGTTGCTCAGATATCTCAATCAAACTAGTAGAATATGCGTATGAGGTGGTCCCATACATCGTGACCAAAATTGGTTAAAATCGGGCTACTATATCATATAGCTTTCATAGGAAAGATCAGTCGCAAATCAAGTTTTAGTATGAAAAACTTTTTGGTGCATAAGATATATCATCCAAACTGAGGCAATATGCATGTGGGATAGTCCCATACATCCTGACCAAACTTGGTTAAATTCGCAACACTACATAATATAGCTGCCATAGGAACGATCAGTCGAAAATCAAGTTTTAGTATGAAAAACTTTTTTGTTGTTTGAGATATCTCAGCCAAACTAAGACAATATGCATGTGGGATGGTTCCATACATTCTGACCAAACTTGGTTACAATCAGTCTACTATATCATATAGCTGCCATAGGAACGATCAGTCGAAAATCAAGTTTTGCTATGAAAAACTTTTTTGCTGCTTGAGATATGTCAGCCAAACTGAGACAATATGCATGTGGGATAGTCCCATACATCCTGACTAAACTTGGTTTAAATCGAAACACTATGTGATATATCTGCCATAGGAACGATAAGTCGAAAATCAAGTTTTAGTGTGATAAACTTTTTTGTTGTTTGAGGTATCTCAACCAAACTGACAGAATACGCATTTGGGATGGTATTTTACATCCTGACCAAGTTTGGTTGTTCCGATATCAAATAGCTGCCATAGGAACGAATTTTAAGATAAAGTACGAAAATTATTGTTGTTTTTAGAGATAAGTCAACCGAACTCACAGATTCAGAATTTGTAATTTGGTTTAAATCGGTTCACTAGATCACATAGATGTAATACGAACAATTAGTCAAAAAGTTAATGCCGCATCATCACAACTTCGGCATACCTAACGTAGCGCACATACGTATGACCTATCGGAGAGCCAGGGCACAGGGTATTCTACAGTCGAGCACACTGTAGCCGGAGCCCCCTTGTTGGAAAAGTGACGCTGATTAAAACAAAACAAGGTGAACTATTGATAAAAGTCAGTCAAGAGAGTAACTTGTAACTGTATACACAGTGCTCAGACTAAAGTGCAGTTCATATGTTGAACATGAATTCGCCGGCTATGAAGTGGCAGAACAGATTTGGCCACCTAAATTTTGCAATATCTAAAACAGCTCAACGATAAGCAGCTGGTTTATGGCATGAACATTGATAGCATTCAGATGGAAATTAATTGTGACATATGTAATCGAGCAAAAATATGTGCATTGCCGTTTACACAGAAGTTAAGTAGCACAACTAAGGAAGTTCTTGTGTTAGATTACACGGATGTATGTGGGCCAATGAATGTAAAGTCGATCGGCGGTAATCGATATTTTGTGACATTTATCGACGATTACTCGCTCAAGATATTTGTTTACATTATGCAAGCAAAGAATCAAGTTTTTGAAAAGTTCAAAATGTTCAAAAATGTTGTGGAATGCCAAACGGGCAAAAAAATAAAGCTTTTTTTTCTCAGCGAGCGCAGCAGCTAAATTTGAGAATTCCACTATATTTGTTATACCCTGTGCGCATTGAAAATGGTCAAAAAGGGTATAATGGTTTTCTGCAATGTATTTTACAGGCAGAAGGAGGCATCCCCGACCCTATAAAGTATATATATTCTTGATCAGTATCAATAGCCGAGACGATTGAGCCATGTCCGTCTGTCTGTCCGTCTGTTTGAGTCAAAGGATCTCGGAGACTATAAGAGCTAGAGACTTGAAACTTGGTATGTTGGTTCCTGGATAGCGGTCGCAGATCACGTTTTTTTTTAAATTTCGATCGGACCACTATATCATATAGCTGCCATAGGAACGATCAGTCGAAAATCAAGTTTTAGTATGAAAAACTTTTTTGTTGTTTGAGATATCTCAGCCAAACTAAGACAATATGTATGTGGGATGGTTCCATACATTCTGACCAAACTTGGTTATAATCAGTCTACTATATCATATAGCTGCCATAGGAGCGATCAGTCGAAAATCAAGTTTTGCTATGAAAAACTTTTTTGTTGCTTGAGATATGTCAGCCAAACTGAAACAATATGCATGTGGGATAGTCCCATACATCCTGACTAAACTTCGTTAAAATCGAAACACTATGTGATATAGCTGCCATAGGAACGATGCGTCGAAATTCAAGTTTTAGTTTTATAAACTTTTTCGCGGTTTGAGGTATCGCAACCAAACTAACAGAATACGCACTTGGGATGGTATTTTACATCCTTACCAAGTTTGGTTGAAATCTGATATCAAATAGCTGCCATAGGAACGAATTTTTAGATAAAGTACGAAAATTATTGTTGTTTTTAGAGATAAGTCAACCAAACACACAGATTCAGAATTTGTAATTTGGTTTAAATCGGTTCACTAGATCACATAGATGTAATACGAACAATTAGTCAAAAAGTTAATGCCGCATCATCACACCTTCGGCATACCTAACGTAGCGCACATACGTATGACCTATCGAAGAGCCAGGGCACAGGGTATTCTACAGTCGAGCACACTGTAGCCGGAGCCCCCTTGTTGGAAAAGTGACGCTGATTAAAACAAAACAAGGTGAACTATTGATAAAAGTCAGTCAAGAGAGTAACTTGTAACTGTATACACAGTGCTCAGACTAAAGTGCAGTTCATATGTTGAACATGAATTCGCCGGCTATGAAGTGGCAGAACAGATTTGGCCACCTAAATTTTGCAATATCTAAAACAGCTCAACGATAAGCAGCTGGTTTATGGCATGAACATTGATAGCATTCAGATGGAAATTAATTGTGACATATGTAATCGAGCAAAAATATGTGCATTGCCGTTTACACAGAAGTTAAGTAGCACAACTAAGGAAGTTCTTGTGTTAGATTACACGGATGTATGTGGGCCAATGAATGTAAAGTCGATCGGCGGTAATCGATATTTTGTGACATTTATCGACGATTACTCGCTCAAGATATTTGTTTACTTTATGCAAGCAAAGAATCAAGTTTTTGAAAAGTTCAAAATGTTCAAAAATGTTGTGGAATGCCAAACGGGCAAAAAAATAAAGGCTGTGCGCAGCGACAATGGCACAGAGTATGTGAACAAGGAATTTTCCAGTTTCTTAAACGAGTGCAACATAGAAAGGCAATTGACGGTTCCCTACACCCCGCAACATAACGGTGTAGCCGTACGCGCAAATCGGACAATTGTAGAGATGGCGAAAAGTCCACTTATTCACGCAAAGCTTGAGGAGTTCTTGTGGGCAGAGGCTGTTTCCACGGCAGTTTACGTGCGCAACAGATGTCCTACAAAGGCATTAAATGGAGGTACACCATTCGAAGCATGGAAGGGACGCAAGCCTTCTGTGAGTATTTGGAATAGGATAAAGCAAAACGAATCAAATGTCAGGCAAAGGGTAAAGAATATATTTTTGTTGGGTACTCATATTCTGCAAAAGCTTACCGGCTGTACGATCGAGTAAAGCGGACAGTAATTGAAAGGCGAGATGTCAAATATGTAGAAGGTATGTTTGACACTAAAACAACGGAAAAGTGCAGTATTTCAGATCGCAATGACGACTTTCTGACAAACATGCTTCGCCTTGAGTCAATTGAAGTTCCAAATGAAAAGCCAGATGTGCCTTTAATAGCTGATTCTGATGAGCACATCAGTGACTCCGGCGATGAGAAGGAGGAGTTTGTCAACGCAAGCGATTTAGAAGAAGATCCTGCAGACGATGGCAACCACAACGTGAGCGGTCAAGTGGAGCCGCCACTACAAGATGCAGTTCAACATGGGCGCGGCAGGCCCAAAATCAATCGCAGTGGTCAGCCTGCACGACCCAGAAAGCAGTCCCAAGCAGTGCTCAATAGTCTGTTCAACCAAGTGGGCATTGCAGGGAATATTATGCAAAAGATTGGCAAGAATCTATGCAAACGGAATACAACGCTCTACAAGAAAATGACACATGGTCATTGTATGAACTTCCGCCAGGACAGAAGGCAATTGATTCGAAATGGGTTTTTCGAATCAAGAGAAACAAAGATGGTCGTAGCGTTGAGCAGCACTGAGGCTGAATAGATTGCTTTATCTATGGCTGCAAAAGAAGCAGTTTACTTACGAAGACTCCTGAAGGAAATTGGCTGGTCAACTGATGCAGAGCCGTTAACCATTTATGGCGACAATATCAGCTCACAGCATATTGCGCAAAATCCAGTACATCATAAGCGCACAAGTTGAATGTAATGAAATTGTACTAGAATACACAGATACAAATAGTAACGTTGCTGATGTACTAACGAAATGTTTAAGCAAACCAAAGCGTGACGGCTTTGTCAAATTACTTGGAATGAAATATTCAAGTATCTAATAATTTAAAATAGTTATATGTCGCTTTAGAAGAAGTGTTGAAAATGTAATAGCAGTTAGCATTTAAATAAGCATGCATATAATCTGGCAACTCTGTATAAGTACTCATTTGAATTATGTACTCGATCCTCTGTATTTCCTCACTCACTCTTAATTAAACTTTCAACCGAACCACTTCGTGTTTCACTGTGATAGTGCGGGTTGATATTCCCAACAATATATCTTACAAAACCGCTACAGGTAGAAAACTAAAATTTGCACAAAACATAGCTGAGACAATTTTATCGAGCGCTAAGACGGCGTTTTGCGAAATTCTACCTGTAGTTGGGTCAAATTCGGGGTCAAAGACCACGGAAATTTTTGTTGTTGTTTAAGATATCTAAACCAAACTCACAGATTGTATATATGGGGCTGCCTGTTACATCCTGACAGGATGACTATATCCTATAGCTGCCATAGGAATAATCTGATAAAATTAATCTTTAGTATGGAAAACTTTTTTGTTTCTTAAGACATCTCAACCAAGCTCACAGGTTGTATATGGGACTGCCTGTTGCATCCTGACCAAATTTGGTCGAAGTCGGATGACTATTTCCTATATCTGCCATAGGAATAATCGGATGAAATTAACCTTTAGTATGGAAAACTTTTTTGTTTCTTAAGTCGTCTTAGCCAAACTCATAAATTGCCTGTTACATCCTGACCAAATTTAGTCGATGTCGGATGACTATATCATTTATCTGCGATAGGAACAATCGGATGAAATTAACCTTTAGCATAGTAACCTTTTTTGTTTTTTAAGATATCTTAACCAGACTCACAGATTGTATATGGGACTGCCTGTTATATCCTGATCAAATTTGGTCAAAGTCGAATGACTATATCATACAGCTGCATTACGAACAATCGGATGCAAATTAACCTTTAGTATGCAAATCTTTTTTGTTTCTTAAGTTATCTTAACCAAACTCTTAAATTGTATGTTTGGGACTGTCTTTCACATCTTGACCAAATTTGGTAAAAGTGTAGTCATGTCACTTTATCATATAGCTGCAAATGAACAATCTGATGCAAATTAACCTTTAGTATAAAAAACTTTTTTGTTTCTTTAGAAATCTTAACCAAACTCACAGTTTGTATGTATGGGACTGCCTTTTACATCCTGACCAAATTTGGTCTTAGTCGGATAACTATATCCTATAGCTGCCTTACGAGCAATGGATAGGGCTAGGACCACCAAATTTTGATTATAGACTCCCCATAAAGTCAGGCAGGACCAGTTTATGTTAAAATTCCACCACGCCCACTGTGGGGATCGTAATTCGAAAAAAACTGACAACACCTTTTATTTAGGGTCTTAAGTAAAATTTTTATGCCAACGGGTGTAAGATCATGCCTTGCAACTAATCACCAACTTTCAACAGGATTGGTTCATCAATAGTGAAGATATTAACAATTTTGTGGCAGCAAGGAAATATGATTAAAATGATTACTCTGCCAGAATGTATGTATATCGAGTTAGCCAGCATCTGCCTAGATGGCACAGTGGTCGAAGTGATAGGTGGGCGGCATGCGTTTTTTGTGTTTTTTGTTTATTTACATTATGCCATTACAATCGATCCATGGGTCCGAAGGCAAAGATGCAACCTCGTGCTTTAGAAGTCGCGGGCTCGAGTATTGATTTGCGACGTTCAAATATATTTAAATTATTTTTTTTTTCTATTAATGCATTTAAAAAAATTTAATTATATCGTGCAAGCTGGAACATATACTTATTTATATCTTATATGTATGAAGCTGCCATAGAAAAGATTGGTCAATAATTACGGATTAGTATAAAAATTATTGCCCTTTTTAAAGATATCTTAATCGAATTTGCTGCGTTTTCCCTAGGCTCAGGGTATCTTACTGTCGAGTTTTTATTAAGACATGACCGAGTTTATCAGATCATGAATGAGTGTCACAAAGCATACAAAATGTGAACTAAAACTGAGGACAACATAATTTTACTTATTAAGCTACAAAGAATAATTATTAAGTTACACAATGCACAATCATAGCGGCTGCAGAAACGCTTAGCTTGCGCGCCGTGCATGGCCTGCTTTGCAAAGACATCTGGCCCAGAGCTGAATCAGCGTCTTTGCTGGAGTCAAACACGGTCACGTTATCTTATATTAACTAATCCTACTCCTTGTAAGCGATCACATCGTTCATCTTTTGAGCCGCAACCTTCTTCCTGATGATCCGGCGATAGGTGATGCCGATGCAGATGACCGTCCCACAGGCTGCTGGAAGAAGAAGCAACAATATGGTCAAGTTGATGTTGCCTCTGACTTCTTGTATTGTCTCCAAATTACGTTCATTTAATCGATGAAGGTAAGGAAGACTGAGGATGTCTTGATGACCTGTGACTTTTAACAGAGGGGACGCTGCGATGCCTGGGAAACGGTTCCGAACATTGTCCGTTTTAGTGACCCAATTATTGAAAGTGATTAGTTGTATGCCAAGCACCCAGGACTCGGTGTCGTAGTCTACGCAAACCGACGCGGCTCCATCGATGATGATGACTAATCCGTCGAAGTTTCTTGGCGCATGAGCTGGCTGTTGACAGTTGACAAAATATCGTTCTTGCGGTGGCTATGTTTACTGCGTAGATTTGATCCTGGCATTCGACAATGATTTTGTTCTCCATTCGCAGCACATGGCTTTTGTGAGAGACCGGGTAGATTATAAGTGTCTTGCAGATGTATTTAATTTTTGGAAATGAGATTATTAAATATATTATGTTTGTGGATTGTAAGACTTTAACGGACGAAACGGACATTAGGTCAGCAATGGGGGTATCTGTGGGCTTTTTAAACCAAACAGATTTTAAGTCTGCGTGGTCTAAGACATTTGGGCTAACAATGTTAGCCTTAGCTAAGGTTATGGCGAGCATTAAATTCCATTGACAACATTCTGTTTCTGGCCAAAAGTGTTTCGTATAAATGGCTGGAATCAATTTGCCTATCCTTTGCAGCCTTCAAAATTTGGTTAACTGTGAGGGTGCGTTGGTTAATCTGATCCTGTACTCTAGTGTATATCTGTATCTGCTTATTGATTGAATTTATTAATTGAGCTTTATTAATTTGTATTCTCTCTGGCGTCGGGAGTGTCTGCAACCGCCTATAAAAGTGAACACAGATAATCAAGACTCCTACAGATTCTGTGGTGTGTGCCCAGGTCCTCCAGCATATCCCTAAGCACATCTGCATCCATATTCAAAAGTTTTTTCATATGTGACTGTGGAAACATGTCACACAGTCTCGCAGTCTCGTCCACCATGCGCTCATATTCAGATATGTTCTCTGAATGTCGCACAAAAGCAAACTCCTCGCATACAAGGACCTGGCCGTCGAAGTTCAGAATGTATCTAGTTTGCGAGTAGTCGGTGCCACGTGCCTAAGTCGTCACGAGGAAAGGCAGTACCAGAAACCCAAACCTGTGGAGTGAAAATTGCTCTTTTTTTTAAGATGACGGAAAAAAACATTAAACATCCCATCACCAAACTTATCTTACTTATATATGTAGGTTGCCAAGTAGCATAAAAATGAGCAAACAACAAAACTTATCTAAAATGGGCTGCCAAGTGGCTCAAAACTTATATCTCTAGTAGCTTAACATAAAAGAAAATATGCCAAATAGCACAATGAAATTAAAAGTAAAATGGGAGGCTCTACCTAAGGCTGTCCGTGTTGACCACCATCCCCTTAATGAGAACTTGGGTTCCCAGGTCAGCTTCCAAGGCTCTCTCTTCACACAAAGGTATGAGTTTGTTTCCGAGTCTGCGATTGGATTTTACCAACACTTTCCAACCCTATGACCCTATTTTGCCAAAGTGTGTCCTGTGCCCTTTTGAGCTTATTTTGGATCTTCGTCTGTGATTCGCCTAGGAGTGATCGGATGACATCAACTGGTTGCTTATCAGTGACCGAATGGATTGTCTTGTTGTACCCCACTGCGGACAACAAGATTAACTATACAGTGTCGCTTATGTTTTTGTCGATTTTCAAACATCTAGCGAGTTCCAGCAGGGTACTATGAAAACGAATGACTTGACCGTTGGAAACGATAGAAATTTTTTTTTGTCAGTTGAGAAATTGTCCACATGTAAGACTTCCCCTGCATGTGCAGGAATTGGTGTCTTAGCCCTAGCGCAGGTCTTGCAGTTCTGTATAATTTCGTTGGCTATTTTAGCCATCTTTAGGAAATAGTACTCTGAGAGGACATGTTTTACATTCTCCTGAGCTGCCCTGTCGGTCTGTTGTGTTCTGTGATGAAAATCTCTGTTCACTCACTAGCACTGAAAATATCCACAGCCCGACTTTTGCAGAACTTGGTAGTTGGAAATTTCCGGACCAAGTCGTCCTGCACCAGAGTATGTACATCACAATGTAGCGCATGTAGTGATTCTCTGCAGGTAAAACTAAGGGAGTGTCGCCTTTTTTTCCAAATAGGGTAAAGCTACGATTTAGTGGGAAACGCGCCTATTTAAGAATTAGCTGGTTTTGGAAACAGTTCAATGGCTTGTCAGTGGATTCAATGGTGTAAGTCAAGGAGAGCTCACTATGAACTGTTGTGATGCATGAGTCGACATCTTCTTGGCTTAAAGCGTTGAACTGCTGCCTGGACAAGGCATCGAAAACTATATTTTTTTTTCCTGGTTTTGTAAAAAATGCGATCATTAGACTCGTCGTTGCGTGCTTTCCCTTTATCTTAATCTTGGCGTTTGAGCTAGAATCAGTGATCTGTGAACAGTGGCGCAGTGGCGCAACTTCCAAAGGCCCCAAACGATGGCTAGAAGCTCTCTTTCGTTTGTGTCATAATGAACTTCTGGGTTTTGTCAATATCCTAGAGATCATTGTGATGGGTCGCCCTTCTTGTCACAAAGCGTCGGTCGTTAGATCAAACGTCTTCTTGAAGTCAGGGTATCGAAGCATGACATCCTCGGATGCCAATATGTTCCGCAGTTTCTGAAAAGCACTGCGCTTGTGAAAATTCGACTGGAATTTATCGTGATCTATATTTGCTGATTGACCCATTTTCACCCTTTAGGATGTCGGAGATGGGTTTCGCTATTTATGCAAAATACTAAAGCATCTATAATAGCTTGCGAGTCCCAAGAACGATCTGACTTCAAAAACTGTCTTGGGCTCTGGGAAGTCTTGAATGACCTTAACCTTGTCCGGGTCTGTTGTGGCACCGTCACTAGTGACAACAAATCCAAGGAATGTACGCTCTTTTTAAAAAAGCGAGATTTTTCCTGAGATACCCTCATATTTGCTTCGTACAAGCTTTATAGCACACAGTCGACATGCCTGACATGGGATTCTTCATCTTTCGATAAAACAATGACGTCATCGACTTAGGCGTACATGACTTGCTGATCTGTTCTAGCAGTATGTCATCAATCGTCCTTTGGAAAATGCTGGCAGCGTTTCTTAGGCCGAAAGGAAGTCGACAGAACTCGTACTTCCCTCCATTTACCGAAAACGAAGGTTTCTCTCGGTAGGATATGGGTACTGCTTGGCATAAATAGGTTGTTCGCCTACAGTTCTAATAGTGGCTACTACAGAAGTGTTGTATGGCAGCGCTTCGTTGGCGTCTGCGAAAGTCTTTTTCCTACCATTTAACATTTTCAAAAATTTTCTCTTATCAGGGGAGATGTGTCTGCGGAATCTACTTTAGTGAAATCGACATCCACTCACCTATGCTACAAAATTGGTTCAGAGTTATTGTCAAACTCCCATTAAAATTTCAAATGTTCCATTAGGTCGAGGCCTATAATCCCATCAAATGTATAAAGCTCTGAGAGAAGGGAAAAAGTAGCCTTTTATCAAAGCATTGATACATAGCACTTCTCTGAAATCGGGGTAGTGCCATGAAATAAGTGGGTGGTAAATGGGTTGGTAATGGGTAAATGGGATGTGCCGCAAATAGGACATCAGTGAGACTGCGCCTAATGTCAGAGATAAATATAAGCAAAGCATCACCTCTAAACTTCTCGCACATGCTTTTTGCTAGTGCTGCGTCATACGTCATGTTGACTTTGTTTATGAGTAAAGTGAGTATCTTCTCAACTTCATCATAGTATTGAGGCAAGGTGGGGCAACTTGCCTGAGGGTGCCCATTTCTTGTTAGATAAAATGAACTGGTCTCTTGTCATTGTAGGTGAAATCTAAACTATCAATGATGGCATCAAAATTTAGTATTGTGGCAAACGAAGACAAAACCGCGTCGGCTGAGCCCCTTATTTTGCTTCAGATAATAATTACTGCCTGGTAATGTCGAGAGCTGTCATTATATCGTCTAAATATTTTATATGCTGCCATTTCAGCTTGTCGCCAGGAAACATAAGTTTCTTGCGACCCTGTAAACTCTGCCAGACACTTGACCGCAGACCGCCAGACTCGTCGCAGCGAATTATATCCATGATTTGTATTTTCTTGAACGTTTTAACTGAGGGCGCTGTGTATCGTATCGTATCTGTTACTTTTTGTGTTAACTCAGCAATTTGGTTGACGTTCTCCCTAAGAGCTGCATCTCTTTCATTAAATGCCTTTGCCTGTACTGAGGTTGCTAAGTATCCATATCTGTTTTGTTTGAATGCACTGGGCTTTGCTGAACGTCTTCTACGTATGGGTCTACCCTAATATCGTTGCTATCTGAGCCCTCTCAGTCAGAATCTCTCGAAGTGGGTTCTCTATATTTATACCCTGTGCCCATTGAAAATGATCAAAAAGGGTATAATGGTTTTGGGAAATGTATGTAACAGGCAGAAGGCAGCATCTCCGACCCTATAAAGTATATATATTCTTGATCAGTATCAATAGTCGAGTCGATTGAGCCATGTCCGTCTGCTTGAGTCAAAGGATCACAGAGACTATAATAGCAAGAGACTTCATGCTTGGTACCTGGATACCGGGCGCAGATCAAGCTTGTTTTAAAATTTGGATCGGACTACTTTATCATATAGCTGCCATAGAACGATCAGCACAATATCAAGTTTTAGTATGAGCAACTTTTTAGTTGTTTAAGATATCTCAATTAAACTGACAAAATATGCATCTAAATTAGTATAATACGTCCTGATTAAATTTGACTAATATCGGGCCACTATATCATATAGCTGCCATAGGAACGATCAGTCGAAAATCAAGTTTTAGTACGAAAAACTTTTTTGTTGTTTGAGGTATCTCAACCAAACTGACACAACATGCATGTGGGATGGTCCTACACATCCTGATTAAATTTTGTTGAAGTCGGTCAAGTATATCATATAGCTGCCATAGGAACGATTAGTCGAAAATCAAGTTTTAGTATGAAAAACTTTTTTGTTGCTTGAGATATCTCAGTCAAACTGACACACTATGCATGTGGAATGGTCCTACACATCCTGATTAAATTTTGTTGAAGTCGGTCAACTATATCATATAGCTGCCATAGGAAAGATTAGTCGAAAATCAAGTTTTAGTATGAAAAACTTTTTGTAGTTTGAGATATCTCAACAAAACTGGCAGAATACGAATCTGGGATGGTGTTATACATCCTTACCAAGTTTGGTTGAAATCGGGAATCAAATAGCTGCCATAGGAACGAATTTTAAGATATAGTACGAAATTTATTGTTATTTTTAGAGATAAGTCAACCAAACTCATAGATTCGGAATTTGTAATTTGGTTAAATCGGTTCACTAGATCACATAGATGTAATACGAACAATTAGTCAAAAATTTTATGCCGCATCATTACAACTTCAGAGTGCCTAACTGAGTGCAAAAATTAGCTATCGGAGAGCCAGGGCACAGAGTCAAAATATTTTCTGGTTGATTTGAATGTGATTGAATGTTGCTAGAATTTTTCCACCAAAAACAGAATATTGTAAAAAATAAACTTACTTTTGGGCTCTTATTTCCAACAACTAATAAAAATGTTCTATGCCACTTATAAAATTATAAAATCAATATTGATCCAAAAATGATGGAAAAAATAAAATTGACGGCTCACAGTGACCAGACGATCCAATTGAAAAGACAAAACGTTGACAAGTGTTTCTCGTTGTGCGATGCAATTTTGCATGTATTTTAAATGCCCCGGTTTAAGAACCGTTATCTTCTGAACAAAAACTTTTTGTATCGTTTTGTACTTGTTTTTGGAACATTTGAGCATTTATAAATTGACTTCAAAAAGCTCATTGACCTTAAAAATTTTTTTTTTCCAATTAAGTCCCACTAGTTTGGCATGTCTTACACTGCATTCTGCAAGCAGTGCAGTAAGAAGTCCCAGTGTACCAAGCAACGGAAGTTGAGCGAGAGTCTCGCCAAACGCTCGTAAACTGGCTTTTAAACAACATATGGAGTCGTATCGAATGCGTAATGCGTAATGCGAAGGAATGCAGAAGTTCCGCTAAACTATCATCAAAGTATTTGTGAGCGCGCAAAAATCGGATACGTTTGAAGTCATGTCATGTTGCAACGGAACATTTTCGTGTGTGATGCAGCTGAGGCCTGGTAGATAAATGGCTTCGGCTCAGAAAAAAATCTTTCGGCAACCGACACGACAGAATTTGTATGGCAACTGTTTTTGTTGTATTTTTTTCTGCATTGCCTTTATGTATTGCAGATGATTTAGCCATTTTTATCATTTTCGGAAACGCATGCGAAAGTTTTGCACGTCTGAGATTCGCAAAAAATATCATAATAATCCTAAAAATTGTACTTTTTCATGCTATCGTATTTAAAACTTTTGATGATTTATTTCCCTATCGCTTGCATATCTTGAAACGGAAGTTCTGCACGTTTGAAATCCGCAAAACTATAATTTTCGATATCATTACTGAAATTTTGGTCCACTGAGGTTATACTGCCAAGCAGTAAAACGTGCATACAAAAAATATCACTCATACGGAAATTGACCACTACAATAATGAAATGGGAAAGTGAGACTGTCAACGGAGCTCGTTAATTTTACTACGCAAGCCATAGAATATCAAATGGAACAAAATCAAAACACTTAACTTGGAATACAAATTTATTATTAGCAGTGATTAAAAACTAAAAACACTGTGATAGCTTAAAAAAAAAAAAAGACATGAGCAACGTTTATATTCATTGCTCATTGCTTGCCGACTTGTGTTGGAATTTAATAAACGAAAGCTATGAATAAAACATATAATCTTACACTTAAATATATAAAACACATTCATTACACATTTTAAATACTCTTATTACATATTTTAAACCAAATAATGTTGCGAAATTTAAGTAAAAAATGATTTTTTGATTATCTGTAAATATATTATTGGCTAATTTTTTTATAATGATATCTTTGCTAAATGTACTTGGCATAACATGATCTTAATTTTGGTATAAGTATCAGATAGAAAAATTCGATTGCAGGACAACATGACCGAAAATTTATAAAAATAGTGCTGCAGATTTGATATTGTTGACATATTGACCTAATAAAACACCAAAACGACTATTTAGAGGCAACATTTTTTTTTAAGAATAAGTTATATATTCAATTTAATATCGTTCGTCACAAAATTGGATATCAGAACTTTTGGGCCATGGAAATTTTTTCGTCACTAGAATTTTACAACGCCCCATTCGCTGCAATCATCTAAATTTCGCCCTCCCCCTTACACCTGGTTATCCCACGAACCATATTTTAGGTGTTTATTATTCGATCGCGATGAAATTTTAAGCAAACATGTTGGATAATATTGGCTTCGTCTATGTCCAATTAGGAGTTTCTAACTTTTAAAATGTCCTTATACAGGCCTGTTCTGAATTTCGAACGTTTTCAAAAAGTAAAAACGAAACAAAAGCGAACGTTTTACTGTTTTGCTGTTCCCAATTCCGACCGAAATGGACTAGTTTTTACTTTTCGAACTCGGTTTCGAAAATGTTTTGACATCAGTAAGTCACGACCGTATCAGCTGTTTTAGTCAATGAAGGAAAAGAAATTGATAAAATAATATAAAATAAATAAGTAAATTTTGCAAAACGCCGGCAGTAATGGTGATTTATCAATTTATAAAATTGAATTTACATTTTTTTTTGTCATCAGCTGATTGCATGTGCATGTGTTTTTTCATTTCGACAAGAACCAGAGTTGCCACCAATTTAAAAATAAAACATTCAAGCTTAAATTTTCATCTTAAATCCGATTAGATTTATTTACAACTATTTTTGAAAACTCATTTTAAATATTTCATGTTAAATATAGCAGATAAAAGCTATATTTGACTTAAACTTCGTTGTTCGAATTTACTATTTAATTGAAGCAACTCTAGCAGCTTTTGATTGCGAGAGTTGATATCGATAATACAAATGAAAGTAGAATTCAGAACAGCTCGGTTTAGTCATTGCCGTTCGATATTGTTTTTCATGCAATATTTTATGGATATTCATAAAATTTTTTTTTAAATATATTATAAGTTTAAACAGTTAAAATAGTGATGTTAAACGATTCTAAAATGTTCAACATTATTAGAATTCTCTGTTTATAATTTTGAGAATTTATTTTAGTGCTTGAATGTTCGGAACAGCAAACAACTCAGTTTGCGGCAATTACACTCTTTTTCGAAATTCGGAATCGGTCCGATAATTTAGATATTTACAATTAATTTATATTTTGAGGTCGTTTAAGGGGCGTGGCCAACAAACAAACTTTATCGGCTTGCAGTATAGACCAACCTTCAAACCATTATAGTCTCGGAGATCTATGTAGGTGTTTATACAGACGGACGGACAGACAAACACGACTGTTGATGCTGATCAAGAATATATATACATTATATATACATCTGACATGCCTCTTTCTGCCTGATACGCAAATTTTATTTTTTTTTTGTGAAAAAGTTAATATACTCCAATACTTTTTTAAGTTAGAGGGCTAATAACAAGCCATTTGTTTCTATTTCGATTTTACATATGTATGTATTTCATAAAATAACGATATGAAGCTTCTTTATATTATAAGTTTAAACAGTTAAAATAGTGATGTTAAACGATTCTAAAAATGTGTAACATTATTAGAATTCTCTGTTTATAATTTTGGGAATTTATTTTAGTGCTTGAATGTTCGGAACAGCAAACAACTCAGTTTGCGGCAATTCCACTCTTCGAAATTCGGAATCGGTCCGATAATTTAGATATTTACAATTAATTTATATTTTGAGGTCGTTTAAGGGGCGTGGCCAACAATTAAACTTTATCGGCTTGCAGTATAGACCAACCTTCAAACCATTATAGTCTCGGAGATCTATGTAGCTGTTCATACAGACGGACGGACAGACAAACACGACTGTTGATGCTGATCAAGAATATATATACACAATGGGGTCTGTCATGCCTCCTTCTGCCTGATACGCAAATTTTTTTTTTTTTGTGAAAAAGTTAATAACTCCAATACTTTTTTAAGTTAGAGGGCTAATAACAAGCCATTTGTTTCTATTTCGATTTTACATATGTATGTATTTCATAGAATAACGATATGAAGCTTCTTTTAGAGAAAACAGATGTTTGACGTAGCATGCCTTTAACTGGCATCTCTCTCAGTCAAGAGGTTCTCAGTGTGGTGAAAAATGTGCACCGAGGAGAAGCGAATACTGCACCCTACTTTAATTTTATCATGGGGTCGTCCAGGAGTAGGGTAGTGTGTTTAATGAGCCTGAAGCTTGTTATTTGTATGGGGGATGAATGGGCCAAGAAAACTTAAAGCTTTATAAAAAGTCATGTATGAATAAAAACCAGTTGAAAATAACAAAAGGGTCCAATTACATAAAAATATACATACATATGTAAATACATACATGCATATATGTCTAAATACATTTGAGCATACATCTCTCTTATGCTCACTTTCGGAGGACAATGTCCTGGCCAGCATACAAAAACAAGCTCTTGACGTATAACAGCAACAGAGGAATAAAATAATACGAAAGTGTATGTGTACGAGCGAGACAGCTAATACGTCTGCTTATGTACTGAAGCACTTATGACTGCAAAAATTGAGAGGGCTCTTTGGGTTGTCGCTACCTTGTGTTATTTTTTTTCATCATGGTCCTAGCTAGAAGGTACTCCGAGTGAAGTGCGGTTTATTCACAATGGCAGTGCCTGAAAGTTCTATTTGAGCTTTTTGTTTTCAATCTAACGCGCAGGACGATTCGGTTTGCTGGTTGTGCTTGTAGTCGTGGTGAAACGTTCGAAGTTTAATAAAAAGTCTCTCATCAAGTTGCGTTTAGTTTTTCGTCCAACTGTGTCACAAAATCGGTAGCTGGTCGAACAGGACGGTTTTTGTATTTTATTTATGCGATAAATAAAATGTTAGCAATTGTGATTTTCGGTGCTTAATAACTGATTTATTATTTGGCCATTTGTTTCATTATGTGATTGTGTGTAGCTAAGAATCAGCTCGAGTGGTGAAAATAAAATTTCAAACATTCAAGCAAATAATTGCAAGTGTATATGGAAGGAATATTTTGAAAATGAAACCAAAAACATGAAAAGTGAATTTGATAAACGAATGATTTATTCGCCGCTTATTACATAGTCCGCAGACATATTCAGAGCCACATCACCTGCTATCCACTCCGGACCGTCTTCCACATGTTTGTTTCGCTTTGCCGATTGTAATTGTGATTTGTCACTTACATTTACAACTAACTAACCCCAATATAAGCGCTTTAGAAATGTGCATATCTACAAACATACATGCTTGTAAATAAATACGCACACTAGTACATCTACATATGTACATAGTACATGCATATGTACTTTTACTTACCAATGCTACTATGACGGCGACAGTGTGAGCTCAAGTGTCGGTTTGTGCGAGTTGGGTCAGCGGGCTGGAAACAATGGTTGGAGTTTTGCGAGGGCGATGAAGACGTCAAAGCCAACGCCAGTTTTGACCACGGCAAGTGAATTTCGGTGGTTAAAACGACGCTCGTGTGGTGACGTGTAGGCAAGAAGCATCAGAAGTAGCAAAAATTTAAATTTGTTCACACCTTTGTAGAAAAGATTTTTCAAAATTAAATGTAAATTTACATTTCTAAAATCAGCAGATTACATAGTGCATACTTATGTACATACACGCATTATTATGTATACGTCAATAGGTCTTTAAATTTAAATATATGCAAGTATTATTATTTTTAGATATCCTTTACAATAAAAAATATGTTGTGTACCATTGGGATTTGTAGATAAGATGTTTATATTGAATACTAATGCAGAAGTATAGCATGTTCACGTTGCAGAACGAATATAAACCTGCAAATGTACATAATTGTGCAACAAAAAGCCCTAAAAGCTATTTAAAAGGGTATTTTGTTTGTTTTTGTGTACATATAAATACAAAAAAGCACATGAGTAGATCAATTGGGCTTGTGTGACCGAAATGTTTATATACATATGTATATATATGTTTTGTAAAATTTCAGAATGAAAGTAGAGCACAGCTCTAGAAAGTGGACAGAGTTTCATCTACGTTTGTATGTAAGCAAGTACATATATACATACACATGTATATAAACCTCAACATTTATTATATATACATACATATATATAAAATTTATATATAAACATTATTTTTATATAGAATTACATGTGCAAGAGAACAAATTCTAGATTATTGTTAGCAACTATTCTAATCATACATCGGGTTTTTTCTCAGAAATATCTATGTAGTTATTCACGATTGATATCCCGATTCTACAAAAAATGACAACGAGCAAACAATAACTTAGTGAGGTTACTGTATTGTGGTATGGCAATATTTCCTATCATAATAGTTTCAAAATTTAATCTGTCATTATTTGACTCTTAATATAATTCAAAGTGATATAAAATTTAGAAATTAGTTAAGGGTTGCAACATTTTATACATGTAAAATAATTATACAATATGTTCGCCTAGTATCACCACTGACAACCGCTAGTATATTTATTTAAAGATTTTACCAAGGAAAATAGAAAGCCTTGCATATGTACAAATATTTTATTTTGCAATATCTCAAAATCCTACCAAACTATCGGCAGAATGTAAGCACGAAGGGTTGCTGTACGGGCTCATGTTTTTAATCTGTGGCAGCCTGTGGCCCGTCAAGCACTCCATTTCCAGTAGCGTTTTGCTTTTTTAACGTTCCACATTACACCACAGAGTGTTGAATATTTTCATGACTATTCTTATGTACATATGTTGTGTTTGCAGTGTATAGACCAATTCATCCCCTAGCTTTTCATTCAAAACGCTATTCCAACAATGGAATGTTATACATACATATGTACTGGTACATAAAATAATCATTAGTACATACTTAAATACATTTACAAACACGCACCCAAAGTATTAAGTAAAATGTACGAAATGTTTTTAGTACATCCGTCTGTTTATGAATTCTTAAATTATTTTGGAGTGTAAATTACAATGAAATTACAAGTGTAATTGTATGTGTATATGTGCATATATGTATATATATATATATACATAAATATACATATTAATGCATATGTGCATGTACATGATTGGTGTGCGTGTGTGTGCTTGTGCGTATGTACATTTCAATAGGTCATGAACTGAATTGACCCGAACTACTCTTATAACTTACAAAAAGGAGCAACTTGGGACTAGACAAAAATTATGTTTGATACAATAATTAAAGCGACGATATAAATATTTACTTCTGATGATCAATGTCAATGAATAATACTACTTTATAATACAGATAAAAATCTAAAAATCTTATAAGCTATAAGATACTTTTGTATATACTTAAAAAATGTTTAGACCGATCCACCGTATATAAAAATTAAGAACTTTTAATTTGTGTTCAATAAAAAAGGCAATTTGCCCATTAACCGAACTACCAGGTAATAGACAAAGTCAGTGGGTGTCATAAAAAATATAACATAATATAAAGTAAACTTTAAAGAGAGATAAAGGTCACCAGAGAAATTCGTATTGGTACTTATAATACTTGGACGTCCAGCGTCGGAGACCCGACTCTGGCCAATTACAGTGCGTTCTTTGACTTCCCACTTCAATGTCCAGTTGTCATTATTGTGCCATGCGGACGGCGTGTCACTCCCGACAAATGCGCATTGTGGTTCATCTTGTGTAATATAACTATGGCCGAGCGGTCGTTACAAAAGTATCAGAAATTGGATATTGTGACGGTAGGTTTATCGCTTATAATTTTTTTTTAATTAAGCAATCAATAACTAAAATTATAATAGTTGTAATTACCTCCGTATGCATAGTACATATCAGAGACCGGCACCGGTGCTTGATTTCAGCACTACTACTGTACTCACTTAAAATGCGGCGCCGGTATTACTAACACCGCATAAAATTCGGTTGCGGTGCTTAAACACCGCAAAGCATGTAAGTGCGGCGCAGGCAGTTCAAAAAATATACGGTGCAAAAAAAAGTACTCAAAAATGTACGCTGCTATTTTTCTGAGCGCCGATCTCGCAAATTCGGTTTAGTTTCTTCATTTTTCTCCGACAGAATATGACAATATGCACACACAAATTGTGATTGTAATTATATATTTTACTAGGGGGCTTTGCCCCCTGTTCGCTTCGCTCGCCAACCCACGGCTCGCTCCGTTCGCAGAATTGAAAGGGTGGTCATTAGTTGTGCGGCTTGCGAAGATTATACTGAATCACAATTTTATATAAAACAACATTTTTTGATGAAATATTTATAAATTTTAATTTTGTGTCCATTGCTATAATTATTCTTTTCCTGTAATTGGACTTTGCCTAATTTTGATATGGCGGGAAAAAACTAAACTTCGTGAAATAGTAGAGATTGGTCAAGAAGAGCTAATCTGCGAGTTTCGTACTAAAGGTTAATTTCCATCCGATTGTTCCTAGGGCAGCTATATGATACAGTAATCCGATTTGAATGAAACTTGGTCACGGTCTAAGAGACAGACTCAAACATACAATTTATGTTCTCCATACTAAAGATTAATTTGCATCCGATTGTTCCTATGACAGCTATATGATATAGCAATCCGATTTAAACCAAATTTTGTCATGATGTAAGAGACAATCCCAAACATACAATCTAAGAGTTTGGTTAAGATATCTTAAGAAACAAAAAAGTTATTCATACTAATGGTTAATTTCATCCGATTGTTCCTATGGCAGCTATAGGATATAGTCATACGATTTCGACCAGGTCAGAATGTAAAAGGCAGTCCCATATATACAATCTGTGAGTTTGGCTCAGATATCTTAAGAAACAAAAAAGTTTTTCATACTAAGCAATTCCGTGACCTTTGTCCCCGAATTTGATCCACTTGCAGGCCGAATTTCGCAAAACGCCGACTTATTGTCACGATAAAATTGTCTCAGCTATGTTGTGTGAAAATTTCAGGTTTCTATCATTAGCGGTTTGGGCTACACGTTGATTCTATATCAATCAGTGATTGTGTCAGTTAGTCAGGACAAAGAGTTTTATATATACAGATTACCATGTATACATATACATATATTTTATTCGGCTGTCGATTTTTACGGGTTTTTTTTTAAGTTTAGTTTTGATGGACTTAGTTAGTTTTAATGTTTGAATGTATTCTATTAGGACACTGGCATCATCATTCATTGAAATTTCTACAGAGACAGTCGCAGTAATTTAATTGTTTTTTTATTAATTAATTAATTATAAGTTTTTTATTAATTTATATTAACATGAATGAATATATATCATTTTGTTAATTTTGTTGTTTAACTTTACTTGCTGAAAATGAAACACATCTACATAAATATGTACATACATTTTGAATAGACAAGCCAAACGAAGACAAGGAAAAACAAACATACGAAAAAGATTTGTCGTGTACGCGATCGCTGAGCATCGAAAACACTCATAAGTTTCCGGGGTTGCTTTTGCATACACACATATGCGTTGGCCGCACATTATTGGTACACGCAACGCACAAAAGAACGAGTAAAAAACACCGCATAAATTTTTGACGCGGTACTTCAATACTCGAGTATGAAAAATACCATGTATGTGTGCGGTGTACTTGCAGTTGCTGTGCACTGATGCAGGTCTCTGGTACATATGTACATATACATATGTCTGATCAATATTAAATTTAATGATTTTTAAAAATTCTATTGAACAGAACAGGTATATGTCGTAATAATATTCAAGGAATTCTTCTTTCTACATATTGATTAGGTTGGAAGCAGCTCAGTAAGCAGTGCTAGCAGGGCATCAACAGGACTCCTTAGGCGAGGGGCACTTGGGTCGAAAGGGAGCCCATCGCTTAGCTGATAGAATGGGTGGCCCAAAAAAAGAAGAAAACCCACCAGGTGGAGGTCCGACGTCATTGTTTATCCTAACTGAGGATAACCCAATTAGAAAGTACACACGATTCATCATTGAATGGCCGCCCTTTGAGTATGCTGTGTTATTGACAATCATAGCCAACTGTGTTGTGTTGGCACTAGAGGAACACTTGCCAGAAAGCGACAAGACGGTACTGGCTCAAAAATTGGTAAGCCTTTGAAATTTTAATTTATTTTTAAAATGGTGAATAATGTAACTCATTTATTATTATTGTGGAACACATTTGATTGAATTACATTATTTTATAACAGGAAAAAACAGAGGCCTATTTTATATGCATTTTCTGTGTAGAAGCATCGCTCAAGATCATTGCCTTAGGGCTTGTTCTGCATAAGCACTCCTATCTCAGGAATATTTGGAACATCATGGATTTTTTCGTTGTAGTGACGGGGTAATTATGTATTTCAGCATTTTGGTTTCTAATACAATTTTTGTATCTACCTTTTATTTTTGGCGACAATTCCGCACAGCAATATGAATTTATAATTTACACTTTCAAATGTAATTCTTCAGTTGCATATTTATTTAATGAAACGATAACGTATTTTTTACAACGGTTTTAGTAGTAATAGGCAATACCTAACGGAAGTCAAATTAAAACTTTTTTGCGATAACGATATAAACTAAATGACCTTGTTTTAGTTAATATTCTTAATTTTTTATTTGTTATTTAGTTGATTGAAAAAATAACCTTTGTCATTAAAGTCCAGTGGTGTCCAAAATGTAACTTTTCCCAACAAACGTGGCCTACACCAGCAAGCATTTGGAAGATAAATTTAACAAAAATCACCAGGATGAGTCATTTTGAGCCCTTTGATGAATACAAAGAGATTAATATCGTTTGCGATTTAAAAAAGACTCGAAATTACCTAAGGCTTGAGGCCTGTTTATACTTGTAGAGAATCGACCGCGTTTAGTATTACGTTCTGTTATCAATAATATAACAATGTTGTTGCCATACTTCGCGCTGATGTATTGCAAATTTAATTCAACCCCATTTTCACAAACGATGTTCAAAATGAGGTCACTGCATTAATACTGTAATTGCCGAAACGCTTTGAATTAAGATGAAAAAGGTTATATGCGTATATATTCCGGGTATTCCGAAGATCGGATTAGTTTTTCGTTGGGCGTTGACGAGCTATGTACATATGTACGTTCAAGTGGTCCAAGCGACACCAAGACTAAACTTGTTACGCGTGGATCAAGGGACACGTTCGCGGGCGGACGTTAAAGTAGATAGTTAGATCTACAAAGATGAAGAGCGATACGAATAAAATATATAGATACTCTTCTACGAGAAACAGAAAAGTTAAGTTGTTTCATTAATTCGGCAGAGTCAATGTCACCACCAATAAGCTTAAACCAAAAAATAATACCAAGCATAATGCTGGGTTCTCACTGCTTCACAAAGCTTTACAAAACAGCTTCACAACGTCAAAAAGCAGTGTGAACACCAAAAGCTCTATCACAAAATTTTGGAGTCACAAAATGTGACACTCCAATGTGAACACCACTTTCACATTCTGTTAAAAACATTTTGTGAAGGAGATTGTCACAATTTTGATATAAATTATTTGAACAGCTGTTAAAGTTGACGCAGCTCAAATGAACCCAATCCCATTGTAAAAAAAGCACATCGAACAAGTTTGTTTCTCTTCACATTGTGAAGATAATATTTTGTTTTTTTCGGGACTTGAAATAATTTTGTGATTTTTCTGGAAAAAAATGGATTCACGAGGGGAAGCTGAGCTTGTTGCGTTAGCGGTTACTGGGCTGTGTCTTCTAGAGGAAGATGACGATGATGAACCCAAGGCGAAGCGCAGTTGCTAGGTCGACCAAAAAAAAATTGACTCGTGGTAAAGATATACAAAGCTGCGAAGTCTTCCGCACAAGTTTAAAAACTATTTGCGTATGAACGGAGCAACATTCGACCAGCTCACAACTTGGATCACTCCACTTATAAAAAAAAGACCACAAATTTTTGCGAGTCAATTTCACCAGGCAAGCGTCTTGCGGTGACTCTGCGGTGTTTAGCTTCTGGATTAAGCATGACTAGCCTTTCATACGATTTTTATAGTCTCCGCAACATACTTTCCTCCACAGCTGTAATTAGTTTGTGTATGGATTCAAAATGCCACTGCCAAAATTTATCAAATAAATGCAACCTTTTCAACTGAATGATAATTGGCAAAGTGACATGACTTTGTTTTTATTCATTTTGTGAAATTTGTTAATTGTTCAATTCCTACTTTTTGTGAACATTTTGATTCTTTGTGATGTTTTGCGATACTCTGTCACATTGACTGACAGTGTTCACATCGAAGGTTCTTCACAAGGCTTTTCACAATTGTGTGAATTGAACTGTATACTGTGGACACCAGACGCATGAACCGTATTCCAAAATTGAACGGACTTAAGATATAAAGAGTCTGAGTTATAATTATAGGGGTTGTCGAATTACTTAAAAAGTCATTACTTTACATTTAAAACAGTTTAAAATTATAAGATTCACACGGTACCATGACTGAAAAGAGTCGAGATAATTTTCTCAAGGTAATCATTATATTGCAGACAAATTTTAACATCATCGGCATATTTAAGTGCACGAGAGTGTGTTTAAATTGTTAGTAGATCATTTATAAACAATGTGAAAAACAAGGGACCGAAATGACTAAAAAAAAAGACTAGAAAAAAAGTTATTAAATAGAACTTTTTGAGTTCTGTGGTTTAAATAGCTTGAAATCCAGCGAATTAAGGTGGTCGGAAAACCAATTATGTCAAGCTTACGTAATTAAAGAGAATGATTGACAATCAAAAGCTTTACTAATATCGATATAATTTACATCAGTTTGTTTGTTATTATGGATGCCGCGAATAACAAACTAAGAAAGCTCGAGAAGATTAGTAGTAGTGATCTACTTTTCACAAATCCAAGCTGGTGTTGGGAGAGATAATATAACTACATAAGTACTGTAAATGACTGGTTAAAATCTTCTGAAAAATTTTAGGTATAGCGGACAATGTAAAAATTCCCTAATAGTTCTTGGCGTCAGACTTACTTCTCTTTTTATGGAGAGGAATGATAAATGACTCCTTCCAAATCGTCGACTTAAGTGATAGAGCGAATAGCTTCAGCAGGGGTCTACATAGAACTCCGGCTCCATACCGAACTACACAACGGGGAAGTCCTTCCGGTCAAGATGAAAACACCGGCTTAACCATCTCAAGATCACAAATCAGCTACTCCTTACTAAAAATCCAGTTCGATTGAGGAAAATTGTAAGTATACGATTCATAAGAGTCGTTTGACGAAGAGCAAGTAGCTTAAAAGAACTTTGCAAAAAGATCGGCGATCGCCTGATCTGTGTTTGCTTTCGAATTTTCATGAGATAGAGAAGATGAGTAGAAGGAAGTCTTGCGCTTAGTGTGTACAAAATTAAAGATAAATAATTTCTTTAACACGCACCGTTTTGCACGGAGAAATTGGCCCGAGCAATTTAAAGCGAGAAAATGCAGAAGAAGAGCCAGAGTCCTTAAACTTTTTATAAAGTCTGAATTTTAAGTTCTTTGGAAGAGAAAGTTGTTTAGAGAACCATGGAGCTTTGTTAGACCAAAGCTCATATCAGTACAGACATATAAATCGGATAAATCAATTTGGCTGAGAAGCTCGTTTATATTCGAAAAATCACCTTTACGAAATTGGCGAACTCGAACAGTTGGCGTATTAAGAGAATTTGTTACTAATGGTTAATTTGGCACAAATATATGTCAAATATGTCATTGCAGTTTGAAGGCATAGCAACTTAAAGCTTTTACAAATCGTCCCCTTTAATTGTGCTCGCGTAGATATGGATTGATCCTCGGACTGCTCTTCCACCTATTCTTCTACCTATTTTCTTGTAAACCAGTTTCGCAATATTTAGTTGCATCAATAAAAGTTCAATATACAATATGCATGCAAATCTAAATATTCTGTTGGATCATATCCACAACTTGGTAAATTCGGTTCCCCGGCGGCTGCAAAAAGTCGTTAGTGCTAAAGGATGATATATTTTATGTTAATAATAAGTAAAATTATCTAAAAACATTTGGTTTTGTTAAACTTTTCATTTTAAATAATATGTGAAAATACTTATGCCACCATACATTTTAGAAACATTATTTTTGTTATTGTTACTAATACACTTATAAAATAATATTATTTCATATATTTAAAAAAAAAATAAACATATTTTTACACAATATTTCTTAAAAATGTTGTCAAAATTCACTTTAATTTTGTTTCTTTCACTTTGTTTTGTTTATGAACGGCAGATTTAGTGTAACAGGGCACAGAAAAAAATAATATTCAGTATACAAAATGATGTTAGCATACAGCATAATTATACTCTGGACGGTAATAATTCTTTGCTTTTTGTTGCCGTTTTGGGAAATTATCATAAAAGACTAGAAAAAAAGACTTGAAATTGTTTTCTCCTAAAAATATATAAATAAAATAATGAAATAAAATTTGACGTAGTCGATGCGACGATCGATGATCTTTACATTATTAAAATAACGATGACTCAAAAATGAGTCAAAACTAATGAGAAAAGTGGGAAAAGAATGACACGCAGCTCTCCTACGATAACAGCTTGAAGGGGATACTGTCGTTAGGCGTTTAGCAATTGAGTAAAACGAGCCAAGTGGAAACACGAAGTGTCTTTTTTTATTGCTTTTGCGATTTTTGTTTTTTTTTTATTTATATTATGGCAATGTGAGGAATAGAGAATGAGGTAGGCAGACATGTTATTTTTATACACTGAGCGAGTATATTAAGTTTGTTAATAGTATGTAACGGGCAGAAGGAAACATCTCCGACACCATAAAGTTTATATATTATTGATCAGCATAAACAGCCGAGTCGATAAACCCTTGTCCGCCTGTCCGAGTAAACAAAAGGATCTCAGAGATGTTAAGGGCTAAGACCACCAAATTTGGAATATAGACTCCCCATAAAGTCAGGCAGCACCAGTTAATGTTGAAATTTCGCCACGCCCACTGTGGGGGCGTAATTAAAAAAACTGACATCACCTTTAATTTAGGGTTATAGATTAAATCTTTAAATTTTTTTAAGCCAACGTGTGTAGGATCATGCCCAGCATCTAATCACCAATTTTCAACAGGATTAGTTCATAAATAGTGAAGATATTAACAAGTTTGTGGCAGCAAGGAAACAGAATTAAAATAATTAATTAATTAATTTTATATTTACTCTGCCAGATTGTATGTATGTACTTATATTGAGTTAGCCAGCATCTGCCTAGACGGCACAGTGGTGGAAGTGATAGGTCGGCATGCTAAACATAGGACGGGAGTTTTAGAATTTTATCTTTTTCATTTATTTAAATTGTCTTCTTGAATGTACATATGTATAATACATTTTCCAGCGTAATGCAATCCATGGGTCTGATGGTAAGAATACGAGCCCGTGCGTTAGAGGTCGTGGGTTCTCGAGTTTTGGTTGTGACGTTCAAATATATTTTAATTTTGGTTTTTTTTTTCCTTTCAATGTATTTAAAAGATTTAATGATATCGTGCAAGCTGGTACATACACTTATTTATATCATATATGTAAGATAGCTGCCATAGAAACGATTGGTCGATAATTAAGGATTAATATAAAAATGATTGCCCATTTTAAAGATATTTTAATCGAACTTTCTGCGTTTTACCTAGGCTCAACGTATATTACTGTCGATTGCACTCGACTGTTCCACTTGTTTTCGTATGAATTTATATACCCACACAATAAAAATTGATTAGCGTTGATTATTGAAGTACGTAATAATAATTAAAAATATAAACTAAACAATTTTCACGCTTCATAAAAAACTAACTGCCTAAAAATATATCTGGTCTAATGTGATCAAAAAATTGATAAAATGCTTGCTGGGAAGTTAATGTTAAATGTATAGTGTGCTTTTGGGCACCACTATTTTAGTTCGTTTTCGCATAGTCCAGTCAAATATAAGCCGAGATCTACTTTTGAATTTGTGTTTAGTTTTTATACTTAAGTCAAAATATCTTCCACTATTTTGACTGAGGCCCTCACTAGACATTAAAAAAAATGGGCCTTAATGTTAATTTATTTATAAAATATGAAACAGAAACCAAATATTAGTATTTGTTACATCAAAATTAAATATTTCCAACAACTAAGACTAGAAGCATATTAGAAACAAATATAAATATAAGTATAAATAGTTTAATAAAATGTTGACAATTTTTTTTTATGATCTATTATCTTTATCGCAATATTCTATTATGTAATTTTAAGAATCTTTAAATTAACAATTTACATATGTGTACACCGACTTTTATATGGCAATCCAAATGCCAAACAGTGTCATGACGATATTTGCTGAGGCCAATATAGATGTTGACCTACGCATGTTAAGATCTTTTCGTGTATTACGGCCACTGAAGCTTGTATCCCGAATTCCAAGTAAGACCACGTAATTGGAGACACAATATACTTTTTATCTAATAATATATAGGCCAGATAACTATTTCGTTCATTTCAGTAATTATATATATATTATTATAGACCAATAGAACTAGGGAGCTAGGTCACTTAAGACAAAACATCTAATAAAAGTAAAATGATCCATATACTCTGTTTTTTTCAGCCTAGGAGCATTTTAGATACTCATTCTGCCCATTAAAGAAAACATATCCATAAACATGTTTATGTGAGATATGACTTAGTTTACAGTAGGTGTATTCACATATTACGTCTCCATACATTAGTAATTAGTACATTATTATGTACATTATTTATGTTTAAAATTTGTATGAGTAATCGTTATACTTCTGTTTTTAAATTAACCGGACCGAAACTTAGTTGTTAGTAGAGCTGGATAAGAATATTGAATAAGAAGTCTTTTCTTTATCCTTTCCTCGTATAATTTATAGTGCCTTCAAAACTTTACGGAAGCACGAAAATTGATCAAAAATTAAAAAAGTTAATCTACATATATTTTAGAATTAAGACCCCATATACAATTTTGGTATTATCAATATGCATAATTTGTGATAGGCGAACTGGGAGACAGAGATTTTAGCTGCTTTGACTTGACTGTAAATGAGACCGTAATCGATATCGCCTGCTTGTTACAAATATTTGTACAATTTTAAAATAGTTAGGGCCGATATTCAATATCTCAATAAACCCTATGGAATAGATTATCTTTCAGATAATTTCGTTTTGTCAGTAACCCAATCAGAAAATGGGTAAGAAAATATTTATAATGATTTAAATAAAATAAAAAAATCGCTTAATACAGGGTAGGCCATTTAGATTTGACCCATTTGGCAATGCTATAACTTTTGTCTGACAGATCAACATTAAACAGTACACTCTAAAAGATCGCGCAAAAATGTTTCAGCCTTACATTAATAATAATATCTGAATTCTGTTAGCTCAACGTGCGTTTCGTTAAGGAAATAAAGTGAAAAGTCCTCCAGCTAAACACAATTCAGTCTTTATACGAAAAATCACTGCGGACGACAGGCCGCGCTAGGGACGAAAACATTTCGAAGGGTGCGAAAGGCAACTAGCAATATATACAGGAAGATTGGAAAATTTACTATAGCTGGCCGATCAGGTCGAGTTATATACCGATCGAACTTACTAACAAAAGTGTATACTGAGACTTTTGGGAACTCACCTGGTTCGTGAGATAAGAAGGTATACGTGGGAGGGGAAAAATTTAAATGATTAGAGAAAATGGGGCCGTTGGAGATTTATATGTTTTATTATTATTCTTGTCAAAAATACGCGTCGAATGACACCCCGATCATCAAAATCCGACCACTGGATCGTAAGATAATTAAATTTTAAAGTTTAAATTTTAGTCGTCTTCCCAAAATGAGATGAAAAATCAGTCCTCTTGTTTGTTTGTTTGCGTTGAAATAGCTTATATTTGTGAATGTGGATATATTCCCTATCAAAAAATAAATATCGTTGAAAAGGTTTTTTAAAGTTCTCTTTAGCATACCTTTCAAGTTTTTCCTTAAGTACATAGGTAAAAGACTACAGGTGAAATGACGCTTTTTATCCCAAATTTTGGCGATTTTAGAAAAAATTCCACTAGCGATTTTTTTCAACATGTATGTTAAATTTTGGATATATGACACATGCATATTCGCTGGTGGTTTTGAAAGATATTACCTGTTATCTAAATCTTCTAAAAAAAACCTCTTTAAGAGGTAAAAGTCTAGTGACGAAAACATTTACATTCCCCAAAATTTGTGATATCCAATTTTGTGACGAATGGAAATAAATTTTATATAAAGCTTATTCTTAAAAAAAAGTTTGGTTAAGAAGAATCGGCACCTTATTGAGCCGAATGTCAAACTTTTGTTTTAAGAATAATAATTAAGTTAATAATTAAAAATGGATTAATTTCTACTAATATTAAACATTTCATTATGTACATAATAAAGAAAATTAAAATAAAATAAATTTGCAGGAAAACCCCAATGCTTAGATCATTTAAATAAATTGAAGTACATTGTCATATAACAAAACTATCTGGTAGCAGTGAACACGCATATACTAACTAATCAATGTAAAGGTATATATAGTTAACAGGTAATATCTTACCGAAACGAATTTTCACAGATTGTGTTATATGTAAAAAAACGTTGAATTAAATTGATTATAACATATAACATATTTTGTAGTGATTTGAGGTGTAGATTTTTCTTAAATTGCTTAAAAAATCTTTTTTCACCTGTAGCTTTTTACCTGTTTACTCCATAAAAAAAGATTAAAGGTATCCCTAAAACATCTTCAAAATACCATTCCAATCATATACAGAACATATATATAGCTTTAAATTTTAGCGGGCTTTTTCCCGCTAAACTAGCTTTTTTTTTTAAAAGTCGAAGGACAAAAGTTTATAGATTTTTGATCAAGAACAAGTCCTAATTCAACTCTTAAGTTAAATCATCGATTTGATTTAAAAGGACAGACAAACAGAGAAATTGACTTTTCATCTAATTTTGGGAAGGTCACTAAAAATTTCAAATTTAATTATCCTTTGAACCACTTGACGGATTTTGATGATCGAGGTGTCATTCGACGCGAATTTTTGGGAGAATAGTAAAAAATTTAAATTCTGTCAAATCAACGGCCCCATTAGCTGCAATCATCTAAATTTTGCCCTTCCCACTTACAGCCTCTTATCTCACGAACCAGGTGAGTTACCAAAAGTCTTAGTATGCACTTTTGTTAGTTTTCAGTATAACTCGATCTGATAGGACATTCGTAGCAAATATTTCATTCCTGTATATATTTCTAGTCGCCATTCGCACCCCTCATTATGCTCAACGAAGCATATTGTTACTACAAATTATATACTGGTTTGAATAGATACGAAACGTACAGAAAACAGTATACGGGCCTGTTTCGGCTTCCACTTGGCACTTTTGGAGAAAATAAAAAACTAATTTTTTGGTAATAGTTTTAAAAAGTGAAAACCTTAAAAAAAAACATAAAAAAACAAAAATTAAAAAAAAAAAAATAAATTTTTTTGCTACCATAAAATTGATTTTTTCACAAATTCTAAATTTGATGATAACCCATAAGTTAGCATCTAGAAGGCGCGAGATTTCATTCAAACAATTGAACAATTCTCTATCATATGCCATTTAAATTATTCGATTATCTCATTTGGTTCAAGAGATATGATTTGTGCAAAAAAAAAACTCAAATGGTGCCACTGTGCGTCGGTGAGAAACTTCGCGACGCTCACCGATGGAAATAGAACACGTCCTATTCCATCGGTTTTTTGCGTCGGTCAAATCGTGCCATTAACATAAATTCGTTCAAATTGCACTTTCTGGGTATTTTTTTAGTACTGTATCGGAAAAATAAAGTGTGCATGGAATGAAAGTGTGTAGTGTGTGAAAAGCTTCTGTAAGAAACTAGGCGCTCTTACATACGGATAGACAGACGAACATGGCTATATCGACTCGGCTGTTGATGTTGATCAAGAATATATAAGCCCCGCCTCCTTCTGCCTGTTATTCACCTTTTTTTTGTGACACTTTTTTTAAGTACGGGTCGAAAAAAAACCGACGGTATTTTGGCGTGAATACCGATGTGAATAGTGTGAGCTTCCCCAACTAGAATCAACATTATCCAAAGAAAAAATTCGACTGTATATATAAATTTGCACATAAAAGTCACAAACAAATGAATTAACGATTTGAAAACTTTAAATTGCTTGTAGACACATAATCTGACATATGTATATTTCCATATGAGCAACTGCTATATTTGACTTAATTGAGACATTGAAAATCGGCCTTTAATGCATTACTCAAATGGGTAATATATTAGATAGAACAGTTTATATTTATCTATTTTTGTTAGGTCTTTGGAAAACAAAATCATTTTTAGACCGCAAACTTTTTTTTTTACTTACAACTAAATAATCTATAAAATAATATATATTTCGTCTAAATGTTACTTCGATAGAAATCGTTCTAAAAATAAAATATTAAAAAATTAAGTATTTCTCGTATATGTCCTAATATTATATATTATATAATATTAATGTTAAGTAGTAGAATTATCAGATGATGTATGTATGTAAACTTATTCTGTTCCTACTAAGTAAAATCTATTTTTGGAATGTAGAATACTGCATTTTTAAAAAAAAACCTCTTTATGAGGTAGAAGTCTAGCGACGAAAACATTTCCAAGCCCAAAATTTTTGATATTCAATTTTGTGACGAACAATATTTAATTGTAAATATAACTTATTCTTAAAAAACAGTTTGGCATTCGGCAGTGTCAATCGGGACCTTATTGCGCATAGTGCCGAACTTTTTTTTATACTAATATTTGTGAATTTTTCTTAAATTGCCAAAATGCAAAAAATCCCAATTTCACCTGCAGCCTTTTAACTAGGTACTTTAGAAAAAAACTGAAAGCCAAAAACCAAAGCCAATGAGGCCTTCAAAATATCATTCCAACGATATATTGAACATGTCTAAAGCTTGTTTAGTTTTTAAGCGATTTCCCGCTAAACTATCGGTTTTTTCAAAAAGTCGTAAAACAAACGTTTCTAGTTTTATGATAGCGAATAGAACTACATTCACACTGATATTTTCCTCCATTTTCGGAAGGCGACTAAAATTTTATTATGCTTTAAATTAGTGAGCAGATTTCGATGATCGGGGTGACATTCGACGCGCATTTTTGATAAGAATAACAAAAAAATTAAAAAATTGTACCAAACCCACGGCCCCATTTGCTGCAATACTCTAAATCTCCACCTTCCCACTCAAAGCCCCTTATCTCACTAACCATGTGAGTTACCAAAAGTCTTAGTAGGCACTTTTGTTAGTTTAAGCTATACCTTTCGATCGGTAGCTAACTCGACCTGATCGGACAGTCATAGCAAATTTTTCATTCTTCTATATATTGCTAGTCGCCTTTCGGATCCTTCGTGATGCTTTTGTCACTAGCGCGGACTGCCGTCCGCAGTGATTTATTTGGTTTGCAATTTGAAAATAATCTTCTCATATCAATAATATTTTTCAAGCATGGGCAAGTTTCATATGCTTTTTTAATAATGTTAATAGGTATGCAGTGTTCCTTAATAAAACAATTGTGTTTTGCTTGCATTAAATTAAACAGAGTTTTATTCGAGCTTGCATATTAAAAAACAGAGAATTTAATTTTGTATTTTACGCGATACCTAAAACACTCAAATTCTTGTTTTAAATATGTATCAAAATATTTATTAATTTCCTCACATATAAAGGCAGTCCTACTAAATTGCCTACTCATTATCACAACAACTTTTAGAAATTAGAGCAATTTGAGCAATTTCGACAAGCATTTTCGATTAAAGTCATAGATTTGAGGAATGCTGACATAAAAATAATTTTAAAATCAAATATATGTTATAATGCAACATTGCTCCTAAAAGATTGTGAGAATTTTATAAATATTTTGTTTTCACTTGGAATTTTTGTCAAGCATGCCAAAATCATCGGTTTATCCCTTCCGAATTTAAACTCACTAGCACAATATCAAGCGAATTCAATCCGTAAAATCTTGTCGAAAGTGAAACCCCGAACAGGTGAAGGAAATTAATTTCCGCAAAATCTTGCCAAAAGTTAAAACCGGAACAAGCTTGATAGTATTTTTCCATTTCTTCACATACTAAGAGAGCCCTACAAAATTTCCCATTCATTTCCACAAATACTTTTGGAAATTAGAACAGGTCCAGAAAATTCGATACACGTTTTAGGTTAAATGATAACTTTAAATATGAAATATGATAGCTTTAAAAATTTTATAAACAAAATAAATAATCTAACATTTATCTGATGGTACAACATCGCTCCTAAGGCATTAAAGTATTTAATAAATATATAGTTTTCACTTTGATTTTCCGCTATCGATTTAGTTCTCCCGATATCAAACTTACTAGCTCATTGTCAAGTGAATTCAATCCGTTAAATCATGCCGAAAGTAAAAACTCAAACAGGTAAAGTAAATTCCATTCCAAATCTTGTCGAAAGTAAAAATTGAAACAGTCCTCATAATAAGCTGTAAGGATGTTTCTCTCGGCTGGGGTATGTCTCAGTCCAGCCAGGGCCACTTACAGAAAATTTCTTGTTGTGGAAACTGTTTGTTGGAACTACTAGTAGTGAGAAAGACGTTCCTAATGGGTCGCAAAGCAACTCATGACCGGCTTGCAGGATTCGTCGGAGAAAAGAACGGAATGTCTGCTTTGTCTAATACCACTCAGCCTGGTAGAAACCCCGACGAGAGTGTGCCTCCCCTTCCTCGCGTCACTCAGCCTGGTAGAACCACGACGAGAGTGTGCTTGCCCTGTCTAGTATCACTCAGTCTGGTAGGAACCACGACGAGAGTGTACCTCCCCTGCCTCGTGTCACTCAGATTGGTAGAACCCCCACGAGAGTATGCCTCCCCTGCCTCGTGCCACTCAGCCTGGAAGAGCCACGACGAGAGTGTACCTGCCCTGCCTAATGTCACTCAGCCTGGTAGAGCCACGACGAGAGTGTACCTGCCATGCATAATGTCACTCAGTCTGATAGAACCGCGACGAGAGTATACCTATGTTACCTAGTATCACTCAGCCTGGTAGAAACCACGACGAGAGTATACCTATATTCCCTAATATCACTTAGCCTGGTAGAACCGCGACAAGAGTGGGTTTCTGTTATCTAGTTTTATGCACTTGTTATCGGTGAGAGGGAGGCACAAACGAGTGAAAGAAAAAAATAGTTGCACGTGTTTTGCCGAATTCAATGGCCACTTAGTAACATTTATTTATTGTTATATTTCGATGGCTAGGTATTAATTGCTGTAGAAAATATGGAATACACAAAGTAGCCACTAATTTTCTATTCTTTTGCCTATACCGCACTCTGTTTTCCGTTTTCACACCGCTCACCTCGTTGTCCAGAATGTTCTGCCTAGTAGTTAACCTTTCCTTTGCTTGCAACTTTTCACTTTGCACGTCTGTTTGGGTTTTGCGATCCTCGAAGGCTAATGCCGGCGACAAAATTAATTGCACGCCAAGCCTCTTTTTCGGCAATTTCTCTGCCGACGCTGCTGCTGACGTAGGTCAGCCCTTTTGCACGAATGCTGCTGTTGCTGTTAGCAGCGGCAGCGTTCTCCTTCGATTACACGCAAACATTCTCTCGCTGCTTTGACCCATTTTCGATGCGAAGTTGCTCTCTGCATATTCTGCTATGCAGTCTCATCTGTGTGTGTGTGGAAGCGAGCTGACCGCCGTCTCTTGTAGGTGTGTGCGTGAGCTCGTGACATTTTCTGCGTCGCTGACTTATTTCGGCGCCGTAGTTCCTCTCTCTGCTATCTGCGTTCCCTCTCTCTGCAATAACTACGCAATAGTTTTGCTGTCGCTGCTTTACCACCGTTGCTGCTGCGTTGGGTTTATTTCTGCGTGTGTTTCTTCCGGTTCGTTTCCTCGACGCTTTGTGGCTGTCGCGGCTGCTCTCCTTTGTTATTTGTTTTCCTGTTGTAATGCTCGCGTTGCGCTGTTGTTTTGTGCGCGTAATTTATGGGGCGTCACACACCCCCCCTCTTTCTTCCGGTGGACGGACGAGAAGACCTGGGCTGCCGTGGGTCGGCGGCCGGCTTGGTCCGGACTCTCAAGCGGCAATTCCGGGGACTCCCGGGTGACCGGCTCTGATGACGGCTGCGTCTAGAAGGCATATGTAGGGGAGAGCTTGGAAGATTAACGAAGGTTGATTACCTGGCCTAGACACAGAGCGGTTGAATAAAGTTCTTTAGGCTACGTTCAGGGTGTGGGCATGTTAGTCAGTGTGTGTGGGCCCGTTGGTTAAAGTCGTCTCGTCTATCTGCTTGGAGTCCTTCAACTGGTCATCGTGGTGTGCTTTCAGATCCGCCAATCCCGCCATTCTACGCTCCTTCTTCCTCACGTGTTGGATCCGGACGATTTTATGCGACACGAACTTCACGACTTTGTACGGCCCGTCGTGGTATAGCATCCCCGGCAGTCGGGGTTCTCGTCCTTGTACCAAGTATGCGGGACTGAATCCGCTGCTGTCGGATGGGCTAGAGTTGATTGCCAGACTGATCTCCGGTAGTAGGGCTCTGACCGCCGTTCAAATATTCCGCGATCATAGTCTTCATTCTTCTGTTGGCTCGCTCGGTTGGATTCTGCTGCAGAGAGTACGGTGCGGTGTGTTGGAGAGTCATTCCAAGTTGTTGGCAGAACGTCTTGAAAGCTCGGCTAGTGAACTGAGTGCTATTGTCGCAGACGAACGTTTTGGGCACGCCGAATCGTGCCAGGTTTCGTTCCCTGAGGGAGCGTTCCAGCTGCTCCGTGGTTGCCTTGCGTAGTGGGACCAATTCAACCCACTTGCTAAAATGGTCGAGGAATACCAATAGTACGGTGTTTGCCAATTTGGAGCGAGGGAGTGGGCTTACGAAGTCGGCGCAAGGCGTTTCGAACGGCTCCTGCACTATTCTTATGTGCATCTCTTCCGGAGGCTTAAGCTGACTTGCTTTATGCTTCTGACAGGTCTCGCAACCCCGCACGTACCCCGCTACGTCTCGGAAAGGCCCGGCCAATAATACCTCTGTGTCACCCGGTTGATGGTCTTCCGGATCCCTAGATGACCGGCCGTCGGTTGATCGTGACACTCTGTGGGGACCCGTGCCCGGTGTTCCAGGGTATGTAGTCTTCGTCGTCGGGTCGCTGGCCGGATCTTCGATATAGTTGCTCGTTCTCCTCCACATATTCCGGGTACTTTTCCGGCTCCTTCTGTATCTGTCGGAGCATACGTTCCATCCATGGGCATTTCAATGGTTCTTGGGATGATTGCTGCAGCGTTTCCGTGGGCTGGCGTGACAGAGCATCGGCAACTTTTTTCTGATTCCCTCGGCGATTTCGCATATCAAATCGGTACTGCTGAAGCTCTAGTGCCCAACGAGCGATACGGCGAGTCGGATTATCGATGGAGTTGAGCCATTTTAATGCAAGGTGTTTCGTAACAACCTCGAAATGGTATCCCTCGAGGTAGCAACGGAGTTTGCGGACGGCCCATACGAAGGCAAGACACTCCTTCTCTGTAGTCAAGTAATTCTCCTCGGCAGGTGAAAGTCGTTGACTGGCATACGCGATAACTCTTTCGATTCCCTCGATGTGTTAAGTTAGTACGTCGCCTAGGCCGTAGTCGCTGGCATCTGTTTGCAGTGAGAATCTCTCGTTAAAATCAGGGCAAGCTAGCACCGGTGCCTCGATAAGTCGTGCTTTCAGTTCCTCGAAGGCTTGTTTTTTGCTCGTATCCCATGTCCGCTTCTGGCCCTTTCGCAGCAACTTGGAGATAGGCTGGACAATGCTGGTGAAATTTGGCACAAATCTCCGGTACCAAGAGGCGATACCCAGACATTGCTGCTGTGTTGGGTTCTTTCTGCGTGTGTTTCTGCCGGTTATTTTCCTCGACGCTTTGTTGCTGTCGCGGCTGCTCTCTCTAGCGCCGCTGCCTACAAGCCTGTAGCCGCTGCCTGTTGTAATGATCGCGTTGCGATGTTGTTTTATGCGCGCAATTTATGGGGCGTCACAGAGCTTATAAGTATTATAAGAAAATTCGAGATTAATATGATTCAGTTCTTATATATATCACAGCATTGCTATGGTGGAAGCTATAGCAGCATTTTCGGGTGTCTAGAAATTATCTCCAGGTTAAAAATAATTTTAGCTGCAATTCGAATGCATATAATAAAAGTTAATAGACTCCTAAAAGTCTCCTTATCGACCACATTCGTTTTTATGAAACCTCAAGTTAAACTCTGTGATAAAAGTATGCACTCACTTGGGCAAGAAAAACACAATTACTTGATGCAGCAGAAAGTCTTTTAACCCATCGAATATTGTAGATTTTAATTTTTATTTCTAAGTATAAGCATAGAGATTCCAACTATTATATAAAAATTTGGAACTTAACTTATGAATTAAAAAATAGCAAAATATCCAAAACTAAAAAAAAAATATTTTGTTTAACCCGTGTGTGTTTTTTTTTTATCAAATTAATTAGTATTAGAACTTTATTAATTTTTTTTTTCTTTTTAAATTTTTGGGTGTTCAATTTAACAAATTTTTAAGGAATCACTGTACCGGAACAGTGAGAATAAAATGCGATGGCTGAATCGTTTTAACTTTTACCAAAACGGTGCTTCAATCGGCCGGTTTGTTTTTTTTTTTAGCAATGTTTTCTTTTTTTTTTAATGATTTTAAGCCGCAGCCAAGGTGCTCGTCTATTTTATTTAAAATTAACATAAGTTGGTTAAATTATAATTCAAATAGAAAAGAATAAAAAGATCGAAATTAAAAATACAGGTCACCAAAGCTGCGCTTAATAACTAATGCAACAAAAGATACAAGCCAATATAAGAACTTACACTGGTCGGCATATTTATTTTGACAACACTTAAATTTGAATCTACTCATAATTTGAACTTACTTCTTATAAAAAATAATCTTTCACTATTAGTATATATTGTCTGGAGAACCATTACAAAAATTCTAAATTTTCAATGGGTACTGAATGGGTTAAGGAAAGTTTTGTATCATTCAAACGGAATTTAAATGACCTTTCCATTGTTGTTGTCAAAATAAATATGCGGACCAGTGTACATATGTACATGCACATACTCCAACGATGAAAAGCCTTTCAGCAGTGATTCGAGAATTTTTGCTCCTTTTGGGTTTTTTTTAAATGTTTATGCAATCTTGTTATTACTTTTATGTTTTTGTGCAACATAGGGTAGATATAAGAATTATTAAATAGCAATAATTTTTTTAAAATTGATTGTTTTTTTAGGTTTTATTTAGCCACGAATATTTTTTTTAAAATAATTTATTTCTTTCAGCGAATAACACCACTATTGCCGATAGAGTAACTACAAAAAATATTAACAAAATTAAGTTAAAGATAATTTATTTTTTCCCACCACACACACACAAACTTTGGCTTTCTGATCTTTTCCTAATTCTCTTTTTATACCCTTTGCCCATTGAAAATGGTCAAAAGGGGTATAATGGTTTTGTGAAATATATGTAACAGGCAGAAGGAAGCATCTCTGACCCTATAAAGTATATATACTCTTGATCAGCATCAACAGCCGAGGAAGCATCTCCGACCCTATAAAGTATATATATTCTTGATCAGCATCAACAGCCGAGTCGATTAAGCCATGTCCGTCTATCTGTCCGTCCGTCTGTCCGTGTGTTTGAGCCAACCGTTAGAGACTAGGTTCCTGGATACCGGGCGAAGATCAAGTTTGCTTTACAATTTGGATCGGATTACAATATCATATAGATGCCAAGGGAACGATATGTCCAAAAACAAGTCTTAGTATGAAATTTTTTTTTTTGTTTGAAAAATTTCAAGTTATAGTATGAAATACTTTTTTATTGATTAAAATACCTCGACCAAACTGACAGGATATGCATTTGGAATGGTTCTATGCATCCTGATTAAATTTGGCTAAAATCGGACCACTATATTAAATAGCTGCCATAGGAACGATTAGTCGAAGATCAAGTTTTAGTATGAAAACCTTTTTTTTGTTTGAGATATCTTCACCAAACTTACAGGATATGCACTTAAGATGGTCCCAAACATTCTGATTTAATTTGGTTGAAATCAAAACACTATCTCATATAGCTGCCAAAGGAACGGTCAGTCGAAATTAAGACTTAGTATGAAATTGTTTGTTGTTTTTGAGGTATCCTAATAGAACTCACAAAATGGGAATTTTATATTGTCTTTAACATTATGAACGAATTTGGTTTAAATCCGTTCAGTAGAACTAATAGTTGTAATTCGAACAATTAGTCGACAATTTAAGGTCGCATCATCAAACCTTCGGCGTGCCTAACGGCTTGCAATGTGTATGGGGCTATCGGAGAGCCAGGGCACAGGGTACTTTACAGTCAAGCACACTCGACTGTAGCCGCAACTCCTTTCGAGCGAAGCGAGCAGGCGGCGGAGCCCCCTTGTTTCAAATAAATTTTTAACCTGTAATTTTAACAGATTAAGGGGGGTCTAAGCTAAGACACTGATTCACTAAACTATACTTAAATTGTTCAGCTTGCCACGCTCCAGTGCAGGGACAATTCGAGGTGATCCAAGAATTAAAATTGATCTCGCCCGCTCTTCGCGGGGGTGTGAAAAAATGGCCTGAGCTTCGACCTCAGTTGGGTAATTTTCAGTGGCAAGTTTGCCAGAATTAATTGCGATCAAAACAATTACTGAGCCGTCGCAACAACTGGCTCCTTTGCCGACTGCTTACGGCTGGCCTTTTGAACAGCAGGAATACTCCTTGGGAGCTTCCTCTACTCACGTACCTGGTAAGGCTCGAGGAGCCAAGTCACAACCCTGCAAGGTAGCAATAAGTTGATTAGTCCCACTAGTCGCAGATCAAGTTTGTTTTTAAAATTGGATCTGAGCACTATATCGTATAGCTGCCGTAGGAACGATTAGTCGAAAATTAAGTTTTAGTACGAAAAACTTTTTTGTTGTCTTAGGTATCTTAACTTATCTGACAGAATATGCATCTGGAATAGTCCTATATATCCTGACCAAATTTGGTTGAAATCGGACCACTATATCATATTGCTGTCATAGGAACGGTCAGCCGAAATTCAAGTTTTAGTACCAAAAACTTTTTATAGGAACGATCAGTAGAAAATCAAGCTTTAGTTCTTTTTTGTGTTTTGAGATATCTCAATTAATCTTACAGAATGTTCATCTGTGATGGTCCTATACAATCTGACTAAATTTGGTTGAAATCGATCTACTATATCATTTAGCTGTCATAGAAACGAATAATAAAAATTTAGTATAAAAACTTTTGTAGTTTCTGGAGATATCTCAACCAAAATCAAGGAATGGAAATTTTCTATTGTCTTTTGCATCCTGACTTAATATGGATGTCATCGATCCACTATATCAGATAGCTGTTGTACAAGCAATTAGTCAAAAATATAGCGTTCTGCTTGAGCATCAAAACTTCATGGTGTCGAACGGCTGTGATGTTTTCGGTATTGTGGATTTTAGACCCTGTGCCTATTGATCAAAAACGGTATAATGGTTTTGTGAACTGTATGTAACAGGCAGAAGAAAGCATCTCCGACCCTCTAAATTCTATATATTCTTGATCAATATCAACAGCCGAGTCGATTGAGCGATGTCCGTCTGTCTGTCTTTAACATTATGATCGAATTTGGTTTAAATCCGTTCAGTAGAATATCTAGTTGTAATACGAACAATTAGTCGACAATTTAATGCCGCATCATCAATCCTTCGGCGTGCCTAACGACTTGCCAATATGTATGGGGCTATCGGAGTGCCAGGGCACAGGGTACCCTTTAGTAGAACACACTCGACTGTAGACGCACCTCGATAAGCTCATTTGGCTCAGAAGATATGAATTTCGCAACGAAAAAACTCCAATGGCGACACTGTGCGACGTTGAGATTGAGCTGACTCTGTCTAGTAGGCTGCTTTGATAACAGCTTCCTAACTGTACGGCCCTTTCTCGAAACTAGAGCAGAAGTTCCTCCACGAGTTCCTTTGTGCTTTAAGGATGTCTGTATCTGCTGAGCAAAGTTTTATACTCGTTGTCCAATATTTCTTCTTTCGCTTGTATGTCAAGATCGAATAGTACTTTGAGGTGATTCCTGTGACGCGATCGGATTTGGATCGGATTACAATATCATATAGTTGCCAAGGGAACGATCTGTCCAAAAACAAGTCTTAGCATGAAATTTTTTTTTTGTTTGAAATATTTTGACCAAACTGGATATGCATATGGAATGGTCCTGTGCATCCTGATCAAATTTGGTTGAAATCGGACCACTGTATCATATAGCTGTCATAGGAATGATCAGTCCAAAATCTAGTTATAGTAAGAAATACTTTTTTATTGATTAAAATACCTCGACCAAACTGACAGGATATGCATTTGGAATGGTTCTATGCATCCAGATTAAATTTGGCTAAAATCGGACCACTATATTAAATAGCTGCCATAGGAACGATTAGTCGAAAGTCAAGTTTTAGTATGAAAACCTTTTTTTTGTTTGAGATATCTTCACCAAACTTACAGGATATGCACTTAAGATGGTCCCAAACATTCTGATTTAATTTGGTTGAAATCAAAACACTATCTCATATAGCTGCCAAAGGAACGGTCAGTCGAAATTAAGACTTAGTATGAAATTGTTTGTTGTTTTTGAGGTATCCTAATAGAACTCACAAAATGGGAATTTTATATTGTCTTTAACATTATGAACGAATTTGGTTTAAATCCGTTCAGTAGAACTAATAGTTGTAATTCGAACAATTAGTCGACAATTTAAGGTCGCATCATCAAACCTTCGGCGTGCCTAACGGCTTGCAATGTGTATGGGGCTATCGGAGAGCCAGGGCACAGGGTACTTTACAGTCAAGCACACTCGACTGTAGCCGCAACTCCTCTCGAGCGAAGCGAGCAGGCGGCGGAGCCCCCTTGTTTCAAATAAATTTTTAACCTGTAATTTTAACAGATTAAGGGGGGTCTAAGCTAAGACACTGATTCACTACACTATACTTAAATTGTTCAGCTTGCCACGCTCCAGTGCAGGGACAATTCGAGGTGATCCAAGAATTAAAATTGATCTCGCCCGCTCTTCGCGGGGGTGTGAAAAAATGGCCTGAGCTTCGACCTCAGTTGGGTAATTTTCAGTGGCAAGTTTGCCAGAATTAATTGCGATCAAAACAATTACTGAGCCGTCGCAACAACTGGCTCCTTTGCCGACTGCTTACGGCTGGCCTTTTGAACAGCAGGAATACTCCTTGGGAGCTTCCTCTACTCACGTACCTGGTAAGGCTCGAGGAGCCAAGTCACAACCCTGCAAGGTAGCAATAAGTTGATTAGTCCCACTAGTCGCAGATCAAGTTTGTTTTTAAAATTGGATCTGAGCACTATATCGTATAGCTGCCGTAGGAACGATTAGTCGAAAATTAAGTTTTAGTACGAAAAACTTTTTTGTTGTCTTAGGTATCTTAACTTATCTGACAGAATATGCATCTGGAATAGTCCTATATATCCTGACCAAATTTGGTTGAAATCGGACCACTATATCATATTGCTGTCATAGGAACGGTCAGCCGAAATTCAAGTTTTAGTACCAAAAACTTTTTATAGGAACGATCAGTAGAAAATCAAGCTTTAGTTCTTTTTTGTGTTTTGAGATATCTCAATTAATCTTACAGAATGTTCATCTGTGATGGTCCTATACAATCTGACTAAATTTGGTTGAAATCGATCTACTATATCATTTAGCTGTCATAGAAACGAATAATAAAAATTTAGTATAAAAACTTTTGTAGTTTCTGGAGATATCTCAACCAAAATCAAGGAATGGAAATTTTCTATTGTCTTTTGCATCCTGACTTAATATGGATGTCATCGATCCACTATATCTGATAGCTGTTGTACAAGCAATTAGTCAAAAATATAGCGTTCTGCTTGAGCATCAAAACTTCATGGTGTCGAACGGCTGTGATGTTTTCGGTATTGTGGATTTTAGACCCTGTGCCTATTGATCAAAAACGGTATAATCGTTTTGTGAACTGTATGTAACAGGCAGAAGAAAGCATCTCCGACCCTCTAAATTCTATATATTCTTGATCAATATCAACAGCCGAGTCGATTGAGCGATGTCCGTCTGTCTGTCTTTAACATTATGATCGAATTTGGTTTAAATCCGTTCAGTACAATATCTAGTTGTAATACGAACAATTAGTCGACAATTTAATGCCGCATCATCAATCCTTCGGCGTGCCTAACGACTTGCCAATATGTATGGGGCTATCGGAGTGCCAGGGCACAGGGTACCCTTTAGTAGAACACACTCGACTGTAGACGCACCTCGATAAGCTCATTTGGCTCAGAAGATATGAATTTCGCAACGAAAAAACTCCAATGGCGACACTGTGCGACGTTGAGATTGAGCTGACTCTGTCTAGTAGGCTGCTTTGATAACAGCTTCCTAACTGTACGGCCCTTTCTCGAAACTAGAGCAGAAGTTCCTCCACGAGTTCCTTTGTGCTTTAAGGATGTCTGTATCTGCTGAGCAAAGTTTTATACTCGTTGTCCAATATTTCTTCTTTCGCTTGTATGTCAAGATCGAATAGTACTTTGAGGTGATTCCTGTGACGCGATCGGTCCTGGTTCCAACAAAGTGGCCTGGCCTTTCTTTTTGGGTTAATTGGTGGGCATGATGTATTTTATGCCTGTTTATTTAGGGCCTCCAAGGACTGCAAGCTTTGAGGTGACCGTCTTTTTAAACTTTGCCCAGACAGTGTTCCAGGGTTTCTGTAGATTGTCGTTTTCTCTGAGTGGTTGAATACACACCTAAACTGGATGTACCTGGGATCAGAAAAAGAAGATTCTATCAAGAACTCTCCAATTTGCTATCAAGGTACTTTTTCCCGTTACTAGTGTTAGATCTAGTACGTTGGACGTGGTGAGACCTGCATAGGTATGCTCTTCGCCCAGGTTTACTATTTCTAGGTTAGTATTAAGAACAATATCTGGGAGTGCACATCTGTCATTGATATCAGGGCTTCCTCTCCCGCTGTGGTGGCCATTGGCGTCTGTGTCAATGAGGAGTTGATGACCTTTGAAGTTATCTTCTGCTCCTAACCTCCGTAGCTCTTCTGGGGCTGCCGTCCTGTCGTGTACAACATAGCCTTTCGTTGCTCTCTAGCAACACCACGGCCCTGTAATAAGACATTCCTCTATTGTACGAGAATGACGGTTATCCTGCTTACCGTTGGTAGATAGAAGTTGTTGTCATTTTTTGACTTGAGTCCGGATATGGTTGGGGATGGTTCTATATATCCACGAATAATAGCTTATTTTCTTTGTATCAGTGTAAGCTTTAAGCAAAGTCGAAAAAAAAATTTTAGTTTTGCGATTTCTACTTTTTTGGGCGATATGTGAGCTTTCCAACTCAAAAAATTACAAAAAAAATCCCGTATTTCCAAACTTATTAAATTGCTAGCATCTGAACTAATGGGCCGATCTTAATACTGTGTGAAAGAGATTTGTAGAGAGTTTACGAACCTTCAGTTTAAGTGCTTGCTTGATCAAATCGTTTGAAAAGAACTGTAAATATACTCAAAAATGTCGGATCAACTTCGAAAATTCGAAAAAAATTTAATATTTCGAAAATGTTTCTATGAAAAAAATTGTATGCTCGATTTTCGTGTTTAGGAGGCCAATCTTCATGAGAAAATCATATTTCGATTTATTTCACAAAATGGCTTTAAACTTGTGCTATTTACCTTCAATCCTCTCATAAAATTTAACCATTGATTTTTACGGTTAATAATATTAACATAATATATTAAACGCGCGAAATTTTGTATAGTACAAATTGTTACACATATTTTTCGATTGTCTGAAGAATTTGTTATCTGTGTGCGATGAACATAAATTAATTCGTCTAACAATAACGGCTTATCTACTTTATTTTTATACATGTGAAATCATTAGATTTATTGTCAATCGAAAATATTCATTTGTTGTGCTTTTTTTTTGTTTTAGCTTGCATTCAGATGCAACTATTTTTTTAATTTTTAGTGATTTGTTTTAAAAGCATATATGATCATTTTATTCAACAGCAATTTTTTAACAATTTTAAACATTTTTTATTGTATATTGCTAATAAATTGCTCGTTTTGATTGCTTAACGTCTGCAAACAGATTTGTGACACTGTACCCAAATTTGGGGCCCGAGGTAGACCTAAGAACACTTAGAGCCATTCGTGTGCTACGGCCCTTAAAATTAGTGTCTGGAATTCCTAGTGAGTAGTCCTTTCGTTTAAGTTTTACATCTATAAGTTTCCATAATACTTAAGTTCTTGTGTATATGTATTAATTTACGATACGGATTAGCGTATTGTAATAGTTATTAAACAAGTGTAGAAACAATTTTATTTATTTCCGTATAAATACGCATGCTCAAGATAATAGCTTAATGTATCTATAGTATATACATTATGTATACATAAATATTTGTATTGATGAGATAACTTGCGCATAAGTTATGCTATTAATATCTGAGAACAGCATGTGTATTAGTATATGTGTGTATATTAACGTTTGTTCATACATATATGTAACTTTGTAGACGCAAAATATTCATTAAAATTTTACTAATTCAACTTGTATTTTGTATTATCTGCATAATTCTTACCAACCTGGAACTGTGCTGAACAACGTAACCATGCCTCATATAGGTTTACAAGTAGTTTTAAAATCTATAATCAAGGCGATGGCACCTTTACTGCAAATCGGTCTCTTGGTGTTGTTTGCAATCGTAATTTTTGCAATCATTGGACTCGAGTTTTATTCGGGCACGCTGCATAAAACTTGTTACAGCTTAGAAGATCCAAGTATTTATAAATTAAAATTTTTTTTTTTTTAACTTTATAACTAAAGCTTCGGTTTTCTTCATATCTGTCGGTTCGTGCAGACAAACTTGTGAAAGAAGGTGAGTCAGAGACACCCTGCAACACGGACAACGCTACAGAAAAAGCGGGAGGCTCCTTTGTATGTAATAGTACGTCGAGTATGTGTCTCGACAAATGGGATGGACCAAATTCAGGAATAACAAGCTTTGATAATATTGGATTTGCAATGCTGACGGTGTTCCAATGTATTACAATGGAAGGCTGGACGTCAATACTATATTGGGTAAAGTAATGTACTTTATTGTAAGATTTACTCTCACGTAACTCGTGGTTATTAAAAATGTACTGAAAATTATTATCAATAGTTTAAACAGCAATTAAAAACAAAACAACACTCTATTTCTATTTTTTAACAGACCAACGACGCACTAGGTTCAACATTTAATTGGATATATTTCGTGCCTCTTATAGTTATAGGTTCATTTTTTATGCTCAACCTAGTTCTTGGTGTGTTAAGTGGGTAAGTTGGTTACCTTATGTTCTTAACACCTTTAAACTTAATATTTTAATTGAGTTCAATATTACAATTTTGTACCTAATGTATAAATGAATTTTTTTTACAATATTTATGTTACGAGCTTAATACTTTACTTCGGATTCGCAATTCGTGGCCTCTTAAAACAATTCTGATCTTAACATGATAGTAAAATTGGATTAGATAATTCTATGTTATAAGGCCACAAAATCCTCTCGACATCATATTGTTATCTGATAGATCATGAATGACCTTCTTCAGCTGCTTCTGTATCTCTGGCGTGATGTGATGGATTAATTCCCAGATATGAAACAGCCACAATAATTTTTATTTTAAAAAGTCTGAGCACAGCATCATCGTAACTCTACTTGCGTAGTTAGGTGCCTAAAATCTTGTCATCAATTAGCTTTTTACACATTCAATCCGTTAAATATAATAGCATACAAAACATGCGTATATGATTGTAAAAAGCATCATGAGTATGTATATTTTTCTGAATATTTGATTTCAAAAATACATGTTTTTCTCAAGCTCACATTGTCTCAATTTTATAATGCTACTAAGGCCAATTTTTTCAATGCCTAATTATGGTCTTAGCTAATTAAATTAGGATGTTTTAAAGTAAAAAGTATACAAATGTATGTCAAATGCAACATACCTCGAAGTTATAATATAACTGGAATATAAAACAACGGGCCTTAGAGTGTAAAAAAATATTTAACATTATTTTTCACTTATGAAAATTGTTATTTTACCCACTTTTCAATTTTATCTTATGTTACTTCGCGCACCAAATGAAAATACCACCCTGTTTTAAGATCTTGCTTTTAACTAATTTATTGCAGTTACGTTACGTTTCCATAAAATTGTTTGAAATAATTTAATTTATTAAAATGTTTATATTCTTGAAAATTCAGAGAGTTTTCAAATGAGCGAAACCGCGTCGAGCGACGCATGGAATTTCAGAAATGCCGATTTCGTGCCATGTTTCAAACCGCAATGGTCTCATATCTTGATTGGATTACGCAAGCAGGTTTTTAAATATGAACATAACCAATACAACCCTGCATACTGCCATGATATTCGTTTAATCACACATTGGCAACGTTCATATCCTTAGAGTACCCTTATATCAATTAGCAAATATCTTTCATATATATTCTTCCTTATATTTAGATCAGAATCAATAAATTTATTTATTAAGCCAACTCAAGAAATAAAATATACATTTACAATAGATTTTCCAACACATGTTTACACATTCACAACGTTTATATTAATTCATACAATATAAAAAATGTGATTAACAACACAAATTACATATATACGAACGTGCTCAAATGAATGCTAGTTAATTGCTATATTAAAGGTAGAACGCAAGATATTCCAAATTTCCCGACAACAGAAACTTTGAACTTACTTTATCTACAACAACTGTTTGACCCTAATGCCTGTGTCCAACAATTACATTTAATGCGTACAGTAAGCGCTCTCAATTTTTGCTGTCATAAGTGATTCAGTACGCAAGCAGACGTATTAGCTGTCTCGCTCTTACACACACAGTTTTGTGTTATCGTATTCCTCTTTCGCTGTCATTCTTCCAATGTTTTTGCTGCCTTGTTATTGTATCATGCTCCTAGCAGCCCTCCCATCGCCAAACATTTACCGTTTTGTTGTTTATTCATCGTCGTAGAAAGAAATCGACACACACACGCCAATTTAGCAAAGCTTACGTGACCTATGTAAGTGATCTGATTTATAGTATTTTTTTTTTGTTTTTATTCAACAAAATTTAACGGAGTGCGCTATGTGAGCCACTAAGTGTCCACCTCTAATCTAGAGTATTCCTCTGTAATAATAACAACGGTTGTGGTTTTGTCGATGATCAGATTCAGAATGAATTCGTCTCTCTTTATTTAAAATGGACTTAGCCTAAAGTACATAATAGAGTTTGCAGTTCTGTCGCTCAAAGCAGCGGCAGAACGGGAGTACATAGCATGCCATATGTATTTGTATATATGTTGTTATATGTACATGCAGAAGGCATATACATTGGAATGCGCTTGGGACCGAACGGTCAAAACGTCTTAGTGCTTACGCTGCAGATCTCACGCTGCAGGCCAGTCAACATTTAAGTGGTTGATCATATTACGGCACTTGGCGGTAGTTGTATTATGTAAACAATGCGCTTGATACTCTAACTTTGAGATTGAGCATATGACCACTTTACATATTGTATACACTGCAATATGGTGGCCATATGCTTATTAACATGTAACATGCTACACCTCCCTTTTTAGAGAAATAACGTAATATTATTATGTAGTTATTTAATATTATACTGTGTAATTATTTAAAATTATATTTAATTTATGTAATGTAATATATATTTCTATTTTATAATAAAAATTGTTGTTTTTTTTTATATATATTTTTGAAATACAAATTTTTTTTTTTTTAAATTACTGATATATGTATATATATATTTATTATTTTCTGGATTATTTAATTGGAACGATTTCATGTACTCTATTGTTGTGTTGGGTTGAATTTTTTTAGTCTGTCTTTATTAACTTTCTGATTCTTATTTTTCTCATTTCATATTATTATGTTATTATTATCCTCTATACTAATTACCTCAAATGGGCCTGTATATACTGATTCTAGTTTATGACCAGTTTCGTTTTTTAACAAAACTTGGTCTCCTATTTCTATTTTAAAATTATTAATGTTCTTATCCTTGTATTTCTTATTTGTAACCTTATGTTTTTCTAACATAATACGAGCTCTCTTATACGCGTTTTCTAAACTAAACTTTACTTCCTTAGCATAATCATCTACATTATATAGGGGATCTATCTTATCTATATTATTAAAATCAATGAACTGTTTTGGTAGTCTGCCAAAAACTAGTTCGTATGGACAATAATTATGTGCTACCGAGGGTGTTGTATTGAAACAATAAGTGAAATATTGTATCCAAACATCCCAATCGGTCTTATCTGCAGAGATGTAAGAACGAACGTATTCATTGAATGTTCGATGACTTTGTTCTACTGTACCTAAGGTTTGGTGATGATGTGCAGTAGACGTTATGTTGTCTATCTTTAAATATTTTCACAAATCATTTATTACTGAATTCTTATATTCTGTTCCCATGTCCGTAATGAACGTCTTCATTGGACCGTACTTTAGAATAAAGTTTTCAAATATAGCTTTGGCAACTTGCACTTTTATTTGGAATTGGAATGGTTACTAAATACTTAGTTAAATCGCATATTAACGTATCTGCGTATTCATTTCCATTCTCTGAGTGTGGTAGTGGACCTATAGTATCTACAATCACTCTATCGAAAGCTTGTATTGGTGTTTCTGTTAATGTCATTGGGGTCTGAACATGTGTTGTTATTTTAGGTAGTTGGCATTTTTGACATCTACGTACGTACTCTTTGACATGACTAGTCATGTTTTTCCAATAGTAGTGTCTTTTGATTTTTGCTAGCGTTCTTGTAATGCCAGTATGACCACCTTGTATAGGATCATTATGATATGTAGACATAATTGCTTCTTTATCTTTATCTTTTTCGATAATGGTCACCGGTTGGAGTAGCGCTACTCTTAATGAATTCAATATTTTATTGCCCATTTCTTTAAAAGATTCTATTGAAATAGTTTCAAAAATATTCTCACACGGTACCAATTTGAGTTGGCTGACCTTAAGTATACCGGCTTGTTTTTCAAGCCTTTGAAAGAATCGACATAAGTCAAGATTTCCATTGGTGTACAGATCGCTAACATCAATTCTTGCTATAACTTTTTTTCCATGTTTAAGTAAACATAAATTATTTGTTATATGCAAGGTCACTTCTTTCCGTACTTCATCATTGCAAATGACTTCATGTACGTTGGGCTTAGAAGCTTTATTAGGAACTTGCCTAAACATAGTTTCATTTTTGCTCTCTGGCCAGAGATTATTTTGTCTACTTTGTTGCCTGGTAGTGACTTTCAGGACTTTGTTTTGTATGTCTTTTAATTCGGATATTGTTATCCTCGAAAGGGCATCTGCCACGAAATTGTCTTTTCCCTTTAAGTATTCCACAGTGAAGTCGTATTCCTCTAATTCTAGTCTCATGCGTGTTAGTTTTGAACTTGGGTTAACCATTGAAAAAAGGTACGTTAGTGGTCTGTGGTCTGTTTTTTCTGTAAAGTGTTTTCCATAGATATATGGTCGAAAATATACTATTGCCCAGTGAATTGCTGCTAATTCTTGTTCTGTAGTGCTCTTATTGCTTTCACCTTTCGTGAACGCTCTTGATGCATATGCAATGGGAAGTTGGAGTCCAATTTGGTTTTGAGTTAAAACCGCTCCACATGCTTGTTTGCTTGCATCTGTGATTATGCAAAGTTCTTTGCTAAAATCTGGATATTGTAATAGAGTTGGTTCTATTAGCTTATCTTTTAGATATTGGAATGCTTTCTGGCATTCATCTGTCCATTGAAAAGGAACATTCTTTTTACTTAATCTTGTTATATGCCGTGAATAATCGGAGAAGTTTTTTATAAAGCGTCTATAGTAATTGCAGAATGCAATAAAACGTCTCGCACTGTCCGCATCATGTGGGACTGGATAATTCTTGATGGCATCATATTTCTTGTCATCTGGTAATATTCCTTTGTCTGTACACTTGTGACCAAGAAATGTCACTTCGTGCATGAAAAATGAGCATTTTTCTGGATGTAACTTTAAATTATATTTTTTACAGAGTTCGAAAACGTCTTTTAAATTTTTGATCATTTGTTTTTTTGAACATCCAACAATGATTAAATCGTCCATATAAAGGAATGCTTGTGAAGGTTCTAGACCTGAAAACGCAAAAGTCATCATTCTCTGAAATGAGTTTGGTGCTATTTTTAGTCCAAATGGTAATCGTGTGAAACGATATGAGCCATTGCTCGTTGAAAAGGACGTTATATTTCTAGAACTTTTTTCTAGTTCAATTTGATGGAATCCTGACATTAAATCAAGACATGAGAAATATTTTGCTCGACCCAATTGATCTAGAATGTCATCAATTCTGGGGAGAGGAAATTTGTCAGATAAGAGCTTTTTATTGATTTGACGATAGTCGATAACTAATCGCCATTTCTTTTCTTCTGATCCCGGGAGGGATTTCTTGGGTACTAATAAAAGTGGGCTATTATATTCAGACACAGAAGGTTCGACTATATTGTCGTTAATAAGTTTCCCAACTTGTTTTTGGATTTCATTCACATGACTATGAGGACTTCTGTAGTTTTTTATGTAAACAGGTTCATTATCTTTTAATCTCAATGTTTGCTTATAAAAGTTGTTTGTTGTGATTGATTCGGTCTGTAGTCCGAATACATCACAATATTTGGTGCACAATTCTGTTAATTCAGTATTGAATTGTTTTGGAAAATGTTTCCTTAAATGCGATAAAACTTTTTCATTTCTATTATATTGGTTGCTTTGAACTACTTCATAGTTCGAAAGTGATTCATATTTGATATTATCAATATTTACTAATAAATCGGAATTGGTTGTATTTAATAATCGGACAAATGTACATTGGGATTTTGTTATTGTGTTAGCAATATAAATTCCTTTTTGTATTTCTTGATTAGGTATATAAATGAAATTATCTTTCGAATCGATTTTTATATTTCTTATCACTTCAGATCTTGCTGGTAGAATTAGTGAAAAATCAATGCCTATAATTCCATCACAAGGTATTGCGAAGTTTGCATTTACTATGTTAAATTCGTGTGGAATTGTATATTGTTTGAATTGAAGATCTATTAGAGTAGTGCCTTGGGACTTTATTACCCCATGGCCTATTCCTTGAATATTTATAGTTTTATCTTCAGAAATTGTATCGAAGTGATCAGAATTAATTTTAAGAATTGAAATGTCTGCACCAGTGTCGATTAAAAATGTTAAAATTGTTTTTGTAACACTGTTACGAAATTTTACAAAGATATTGAGATTAAAATTTATTGAATATGTTTTATTGATTATTGTGTGATACTTAAAGGGTTTTGAGAGTTTTCCGAACTGTTTTGTGCTACTCTCACATTATTATTTTGATTTTGGTTGCTTCGGCCTCTAAAGTTGCCTCTATTTTGACCTTGAGATCTATAATCTCCTCGGTTATTATTATTATGTTGGCCTCTGTTACTGTTACTTTGGTAATAACCTCTTCCGCGATTATTACCACGATCGATAGTGTAAAACAGTGTTTGTTTGACCAGTTGTTTCTGTACAACTGTTAAAAAACTTTGAAATGGCATCATTCATGTTACTGAATGTACCTGCCTGCATGATAAGTTTTACCTTATCAATGGAGCAGTTCTGAGTCATAGCTTTGACAGCAAGTGTTGTGCTGTACTTATTAGCTAAATCAGGTGACAAACCATAACTGATATAAGCTCCTTCTAGAGACTTAGTCAATTTTTCTACCTCTTGGGTATATTGATTGGCCGTTTTGCTCTTTTGTTGTAAGTTTAGAAGTTTAGCAGAAATAACTTCTACTGACTCTCCTTTTACTTTGTCCGATAGTTTCGGGGATGAGAGCTGCAATAGTGTTCTCATCACTTATCAGGTTCCCGGCATGGCCTTTTAGTTTTGTCTTAATAAGACTTACAGCAAGTGCTTCGTGTGTTTCTTTTAGAGAATCTACCAGATTCAGAGCATCTATGAAGCTTTTTAAATTTTCTGCCTTGCCATCAAACTCTGGTAAGAGCGATGAGGCTAACTTAAGAAAATGTACTGCTGTTTGAGCCATGTCGAATATTTCGATTTGTTCTTGCTTTTGTTCAAGTTCTTCTTCTACTGATTCCATTAAATCAGTAATTTCGAATGTTGCTGGTGTATTTAGCGCATTCGGAACAAATATTTGAAAATTATGTCTTTCCGAAATGTGTCTAATATTTTCACGCAGCCTTTTTAACACGTCAGTTGATTGTGTTAAATGTAAATCGCTTAACCTACGTTCATTGTTGTTTACAATGTCACGGACTTTGTTGTATGATTGTACTAGAACTTGAACATGTTTTATTTTTGTTTGGTTTGATATTAGTGCACTTTTATTGAGGCACTTAAATGATTTATCAAACTCAGATCTTTTTTGCTTAATAATGGAAACAATTTCATTCCATTCTATTAAATATATATATATTCTTTATTAAACTTTTTATTGACATTATTTATTTTTTTTTTAATTTATTAATATATTGTTCAAGACATTATTAACAATAATCGTTGTAGTGGCTTTTGTTAAAATTTTCTTTTGTTTTCTAGATTTTATCTAGATCGTTAGCCTTGCTCATATATTTTTTCCGCAAACATTTATTGTGTAACTTGTACAGTTTAAAAATTAAGTTTGCGCTGAGAATAACAACGATAATTATTAACAATGTGTTGGTCAGACCTAAATCTACATTACTGGATTCTACTTTATTAATTACGTTAGCAGTTGAATCCACTGTTTTAGATTCTATCAAATTCATTTTGTAATATGTCAACTTCTCAGAAGATATGATATTATTTATGTCTGCTGTTTTACTAATCGTATTGTTATATATATATATATCAATAATTTTGGTGTAATAAATTGATATTATTTTTTTTGAAGCTTAATTTTATTTTATTTGTCTATTAATATTTTGGCAAGTGTTCTTTTCTTTTTATTATTCACTCGCAGGTGAATTTACAATTTTTCCTGCCTATATTTTGTACAGTCTTCCAACATGTACTCTGATCGGGCGAGTTCTCGCTCAATTTTTACAATCATTATATATATATATATAAAAAAATTCGTAGTGCGCTCTTTGTAGCGCTGTCGGTCCACACCGGTGCTGGTCCTCGCACAGGCCGTGATGATTGTATGTTGCCCTCTTTTGCGCTCTTTGTAGCGCTGTCGGTTTGGCAAACTCGCAAGTCAGTGCGCAGCCAATGTTGTAGAATGGACCCTCACAGTCCGCCGGACATTGTCTCTTTTATGCTGAGATAGCTGTTTGAATAGGAGGAGTTAATTTCTTGCTTATAGTTGGTATCTGGCGGTAGGTGACGGATGGATTTTGTTTTTCGTTTATTAATTGCACTAGTTGTGCTTCACGAAACGAGCGCTTTTCATGCATGGAAACAGAATCGTTCCATGCTGGCGGGTCATCTTGATCGTTCAAGTCTTTGCTGAGACGGTCAATTTCCGACCTCAGTCTTTGTTTGACACCGCCGCGCTTTTTCTGTTTCTTCGTTTTCGTATCCATCCGCACTCTACTCACTCAGATATTTATTTGTTGTCCACAGCTATCCCTCCATCGCTACTGTCTTTGTATTTGTTGCTGTTGTTCAGTTATATATTTTGAAGGGGACTAGGCATTAGTCACAGCTGAAGAGTGCACATTAGTAACGATTTACTGTACTGTTGCTGTTGCTGCTGATATTCACAAATATTATTCACTATTCATTTACTACAGTCCACATACAAGTGGCTGTTCATATTACGGCACTTGGCGGTAGTTGTATTATGTAAACAATGTGCTTGATACTCTAACTTTGAGATTGAGCATATGACCACTTTACATATTGTATACACTGCAATATGGTGGGCATATGCTTATTAACATACTTATATTTATTCAATAAATACTTCGTTCATCTGCATTTATCAATTATGTCTTTAGTTTCTTATATTTTGGACTTTTATAATAAATTCCAATATATGTTATGGTAAGAGACGAATTCAGACAAGAATCAAATTAAAAACAGATATTTAAAGTACTCAGAATTTAATTAAACTTCCTATTTCGCATATTCAGATACAATTTAATGAATATTCCTGTTATAGTTACCGCAATTCTTACTACGTTCCCAAAAATAAAACGTTATTCTTGTCTTTCACAAGTGGTCAGATAGAATATATATAAAGAGTTTCATCCATGAAGGGGCTTGGAGCATTTACTTGTAAATATACATAATACATACTTATTTTGGGGACCCCAGACCTCACCATTATTTGACTAAAGCGATCAACGCAGTGCACTTCAAATTGATTTATCACTTGTTTATAATACTATTTAGTTGCTTCAAGGGCTCGGCACAAGAAATTGCCATTACTTTCTTTTTTTAATTTAAATCAATTTTTTATGTTTTTTTAACATGTGGACAGAAAACAAGAGAATTATTTATTTCTTACCGTTTAAGACATAATTTATGGTTCAAATAACTATTTTGGAGGCAAAGATCAAATTAATAAAATTGTTAATTAAGAGTTTCTTAACATTATTAATAAAAGCTTCTAATGTAAAATTCGTTATTCAGAAAACAATCATCAGTGAAGTGCGCTGGGCTGCAGGCCACTAGTTATACATATCACTGCGGACGGCAGTCCGCACTAGTGACGAAAGCATCACGAAGGGTGCGAAAGGCGACTAGTAATATACACAGGAAGAATGGAAAATTTGCCATGACAGTCCGAGTTATATACCGATCGAAAGGTAAAGCTTCAACTAACAAAAGTGCATACTAAGACTTTTGGAAACTCACCTGGTTCGTGGAATAATCAGGTGTAAGTGAGAGGGGCGAAATTAAGATGATTGCAGCAAATAGGGACGTTGGGACTTTTTGGTAAATTTTCTTATTTTATTATTATTCTTATAACGCGTCGAATGACACCTTGATCATCAAAATCCGACCACTGGTTCGAAAGATAATTAAATTTGAAAAATTTAGACGACTTTCCAAAATGAGATGAAAAGTCAGTCCTTTTGTTTGTTTGTTTGTTTGTATCAAAACGTTAAAATAGCTTATATTTGTGAATGTGGATCTATTCCCCATCAAAAAACTAGAAACGTTTGTTTTACGACTTTTTCGAAAAATCGCAAGTTTAGCGGGAAATCGCTAAAACCCGCTAAAATTGACACGCCCACAGTATCCAAACGATAGAAGCTACAGATATGTTCTATAAGTCGTTGGAAAGGTATTTTGAAGGGCTTTCAGGCAAAATTGTTTTTTTATCACACCTTTTGGCGATTTTAGAAAAAACGGCTGTAACGATTTTTTTTTAATTTTTAATATGTTTTAGTATGAATAATTTCGCGTTTTTTGATGTACTACACATAACGTTTTTTGGGGTGTGTTTGGAAGATATTACCTGTTATATAAACTCCTTATTATTTTTATGCCCTGTGCCCATTGAAAATAGTCAAAAAAGGATTTAGTACGAAAAACTTTTTCGCTGTTTGAGATATCTCAACCAAACTGTCAGAATAAGCATCAGAGATGGTTCCATACATGCCGACCAAATTTGGTTGATATCGGAGCACTATATCATATAGCTGTCATAGGAAGGATCAGTCGAAAATCAGTTTTAATACGAACAACTTTTTTGTTGTTTGAGATATCTTAGCCAATCTGACAAATTAGACATCTGTGGTGGTCCTTTATATAATGACCAAATTTGATTAATCGAAAATTAGGATTTAGTATGCATTTTTGTTTTGTTTTTGGAGATATCTCAACCAACTCACAGATTAGGAATTTTCTATTATCTTTAACATTATGATCGAATTTGTTTTTTAATGGTACTGAGACTTGGTATAGACAATTACAAAAATTTCTGATATCTTCTAAAAAAAACCTCTTTACGAGGTAAAAGTCTAGTGACGAAAACATGTCAAACATGCCCAAAACTATCTGATATCCAATTTTGTGACGAACGATATTAAATTGTATATATAACTTATTCCAAAAAAAAAATTTGCCATTCGGCCCATTGCGCAACTAGGTCCCGATTCTTCTTACCTAATAAGAATGTATAAGTTATATAAGATACTAGTGGGCTTCGCCCTACTCTTATAACTGCACGTTTTCTTCTCTCTGTCTTACTTATGAAAAATTATCCCTGTTAAAGGGTAAAAAGCACCAGGTGTTTATCGCCTGAATTGTTTAAGGCTGACTGCAAAGAGTTGGTAGGGCACATGCATCAATTCATCTGCAACGACTCGATTCGCTCGCAGCCGAGTTTGCTCGACTATAGGATACCCTGTGTACTGGCACTTCGATAACCTAATACGTATTTGCACGCCGTTGGGCACGCCGAAAGTGTGATGGTACCGCATAAAATTTTCGACTTATTGTAGTTGTATTATGTTAAAGATAATATAAAATTCCCAGTCTGTGAGTTATGTTGAAATATCTCCAAAAACAACAGAAAATTTCATAATAAACCTTAATTTTTAATTAATCGTTCTTATAGCAGCTATATGATATAGTAGACCGATTTCAACCATATTTGGTCATTATATAAAGGACCACCACAGATGTATATTATGTCAGACTGGTTGAGATATCTTAAACAACAAAAAAGTTTCATATGACAGCTATATGATATAGTAGTCCGATTTCAACAAAATTTAATAAGGATGTATGGAACAATCTCTGATGATTCTGTCAGTTTGGTTGAGATATCTCAAACAACAAAGAAGTTTTTCTTACTAAAACTTGATTTTCGACTAAACCTTCCTATGGCAGGTTCAACCAAATTTGTTAGTGAATTGTGGAACCATCTCTGATGGTAATTTTGTAAGTTTGATTGTTTTGAGCCAATGAGCTTTTTCATTAGCTATGATTTGCAAGGTCTTAAAATGAAAAGCACTTAGATATTTTCATGATTATATATATTTCGCCACGCACGGCAGTTTAATTAATATTAACAATGTTCGTTCTTTAGAAGGCAGGCACGAAGTTGGCGCTTCCGAAGGGGTTTCTAATGTTTGTAAATTGGCCTCAAGCTCGAACTAGCAAGTGCCAAGCGATATACAAATATGTTGATAAGCGACAGATTGCCCGACGACAAAAGTATACGAATCGAGACTGAATGCAAGGTGCGCCGAAGCAAAAGGCTAAGGGCATGAGCGAATGTGTGATTACAGCGATTACAACGACAATGATAATAGATAACAGAAGAGAATATGTATGCAAATGCAGCAAATTTATGAGAGCATGCTATATTATCTACTTAAAGTTAATCAGCTGGGTCGTCGACTCTTTGCTGCGTAACCAGACAGAATGAGATTTCTCAAACAACAAAAAAGTTTTTCGTACTAAATCTCTTATTGACCTCTTTCAATGGGCACAGGGTATACAAATTATAAAGAGTTTAGATAACAGGATATATCTTCTAAGACCACCTTAAATTGTATGTCGAGCATACTCGACTGTCGGAGACCCCGTACTTACTATAGAAAAGCAACTCCTTATTAAAAGAAAATAATATAAATCTGTACATGTATAAAAAGTTGTATCAGGAGGTATAAGACAATAGAAAATTCCCAATCTGCGAGTCTGATTGTGGTATCTCCAGAAACAACAAAAATTAGCATACTCAGTATACATTTTCGACCAATCGTTCCTATGGCAGCTTTATAATATAGTAGACCGATTTCAACCAAATAAAAAAAAAAGTTTTTCATACTAAAGCTTGATTTTCGACTGATTGTTCCTATGACAGCTATATGATATAGTAAACCGATTTCAACTAAACTCGGTCAGAATGAATAAGATAACCCCAGATGCATATTCTGTTAGATTGGTTGAAATATCTCAATAAACAAAAAAAACTTTCATTCTAAAGCTTGATTTTCGACTGATTGTTCCTATGGCAGATATATTATATAGAAGGCCGATTTCAACCAAACTTAATCGGAATGTATAAAATCGCTCCAGATGCATATTCTGTTAGATTGATTGTTCCTATGGCAGCTATGTGATATAGCAAACCGATTTCAACCAAACTTGGTCGGAGTCTATGAAATCACAGCAGATGCATTTCTGTTGAATTGGTTGAGATATCCTTTAAATTGTCGTTTAAAATAAGATATTTCTAATTTGTGGGCGTTAAAGTAAGCGTGGCCAAAATATAAAACAAACTTGATCTGCTTGCAATATAGACGGATCTACATACCAAGTTTGAAGGCTCTAGCTCTTATAGTCTCTGAGATCTAGGCGCTCTTACAGACGGACGGAAAGACGGACAGACAGACAGACGGACATGGCAATATCGACTCTGCTGTTGATGCCGATCAAGAATATATATACTTTATGTGGTCTGCCACGCCTCCTTCTGCCTGTTACGTACATTTTTTTTATGACAAAGTTAATGGACTCCTGTGCTTTTTTTAAGTACGGGGTCCAAAAGCGCGAAATTGTACATACTAAAACATATTAAAAATTAAAAAAAATGTTTGCGGCGTTTTTACTAAAATCGCCAAAATCTGGGATAAATAAGTTTTTTCACCTGTAGCCAATTATCTACATACTTTAGACAACATGTTGAAAGGTATGCCTTCAGAATACCTTTCCAACGATATATAGAACATATCTATAGCTTCTATCGTTTGGATACTGTGGGGCGTCAATTTTAACGAGTTTAAGCGATTATATTTATATTTTATTATTTATATTTATTTATATTTTACACTAGCGATTTTTTGAAAAAGTCGTAGAACACACGTTTCTAGTTTTTTGATAGGAAATAGATCCACATTCACAAACATAAGTTATTTCAACGCTTTGATACAAACAAACAGACTGACTTTTCATCTCATTTTGGGAAAGCGACTAAAATATTCAAATTTAATTATCCAAACCAGTGGTCGGATTTTAATGATCGACGAGTCATTCGACGAGTATTTCTGATAAGAATAATAACAAAATAAAAATTGAAAAGGTTCCAACAGCCATAGTTACTCCAATCATTAAAATTTTGCCTCTCCAACTTACTTACCACGAACTGAGTTAGAGTTATACCTTTCGATCGGTATATAACACGACCTGATCGGACAGTCATATCCAATTTTCCATTCTTTCTGTATATATTGCTAGTTGCCTTTCGCACCCTTCGTGATGCTTTCGTCACTATCGCGGACTACCGTCCGCAGTGATAATAGTACCTAGATTATATGACGAATACAAAGTTCCCCAATCATTATTTTTCATGCAAAAATGTGGTACCTTTAATTGAATTTCGGTGAGTGTATGCTTTATGCTTGTATGTTCAAACTTGCATATTTCGGTTGAACTTTTAGCCCATGCCCACAAGCCCATGCAACTACAATTTAATATCTATTTTATGACTAGCGCCTTAATTTATAAGCTTTGTCTTGTAGTGCTAGGAATCAAATAAATAAATCAATATTTTTCTGTTCACATGTGTACGTAAATAAAATATAACTTTTATAACTGAAACGAATTTAATCGAGTTGCAATAAACTTAATAAACTTAAAAATAAGAATTCCTTGAATCGAGGTCTCCATAATTCTAACTTATTATTTGTTTAATGGTGATTAGAGTTAGGGAAGTTTGACTTTACATACTTATATTTTTTAAACTATACATGCACATACTTAATATAATGTTTAAAATATTTTATGAAATATACAGATGTTCACAAACTAAATATAATGTTTAATATAATTTATGAAATACACAGATGTGCACAAAATTAATTTTTATCCTGACAATACACAATTACATACGCAAATATTCGCAGCGATAACATATTTAACTTTGCATTTTGCAATGCAATATTTACTTGTTCATTTGATAGTACCTATTTTTTGGTTTATCATATTCTATTTGATTATTTTTTGTAGTGAATTCGCAAAAGAACGAGAAAAAGTAGAAAATAGACAAGAGTTTCTTAAACTTAGAAGGCAACAACAACTAGAAAGAGAGTTAAACGGCTATGTTGAATGGATTTGTAAAGCTGGTATAGTATTTACCCCTATCCTTTGTAATTTTTTATATACATAATATTTGCGAATTATTAACTTTCATACTATATAACATATAAACAACCATACTACATATAAAAAACCATGCTACTTTATATACATACCTTTTTAAGTAAAAACCTTTAAATATACAATATCCAACACATACATATTATACAACATTTATCTCGTAAAAAGTCAATATAGCAAAATTACTATATATTTTCATAGTAAACTTTGTGAATTTAAACTTAATTTTCCTGAAATTAGTCATTAAGACAAAAAATCAGAGCAAATACAAATATATTTATATACATTGCTCGTTACTGGTTAGACGCATTCAATTTATAGTTTTTTCAGTACTCTAGAATAAAACTGGCATTTACAATTTACCCAATTTTGATAGAATCACATGAAAAAAAATTGCACCATATTTTGGTTTGCCATTTAATAAGGCTTTTAACTTAAACATAGCCAAATTAAGTAACAATTTTAATAAAAAGTTATTAAAATATGAAAATTAGTCTTCATTAAAATGAGGGCAAACCTAACATTTGAGAGCTTCTGGAGTTGGGTAAAATCGTCTTCTTTTATCGCGCCTTTAAAACAGAATAGAACGTTGACTGAAAAACAAATAGTTCTCAGTTCAAAAACTGTTGATCGGTATTTATAAAATCTGAAATAATATGGGAATTAATTTTAAGGAAAGAAAAGAGTCGTAAGTTCACAAGCAAACGTAAAGATTTACGACATGCTTCTATTTTGATTAAATGAATAGCAAAAATAATGAAATTGGGTGGTGTTAAATTAAATTATTTTAAACTTCTGGTTTTTTTTGATAAAAAATGCTTAAATTAAGATGAACCTGATAGAAAATATAACTTCGGAAAAATAACTTCGTGGTCTCCGGAAATCAGAGGAAATTAATTTAAATTGTTGGACAGTCACTCATTACATAACGAGTTATTTATTAAATGAATGGATTTTGCTTTAAACACTACTTAAATTTGTATTTTCTAAAATTGAAACTCATTTCAGGCTTTACCTTAAAATTTTAAACAGAATTTACAACTATTTACAGTTTTCGAATGGTAAAATAATTTATTTCGACACAAAAAGTTAGGCTTATGACTTGGTCACCTCATTTTCTGGTCTTTAATATGATAGAAAACGATTTGGGGCTGGGTGCCACGAAGGGTATATTAAAAGTTCTATTATCGTACATTTAAATCAGAAAGGTGTCTCCACTCTTGACTAAATTCAAAATTTAGCTGTTTCTAATAAAATCAAAATGCAAAGCATCATTTCTTCCGCAAAAACACAAAATATCGTTAATCATTTGAAGAAAAAATGTGACTTGTTTTCGTCTCTTTATATTTTAAATTTATTTTTATCTGTAATTTTAAATTTTGGTTTTCATAATATGTATTAAAGAGCTTAGTTTTAGGAACATATCGGAGATTTTTTTACATTTGTATTTGTTACAGTATAACAGCTGCACAGGTATGTGCACGGGTATGAAAGTTGAAAGTGCGTCTATCCTTTTGACGAGGAGTGTATATCTGAAAAAAATATTGTGTGCTGTACAGCTTCACGTTTCTTTGACAAGTAAAGTGCTACATACATACAAAATAAATTAGAGTATTCACATAATGTATTATCGTTGTATTTGTATACGTTTACTATGTATGTATAGACCTGACCGAAACAAATTTTACTGATTCTACACAGTAATGCTAGACCCAGACCCTTAACTACAAAAAAGTATTGCAAAGGCTTACTAAGTATAAAACTTTAAAAATAGATGTTATAGAACATCATAAATACAGTCAGGCCTGTTCCGGCTTTCAATTTCGGCAAAATTTTGAGGAAGTGAATTTTCTTAACCTGTTTGGGTTTTCACTCTCGGAAAAATTTTTCGGTTGAATTCACTTGATATTGACCATGTCTGAATAAATTCGAAAGGAATAAATCAATAATTTTGGAATGTTTAGCATAAAGTCAAAGTGATAACGAATTTCTTATAAAATACTTAAGTACTTCTGGACCGATGTTACATCATCAGAATTATTAATTTAATTTTAAATTGTTTTTAAGTATGTATAACTCGATATCGATAGGACTCTAACTTAAATCTTTTGTTTGATTTGCTCGACCTGTTCAAATATTTTGGTACATACGGGCAAGTCCCAGAAACAGTCCACCGCGACCAAAAACTCAAAATCGATTAAATATTCACATCTTGCTAAATTTTCTTCCAGGAATATATTCAAGTTATTCATTTAAGCAATATACGCTAGAAAAATTTCACTAGGATGAGCATACATATATTTTTTCGAATTTTCTTAAAAATTTACTTTCATATTGGACCGTTGTATTCTAACGATTACACTTAGTAAGATAGTAAGATTGTAACATTTTAATACATATAGATATATTAAATGTTTAAATTTGAACAAGTTTTTTAAGCTGCTTTCGAAACATTATTTAAAAAAGAAAGAGACCGAAACAACATAAATATATGTACACTGGGTTCACGGCGTTTGCTTAAAAGCCATAAACTTGTTTGACTCCAAATAAGTTACCTCAGTAAAATAATTAAATGTGACAAATTAATTTTGGTCTTCGCGATTTAGGTAACGGTACTTTTTTTTCTGAGAAGCCAGTTTGTTTTGGTGATCTCTTGTTATGTATACACAACAATGATTTTTTTATTCTATTCATATAAGGCTTACCTTTAGCTCAAAAAGAAAGCTTTCGCTCACTGCTTTTCACGATATTTGATTTAAAATGGTTTAATTGCTAGAATTTTATTTAAATTAAAACGTGATATACGTATATTTTACAAATGCGTTAGCTTAAATGTTTGTGTATTAGGGAGTACAAAATGCCTCGTGGAACTAGCCTTTCGGAGCACGAGCAAGGATTGATCATTGGAATGCATGAAAGCGGTTCCAAAAATATTAAAAAGGGCTAGGAGACTCAATCATCATAAAAAATCAACACGTAATTTCCTTAAATATCCAAGTGGATATGGAACAACCTGACGCAGTAGACGGAAACAGTTATTGACACCCGATGCAAACGTCAAATCCACCGACTTGCAGCCGTGGATTCAATGAGCAGTGAAGAGATTATGGCTCAATTGGGACTCAATGTAACAAGGGGTAGAATTATTCAAATAATCCATGAAAATTCGAGTCTTTAACATACCACTATGATACCGAATCCTAGGCATTTACCTCTACACATTAAAGCGCGCATGGGACGAGGAATGGCGTAATGCTATTTATCAGTGATGACAAAAAGTTCCATTTGGATGGTCCAGACAGCTGTAAGAAATATTGGCGAGATATGCGACAGGACCCGTTATAAGCGCGGTCAAGGTGGTGGAGCGGTGATGGTTTGAACAGCGTTTTGCTATAAAGAAAAGAGTCCAATGTGTTTTATATCGACCAGAATGAATGCCGAAATGTATGTGGAATTATTGGTCGACAAGTTGGTGGTGGTTTGGTAGTCAGTTATACGGCGATATACAGCTGACTACCGAGTTTTTCAATGAGAGAAATATTCCATTTTTAAAGTGGTCAGCAACGAGTCCGGATTAGATCCAATTGAGGATCTCTGGGGTATTCTATCCTCTGCTGTGTACAAAAATTATCGGCAGTTTGAGACAGCAAAAGAGCTTAAATTGGTAATAGAGCAAGAATGGCCAAAAATTGACCCACCCCACTTACACTCTTTGGTTAATTCCATGCCATATTATCTAAGTTCAGTTATAATAAATAATGGAAAGTCTATTAAACATTAATTTAAATAACTAATATCCAATTCAATTAATTTAAGTTAATTAAACCATTAATATGAGCTTAATATGAAAAGTCAAATATAATTCTTTATAATGAAGTAAAAATTAACATTAAGATTTTTCTTTGATTTTTTTTGTCTATTACTATAAGCAATAAAACTGCATACCACAATTTTTTTAATTTGCACTTGTGCATTTCTAATTTAACACTATACAAAAGTTGACGATATATTTTTAAAAAGCCCAAAAAATTCCATATTTGAATCTTAAAAAACGTAAGAACGTAACGTGTGACACGCGAGATTTTCCGATACGTATTTTAAACAACATTTTTAGTGCTTTAAGTACCGCGTAAAATAAAAAAAACAGTTCTTTGTTTTTTATTCAAGCAGATTATTTTGATATTGTAAGCAATCACTGTATTGCAGCTGACAACTCTGCAAAAAAATATTTCTTAAAATTTAAAATAACTATATAACATTTTTATAAAAGCTTAAAAATCAATGCTAATGCAAATCATGCTAACGTTTGAAAGAATTAATTGTTTAGAACAGGGAAATTAGGCAGGCAATTGACAGGTCAAAATATTTGTTAATTTTGACATGATTTTTTACAAAAAAATGAAACGTCTCAGGATCAAATTTAAACTGTTGTTTTGTACTAATTTAGGCACCAGAAGTTGATTAAAAATGAATTCAAGGAATATAAAAAAAAATCGCCAAACCTTTTGGATTGTAATTCGTAAAATATATGTTAAACCCAGAACAAAACTTAATTAGGTCTGTTTGACATTGAGCTAGTGAGTGTGAATTCGGAAGGGATAAATTAATGATTTTGGCATGCTTAGTATATAAACAAAGTGAAAGCAAAATATTTTTAAGACATTCCAATGTTTTTGAAATAATGTTGCAACATCAGATAAATAGAATATTATTTATTTGATTCTTAAATTTTTTTTAATTCATCATACCTTAAAGTCAATAAGACCACAACATAAATTTGCTCGACCTGTTCTAATTTCCGCAAGTATTTCTGAGAGTGAATGGGAAATTTATGAGGGCTGGCTTTGTACGTGAGGAAATTAGTAAATATATTGGTATATATTTTCAACAGCAATTTAAGTTTTTTTAAGTATTGCATAAAATTAAGAATCCAATTCCTTGTTTTTAAAATGCAAGCTTGAACAAAACTGTTTGTAATTTAATGCAAAAAAAAAACAGATTATTTTTGTAAACAAACACTGTGCCACAATTAACAACTTTGCAAAAAGATATTTGTCAACATTGAAATCAAGCCGCACTGTTAAAAATATAAAAGTTAAAATAGAAGTACAAACACAAATAATTAAATAAATATTTGATTGATAAATAAATCATTTTAGCAAGCGCAAACTCTTTTGACGCAAAAGTCTGATTGCTCAGAACATTTTTCTGGACTATTTTGCTGAAAAGAATATAACACTATATGGAAGGGAAATTCGGTGTGCGATTTCAGGAAATGTAAGGGAAATTCTGTCAAATCTTGCCGATTGGATTTCGTAAAAAACAAGTGAAAACCGGAACAGGTCAGAATATTTTAATAAATATTTTTTTAAGTGCTATGTTAAGTTTACAGAGAATATTATAGCAATTTTGAAAAACAAATTTTATTCCAATTGCAGCAGGTATCAAATTTTCAGAGAATGTGCAAGTAGGTATTTGTGCAATTTGTGCAAAACATGAAAAAAAATCTTCTAAAGCTATTCTATGATCTTTTAAAAAATGTTAAGACTTAGCATATTCATAATTTTTGACAATTTGATCGAGAAATCAATCGTTTTACATCTGTCTATCTTTGATTTCTGAAAATGATAAAATTTTGTACAATAGTTTAACGATATTTTTGCTTTAAAATTCTAGCAAAGTTAAGACAAAAATTCTTACTTCCATATTTTAAAAATTAACATTTGATGTAAATGAAATTCGAAGGAAATTCTGTCAAGTCTTGAGGCTTGCAATTCGTAAGAATCAAGTGAAAACCGTAACAAGTCAGAATATTTCATTAGATTTCTTGGTTTTTTAAGTGCTATGTTTAGTTGATGGAGAATATTATAGCAATTTTGAAAAACAAATTTTATTCTAATTGCAGTAGGTAACAAATGATCTGAGAATTTGCAAATAGGTAAACCAAGAGAATTTTTGCAATTTTAAAAAACAAGAAAAAAAAAAACAATTCCAAAATTATTCAATAATAGATTTTTTAAAAAATGTTTGCATCTTAATAATTTTTGACAATTTCTAGAGAACTCAATTGTTTTACAACTGTCAATATTTGATTTCTGAAAATGATAAAATTTGGTACGGTAGTTTTACGATTTTGTCAATTTAAAATTCTAGAAAAGTTAAGACAAAAACTCGAACGTTCAATATTTTAAAAATTAAAATAAAAAAATTCGACCAAAGAAAACATTTTAAAATATTTTTATTTGGTGCTCAATATGTACAATATAGAACAAGGTAGTTTGGGAAAAAGTCGGTTTATTACCTTATGTAAAAAACTGTAGTTTTGTTCGTAAAAAATACTTTTCAAGTTGGTAGTCTAGTAAACTTAAATAAATACAACGAAAAGAACTCCCCTAATATGTTCACAATTGTTATTAGCAAGTCAACGATACTTAATCTGAATTTTTTGTATTCGATTTATTCGTGGCTTTAAGCAAAAACCTAAAATAAATGACGTTAAACGAATTTAAAAATAATTAAATCCTATTTTAAATGCAACAGATTTATATGCTTACATATTTGTATCAGTTTATAGCACTTGTGGCACTTGGCTAGTTACCTCTACACAAGAAGTCACACAATAAATACACTTTACATTCATTAAAAACTAAAAAACTAAAAACAATTCGTAATTTTTAAAAAAATATGTACTCAATCCACCTTTATATACATATGTACATATATATGGGACATTCTTTGTCAAATGAATCGTAACAGTGTTCTAGGACGGATTTTAATTATATTTAAAGTTTCGTTATTGATCGCACTTTCGAAACCCGTTGGGGTGTTTTCGAAGTTTCAAAATGGTGTCGCTAGAAGCTCTGTACCGTTTGACAAAGAACCTTTAGATTTACAATTTCATATAATATAATAGGGTCATATTGAATGTGTGACAATCCGCATATTTCAGAGGAGGTTATATTAGCCGAAGAAAGAACAACTGAGGAAGAAAAGATGCACATAATGGAAGGTTTGCTTTATTTTTTTGTATTCGATTGGTGTTTTTTCACATCATTTTTTTACTTTTAGCCCGTAGACGAAACGCAGCTAAAAGAAAAAAGCTGAAAAGTTTGGGAAAGTCTAAGTCAACCGATACTGAGGAGGAGGAAGCTGAGGAAGATTATGGTGATGACGGTAAGTGGATTATTAGATACTAGGGGGCTCCGATTCGCTTAAAACGTGAAATGAAGAAACAACTCTTATATTTTTCTTAAATAAACAGCTGTAACAAACTCAAAAAAATAATACCCTAGAATATCGATGATTCGACATTTTTTAATTCGGACAGCCCGAAATTATTTTCTAAAACATCTTGTGTAATCTGGACCCCAACAATTTTTTCGTTGTTTCTAACCAATATTGCTCGGTCTCTATAAACGTTTGATGCAATATGAAAGACAGTCTTTATTTAATTTGCAATATATACAGGAAGAATGGAAAATTTGCTATGACTGTCCGATCAGGTCGTGGAATTCAGGTGTAAATGGGAGGGGTAAAACTTAATTGACTGCAGCAAATGGGGCCGTTGAAGCCTTTTGGGAAATTTTTTTAATTTTTTCTTATTCCTTCTAAAAATATGCGCTAAATGTCACCTCGGTCATCTGAATCCGACTACTGGCTCAAAAGATAATTACATTTGAAATTTTTAGTGGTATTCCCGAAATAAGATAAAAAGTCAGACTGTTTGTTTGTATCAAAGTGTTAAGATAGCTTAAATGTGTGAATGCTTTACTCTTTTTTTTTTTAAATAAGTTATTTATAAAATTTAATATCGTTCGTCACAAAGTTGGGCATCAGAAATTTTGAGGAATGGAAATGTTTTCGTCACTAGACTTTTACCTCGTAAAGAGGTTTTTTTAGAAGATATCAGAAATTTTTGTAATTGTCTATACCAAGTCTTAGATAATAGAAAATTCCCAATGGTTACGTTAGGTTGAGATATCTCCAAAAATAATAAAAAAAAGGGGTCACTTGCTACAGTCGAGTGTGCTCGACTGAAGAATACCCTGTGCCCTGGCTCTCCGATAAGTCATACGTATGTGCGCTACGTTAGGCATGTCGAAGGTTTGATGATGCGGCATTAACTTTTTGACTAATTGTTCGTATTACATCTATGTGATCTAGTGAACCGATTTAAACCAAATTACAAACTCAGAATCTGTGAGTTTGGTTGACTTATCTCTTAAAACAACAATAATGTTCGTACTTTATCTTAAAATTCGTTCCTATGGCAGCTATTTGATATCAGATTTCAACCATACTTGGTCAGCATGTAAAATACCATCCCAAATGCGTATACTGTTAGTTTGGTTGAGATACTTCAAACAACAAAAAAGTTTATCATACTAAAACTTGATTTTCGACTAATCGTTCCTATGGCAGCTATATCACATAGTGTTTCGATTTTAACCAAGATTGGTCAGGATGTATGGGACTATCCCACATGCATATTGTCTCAGTTTGGCTGACATATCTCAAGCAACAAAAAAGTTTTTCATACCAAAACTTGATTTTCGACTGATCGTTCCTATGGCAGCTATATGATATAGTAGACCGATTTTAACCAAGTTTGATTAGGATGCATGAAACTATCCTACATGCATATTGTCTCAGTTTGGATGAGATATCTTAAGCAACAAAAAAGTTTTTCATACTAAAACTTGATTTTCGACTAATCGTTCCTATGGCAGCTATATCACATAGTGTTTCGATTTTAACCAAGATTGGTCAGGATGTATGGGACTATCCCACATGCATATTGTCTTAGTTTGGCTGACATATCTAAAGCAACAAAATAGTTTTTCGTACCAAAACTTGATTTCCGATCGTTCCTATGGCAGCTATATGATATAGTAGACTGATTTTAACCAAGTTTGGTCAGGATGTATGGGACCATCCCACATGCATATTGTACATTGCACAAAACCATTATACCCTTTTTGACCCATTTTCAATGGGCACAGGATATAAAAATATTTAGCGGCGTAAAGTGCAACACGAATAAATAACAAAAAGTTGAATGGTTTCCCTTAAGTTTAAATATGCAGGACTGATTTGGGTAAAAAGAGGAGAGAATAGGCAATGAAAAATGTAAATTAAAGTTAATATAGGAGAAATAGGCTATGACACGCAAGAGGAAGATTTACCCTCCACCACTGTAACATTGGCGTCCTCGTCGTTTGGACGCAACATCTGAGGTGACCTCCGAGTACTTGAAAGTTGGCCAGTCCATTTAGAGTGGCTTTCATTGTAGCCGTGGCAGCACCCAAAGCTGCAAATATGTTCGAAAAATTGTTCTGCTTAGCTTTTAAAAATTTTCATAAGCGTTCTTTTCACCTCGTGACAGTCAAAGAGTACGTTTGTTAACTAATATTAAGGTCAGTGCAAAACGCTATTTTAGTAACAATTGAGATATGGAGAATTCTCCAATATCGAATGCGACATTCGTACGCATTTAAAGTGAAAGGAAACGTATGCCAAAATTTTTGTTTACCCTGAGCGGGCATATTAAGTTTGTTCAAAAGCATGTAACGGGCAGAAGGAAGCATCTCCGACACCATAAAGTATATATATTCTTGATCAGCATTAACAGCCGAGTCGATATACTCTTGTCCGACTGTCCTTCTGTCCGTGTAAACAAAAGGATCTCAGAGATGGTAAGGGCTATTACCACCAAATTTGGAATATAGACTCCCCATTAAGTCAGGCAGATCGATTTTATGTTGAAATTTCGCCACACCCGCTGTGGGGGGCGTTATTCGAAAAACCCTGACATCACCTTTAATTTAGGGTTATAGGTTAAATCTTTAAATTATTTATGTCAACGGGTGTAGGATCATGCCCAGTATCTAATCACCAATTTTCAACAGGATTGGTTCATAAATAGTGAAAATATTAATAAGTTTGTGGCAGCAAGGAAATATAATTAAGATGATTAATTAATTCATTTAATATTTACTCTGCCAGAATGTATGTAATTATGTATATATATTGAGTTAGCCAGCGTCTGCCTAACTGGCGAAGTGGTCGAAGTGATAGGTTCAAGGCCGGGCGGTGCATGCAGTTTTATGTTTTTCGTTTATTTAAATTGTCAGCCTGAATGTATGTATAGCACATTTGCCAGCGCCAACACAATCGGTCCATGGGTCTGATGTTAGGGATACCAGCCCGTGCGTTAGAGGTCGTGGGCTCGAGTCTTGGTTGTGACGATAAAATATATTTTAAATTTCGTTTTTTTTTATATTTTCCTTTTAATGTGTTTTAAAAATTTAATAATATCGTGATATCATTGGTACATGCACTCATTTATATCATATATGTATGATAGCTGCCGTAGAAACGATTGGTCGATAACTAAGGATTAGTATAAAAATTATTGCCCTTTCTGTAGATATCTTATTCGAATTTGCTGCGTTTTACCTAGGCTCAGGGTATCTTACTGTCGATTACACTCGACTGTTTCGCTTGTTTTATTTTAATTTTATTTATTATGTGGTTAATGAATTGCTTAAAATTAGTCGATATTAATCGATTTTTAACTATTATTATTGTTAACTGAATATATACATTTTACTTAGAAGAGATAGAAGACTGCAAAAACAAAGTGACGTAGCAGCCAGAACTCAAGGTAACCAGTGCTGCCAGACAGTTAGTTTTTGTTTTGCAAAAAGGCTGTATTTAATTTATTCAAATGAGTTGAACTTTTAGGGTGTTTCTGGAACGAATTTTGATTAAATATTTTCTTATTCTCTTTAATAATTATTTTTCATGCTACTTAGGCATGATACAGCCAAATTCAAAATCGTCTGATGTCTTCTAAAAACAACCTCATTACGAGGTAAGTTCTAGTGACGAAAACATTTCCATGCCCCAAAATTTCTGATATCAAATTTTGTGACGAACGATATGTAATGTAATATATAACTTATTCTTAAAATAAAGTTTTGCTTTCGGCACTGCTCAAAAAAGTTTTTTTTATTAGGACAGGCGAATAGGGCTAAATCGACTCGGCTGTTGTCGCAGATGCCTCTTTTTGCTCGTTACATTTTATTGCACAAAACCGTTGTACCCTTTTTTCGATATTTAATGGATGCAGGGTACAACAACACGAGTAATTGAATAGTTTTTGGGTTTATTGTCCAATTTGTTTTTAATTCGATCGGCATTGACGAAGAGTATGTACGTTCAAGTGGTCCAAGCGATCACAGGTAAAATAAAAACACACCTCCCGCCCAGAGGCGCTGTCGCACAAAGGGTATTGTCCGCGGGCTGACAGAATTTAAAAAAACAGGTATGCAAATAATATATGACGCGAGAAGAGTAAGCAAATAGAGGGTCCCGGACTTAATTAAGAACAAAAATTAAATTTTCAAACAAGTAAAACGGTCTAATCCAGCGGTGGTAACGAACTTCACGAAAAAGCCAACTATTGGAGTCATAAAATGCGTGTGTTTTTTTTTCAACTTTGTGCATCCAAGGGTTGTTTCTTGTGCAAATTTTGTTCTTTTCTTTTTCCATATGATTTTGTTTTGGCACGCGCCACTTCACTTTTAGCGGGTGGCAGCATCGGTTGGACAATTTGAATAAATAATAAAGCAGATGTATGCTCTAATATAAGCACTCTATGTTAAATATGTATAATTTAAGTGTAAGTTTATAAAATGTATAGTATAATTAAGAATTTATGGATTTTTTAAATTTTTCTATTATATTTATACTTTAATTTTGAATTAAATTCATTAATAAAATGTTAATATATATTAACAAATCTTGATTTGGAAATTAGAATCTTTTATTTTGCATCAAATAGAAAACCATTGCTTACTACACCAGTGGCTTTAGCATCTGCATTACACTCCTATAAGCATGGTATATCGGTCACTAAAGCATCTGCATTACAATCCTATATGCAACAGAAATAGGACGGTCATGGAGCACGAAGTGTGCTCCTGTAATCGCGTACTTTGTCGATTCGAAGTTGGCGATTACAAAGCTATATCAAAAGAAAAGGTGGCCAAGCTTATGGAAATGTAATGCCTGTTATGGTATGAATTCGAACGCGTTCCGGCTTTGAAATATGGCGGTCCGAATCGATTTTCGAATGCGAATTCACGCCACTTAGGAATTGTTCAACCTATGAAACAAGCATTTGGAAAAAATGCCACGCCTTCTAGATGCTTACTTATGAGTTATCAAAGCTAAATTTTGTGAAGAAATAAATTTTATTGTTACTAAAAAAAAAATATTTTTAATAAAGTATTTTTTTTTTTTTTTTAATGATTACCCAAAAATAAAAAATAAAATGGGTTAGTCTTTTTTATTTTCAAAATTTTCTTTAAAATATTGTGATGAATTCGTTTGAGATATCTCAACCAGTCTGACAGAGTATGCATCTGGGATGGTCCTATACATTCTGACCAAATTGTGTTTTTTACTCGTTCTTTTGTGCGCTGCTTTTTATGCGGTACCAATAATGAGCTTCACAAGTTGGTTTGGTATAATTTTTATTCACGTGTGCGGCCGCCGCAAAATATGTGTTTAGCAAAAACAACCCTTAAAACTCATGAGTGTTTTTAATGCTCAGCGATCGCGCACACGACTAATCCTTTTCATGTGTTTTTTTTCCTTGTCTTCGTTTGACATGCCTGTTCGTACGTACCTATGTACATATGTATGTAGATCAGAGAGCTGCAACGAGTAAACAGTTTTCGCTCAGGCTCGAATATCTACTTGTGCCAGTTGTGTTTTGTTACTTGTTAATCGTTGACGAAAACGGAACAGAAAAGGAGTAAAGAATCGTATCACTACTCGAATCATGATTCAAGCTACTCGTTTTTAAAATGTGCGCGACGGAGTGGGCAAGAGAGAGAGCAGCAGCCTCGCAGAAGTCTACCTAACTGTGTCGATCTACCCAAACTTGCGAGCAAAAAAAAAGGTCTACACTGAAAGAAATTATTGAGCAGCAGAATAATTATATTATAATAAACCACATTTTAAAAATCATAAAGTCCTCAAACCTACTTTATTGTTTCAATCAGTGTACAAATTGCCGCGGCGCACACACAAGCCGCTCCTTTGCTATGTTGTTGTTGTTCATTTTTATGACGGTCATAAATGAAAAGGGTCGAAAATGCCTCGACTCGACTCGAGTATGTGACGACCTAGTGGGACTTTTTGTAACGAAAAATATACAGAATGCCAGCTGAACGTTCAGCCGGTCTGTGCAGCCATCTCATAGAAAGTTCCAATTCGCTTTTACTCATGCGGGGTAATTCGGTATACGCTAGCTGAAGTACTAGCGGAAGCTTCCGCCACGGTTTCAGGGGCCCTCCCTGAAGGCACCCTGAAATTTTATACAGACTGTTCAGGGGAGGGAATCTTTTTTCAGAATTTCCCTAAAATTACACACGCCACGCTAAAATTCAAAAATTTTTTTTTTTTTGTACTATTGTATTGTTTAATACAAGACACTTCATTACAATATCAATAATTATTGTCTTATAATTATCACTATTTTAGGTACCTTGTAGTTGCGAGCCTCTCTCCTATGATCCAAAAAGTTTCGCCCTCCTGTTTTGATGACCTCTGAAAAAAAGAATTATAGAAATTAACACCTTTCTTGAAAGTAATAAACAGCTAGGCCTGACCACTTACCATTCCCATCGTAATTTTGGCCTATTGCTCTTGGACGCAACATTCCATTGAAGAGCACAATCTACAATTTAGAATCAAGTATTTTATTTATGCAAAAGCATATCAAATATAAATACTTACATAATTATTCGGTGATTCGCCAATTAGCTTGCCAATCTCTGCCAAGTACAAACAAAAACAGACACATACCGGTCGTGGCAGGCGAATTACCATTGCAATTACATTGATAACCCTTCATTTGCCATTAATAAACAGTAAAAACTTACCTATCACTGCTGACGGCAGTCCGCGCTAGTGACAAAAGCATCACGAAGGGTGCGAAAGGCGACTAGCAATATATTTAGGAAGAATGGAAAATTTGCTATAACTGCCCGATCAGATCGAGTTATATACCGATCAAAAGGTATAGTTTTAGCTAACAAAAGTGCATACTAACACTTTTGCGTGAGATAATCAGGTGAAAATGGGAGGGGCAAAATTTAGATGATTGCAGCAATTGGGGCCGTTGGAGCCTTTCGGTAAATTTAATATTCTACGATTCTTATCGATAATACGCGTCGAATGACACCTCAATCATAAAAATCCGTTCAGTGGTTCAAAAGATAAAAAATTAAAATGGAAATTTTTAGTGGCCTTCCCAAAATGAGATGAAAAGTCAGCTTGTCTGTTTGTTTGTATCAAAGCGTTGAAATAGCAAAAATGTGTGAATGTGGATCTATTCTATTTACAGGTGAAAATAGACTTCTTTGGTGATTAAAAAAAAATCTACACCTCAAATCACTAAGATATGTTATATGTTATAGTCAATTGAATTCCGCGTTTGCGCAAAAAAGGTTATTTTTATTAGGTAAGAAAGATTGGGACTTTATTGCGCAATGTGCCGAATGCCAAACTTTTTTTTTAAGAATAAGTTATGTATTCAATTTAATATCGTTCGTCACAAAATTGGATATCAGAAATATTGGGGAATGGAAATGTTTTCGTCACTAGAATTTTACCTCGTTAAGATGTTTTTTTTTTATAAGTTTTATGTTTTACTTTAAATTTGTGAAAACAATTTGTGCAATTTCTTAGAAATAATACTCAATATGGATAATAGTATTGCCAACCCTTTGAATCTATCGATAACCGCCACGACGGAAATGTTAAATAATTAAAAAAAAATTGTACCGTTTTTTAAAAATGTTTAATTAATAAAATAAGTAACTTAATATATTAAGTTTCATATGAATTCTTTTAACACTATAGATATACACCAAAGTATGAATGAAAACGCATTAAATGTTTGGCCGATATACTTTGCCAGGCATTTGCATTTCTCGATAACCACAATGATTGCAATTCTCATTAATAAAATTACATATTTAAAATAACTTTTCAAATTTCACTTGGTTATAGAAAATAAAGAATTTTTGGAAATTAAACAGCCAACTGACATAGTCCATTGTGCAAATTAATATTTAATGAGCGATACAGCCGTAGTTGAACTTGCTGCAGAGACTTTTTTCTTGAAGCAAAAGTTTCCCATGAATTCAGTTTATAAAAGAACAGTGACGTCTTCAGGGGTCTAGCCCAGAAGCCGTAGCTGACTTTCTGGAAGGAAATTCGCATACTGAAGGCGTAGCTGACCGCCCGTATCCCTTGGGGATGTGATACCTACTACACAAATTTTTCCGGCTGAATCCGGCCACAGCTATCAAGTCCGATTGGGGTCGCCTGCCCCGACCCCGCCAACCCCCTGCGTGCCTACCGCTGATAAACACAGATTGCAATGTGCAGCATAAGCACTGCGAGCGTGCTTTTGTGTTATACGTTTGATGATTCGTTTCAGGCACGCAGGGGGTTGGCGGGGTCGGGGCAGGCGACGTCGCACACTTGAGTCGAGTCGAGGCATTTTCGACCCTTTTTCAAATATCGTCATAAAAATGAACAACAACAACATAGCAAAGGAGCGGCTTGTGTGTGCGCCGCGGCAATTTGTACACTGATTGAAACAATAAAGTAGGTTTGAGGACTTTATGATTTTTAAAATGTGATTTATTATAATATAATTATTCTGCTGCTCAATAATTTCTTTCAGTTAAGACATTATTTTTGCTCGCAATTTTGGGTAGATCGACACAGTTAGGTAGACTTCTGCGAGGCTGCTGCTCTCACTTGCCCGCTCCGTCGCACACATTTTAAAAACGAGTAGCTCGAATCATGATTCGAGTAGTGATACGATTCTTTACTCCTTTTCTGTTCCGTTTGTGTCAACGATTCACAACAATTAACAAATCGTACACTCTACTCGAGCATAAGCAGGGCAACGGAGTACAATTCAACTCGAATCTACCCGTTGCAGCACTCTGACGTAGATTTGTTTCATTTTCAGCAATTAAAGATAAACAACAAAATTAACAAAATTATATTTATTCATTCATGTTAATATTAATTAATAAAAAAAACTTATAATTAATTAATAATGAGTATTACAGTATAAAATTAGTGGGCGGTGCTAGAGTCGAGCATACTCGACTGTCGGAGACCCCGTACTTACTATAGAAAAGCAACTCCTGATTAAAAGAAAATAATATAAATCTGGGTAATTCTCTGTTCTATGCCGAAACTCTTAAAAAAAAAAAAAAAACCTCAGAAAGAGGGCGATTTTAGATGATTTTATGTGAACAATTTTTAGGGGGTCTCCACTAGTTTTTTTTTATTGAATTTTGAAATTTTAATAAAAAATTAACTTTTGCAGGGTTGTTTTGAGCATGATGTCACTTATATGAAACGTTTATCAACACTAAATTTTTCTCTAGCATGTGAACTTTTGCGTTTTCCAACACTTTTAATAACGGAATCATGTGAAAAACGTGAATAAGCAAATCATATAAATAAGATAAAGAAAATAAGAAAATCTCTTTTAGGAAATTTTTGGTGGTCCTGACAAGGACCGATTTTGTCCTAAGGCATCCTCAATAAAATTGGGTCAAGAGAAAGGTCAGGTCAAAAAGCAAGGGTCGTCATCAATTATAATAACATTGCTGGCATCATCAGTAATTGTTATCATCATCAACATCATCCTAAAGGGTGGTGAAGATGTAAAGATTTATAATTAATAACATTTCTAGAGACTTAACATATTAATATATATATCCGAAAAGTGGGGTATAAACTATATTGATGAGCAGGTGGGGAATTTAGATAGTAGTGCGCCGCCGGCAAAATTTTTTATTTTTTTTTAAATTTTCACCTGCGGCGCGCTAATCTCATTCGACTAACCACGGCACCATGAGCGTCTATATTTATAACAGCTGCTCTATTCGGATCATACAGCTTGCCAATGGCCATAAAAAGCTCGTGTATCCTTTCTTTATGGCTTTTGTAAGATTTTAAAAAGTGGAATTTCGCCAAGTATCCAATATAGTGCACGACATTATTCCACAATTTTTGGCGAATAAAATTTTTGTACGGATCCCGTTATAAAAAGTGTTGGGAAACGCCAATATTGACATGCGACAGTAAATGTAGTGTTGGTTAACGCTTCATGTTATCGAAAAGCAACCATGAAAAGCACAAAACAACCATGCAAAACACAAAACAACCTTGCAAAAGTAAATTTTTTATTAAAATTTCAAAATTCAATAAAAAAAAAAACTAGTGGAGACCCCCTAAAAGTTTTTTCACCTAAATTCATCTAAAATCGCCCTCTTTCTGAGGTTTTTTTTTTTTTTTTTTAAGAGTTTCGGCATAGAACAGAGAATTACCTAAATCTGTACATATATAAAACATTGTATCAGGAGGTTTAAGACAATAGAAAATTCCCAATCTGCGAGTCTGATTGTGGTATCTCCAGAAACAACAAAAATTTGCATACTCAGTATACATTTTCGACCAATCGTTCCTATGGCAGCTTTTTAATATAGTAGACCGATTTCAACCAAATAAAACAAAAAAGTTTTTCATACTAAAGCTTGATTTTCGACTGATTGTTCCTATGGCAGCTATATTATATAGAAGACCGATTTCAACCAAACTTGGTCGGAATGTATAAAATCGCTCCAGATGCATATTCTGTTAGATTGGTTGAGCTATCTCAATACACAAAAAGTTTTTCATACTAAAGCTTGATTTTCGACTGATTGTTCCTATGGCAGCTATATGATATAGCGGACCGATTTCAACCAAACCTGGTCAGAATGTATAGAACTATCCCTTATGCATATTCTGTGAGATTGATTGAGATATCCTTTAAATTGTCGTTTAAAATATATTTCTAATTTGTGGGCGTTAAAGTGGGCGTGGCCAAAATATAAAACAAACTTGATCTGCTTGCAATATAGACGGACCTACATCCCAAGTTTGAAGGCTCTAGCTCTTATAGTCTCTGAGATCTAGGCGCTCTTACAGACGGACGGACAGACAGACAGATGAACATGGCTATATCGACTCGGCTCTTGATGCTGATCAAGAATATGTATACTTTATGGGGTCTCCCACACCCCCTTCTGCCTGTTACGCACTTTTTTTTTATGATAAAGTTAATAGACCCCTGTCCTTTTTTTAAGTACGGGGTCTAAAAAAGCAATTTTATTACTGCGACTGTCTCTGTAGAAATTTCACTGAATAATGAAGTCTGTGTTCTAATAGAATACATACATACATCAAAAATAACTAAAAAGTCCATCAAAACTAAACTTAAAAAAAAAACGGTAAAAATCGGCAATTACAATCACTGTGTGTGTGCATATTGTCATATTCTACTAGGTCATATTTGCCTCTGCCGAATTTCGGGCTGCGTATTTTCCTACGCGGTGTTAGAACATCGGAGTAAAACGAAGAAACCAAACAGAATGTGTGAGATCGGCGCTCAGAAAAATAACAGAGTAAATTTTTAAAAAGAAGCGTACTGGAGTACGATGGTAAACGAAGGTTGGGATCCCAGATTAAACCACGAAAGGCAAAAAGCAAAAATTGCTTTTGAACTGATTCGATTCGATCCTGGTTAATTTGAAACTGCGAGCAAAAAATGCATGAACAGTATTCCAGGATAGGACGAAATAAAAAGACATATAGGAGTTAAGTGGTGAAAGGGTCATTAAATTCCTTTGACCAACTTTTAATAAAGCCAAACACTCCTTTGGCTCCATTAACTATGGTGGAGATGTGCAAATTGAAGTTCAATTTGCAATCGAATAAGACTCGAAGATCTTTTACCGAAGATATATGTTGCAGTGGAGTACTTTCAATCGTATATAAACCTAAATATGGCCTATTACGACTAAAAGTCATAAACATACACTTAGAATAATTTAGATGCAACTGATTGGCCGAGCACTATAGTTGCATAGCGTTTAAATCGTCTTGCAGACAATTATGAAGAAAGGGACCTGTGTATGAAAAGATAAGCTTAACATCATCCGCATACATTAGAATAGAAGAATGAGACAGAATGTTGGGTAGATCATTAATAAAAGGGGTAAAAATAAAGGTCCTAAGTGACTTCCTTGCGGTACACCAGAAGTAATGTGAACCGAACTCGAAATGGATGACCTAAGAAGCACTTTTTGGGTCCTACCTTTTAAGTAGGTGGAAATTCAACTTAAAAAGGCGGGTGGGAAACCTATACGATCAAGTTGAAATAGTAAGAGGACATGGTTCACAGAGTCAAAGGCCTTACTAAAGTCAGTATAAATGACATCAGTTTGCTTTTTCTGTAAAAATGCGATATTTACCTTTAAAAAGCCATGTTGTGCAGAAGAAATAATTGACTTACAGATATGATGCAAAGACGAACAAGGAACGACTGATAACTTTGCATTGCCTCTGCAATTCGAAATATCAGACTACCACCTTTTTGTGGAGAGGAATGATAAAAGATTTTTTTCAAGGATATGAAAAGATTTCGGATTCAATGGATAGATTAAAAAGCTTTAGCAACAGAGTAGCTAAAGAAAAACAGCCCTCCTTAAGGACACAACTAGGTATGTTGTCAGGCCCATGAGAGAAAGAAGATTTCAAGTAATTAATAGAAGAGACTACGGTGTTATTAGAAATATAGGGAGCAAACATAGTGTTAGATGGAAGTATAATGTTAGGATAAGAAAAGTTGGAGGGGAAGATAGGAGAATAGGTTGATTGGAAAAAGTTAGCAAATAGTTCAGCGGCTGCAGAATCATTACTGGCTTTATCTAACCCAAGAAAGAAAGAGGAAGGTAAGCTAGGGGATTTACGCTTCAACTTAACAAATTTATTAAATTGCTTAGGGTCAAGTTTAAACTGTCTTTTGCATCGAGCAAGATAGTTCTCGAAGCAAAATGAATTTAAAAGGGCAAAGTTCGATCTGTCTACTGTGTATTTAGACCAGTCGAGACCAGAACCTGACTTCTTAAGCTGTTGAAAATATTTAGATTTAATCTTCTTCAAATAAGAAAGTCTAGGTGTAAGCCAAGGGGGCTTTGTTGAACCAAACGCAGGAATAAAATAAGGAATTCACACTTTTAAAAGTGCATTCAGGGACACATAAAAAGTATTGAGGACAGTATTAATTTTATCAGATTTTTCTATAAATGACCATTCAGTTGCAAGAATAAGTTCATTGAGCAGTGAATAAGTTCCTTTGCGAAAACAATGACGCACAGTGTAAGATTTTGCCAATCTAGGGGACTTTATTCAGTAGCGGTCGTATTTTTAAAGCTATCGACTTGAAATTTGGAGTGAATGTTGAAATACCCTCAAAAAAAATTTTTGATCTAAAAGTTAAAGTGGCGTAGCACATTGAAGGGCGTAAAATACGGGAAAACCAGAATTTTTCATGATTTTAACATACAACCCGCAATAAAAAAAACAAAACATTTTTTTTTTTCAAAAAACTATCAAATTAGTATTTCTTGTTTTAGTTTTAGCCAATTAAAAAAAATTTTTTTAAAATTAATAATGAAAAAAAATATTTTATTTTTTCAAATTGATTACTTTTGTTATATGCTCATAGGCTTTTGTTTGTAACTTCAAAATTACTTGCCGAAAAAAATAAAAACTGGTTTTGTTTTAAAAGTAATTAATTTATTGAAAAAAAAATGCAAATTTTCATATTTTTCACTATTTTTTAAAATTAAAAAAAGAAACTCAAAAATGAAAAAAAATAAATTGACGAAATAATTTTTTCCAATTTTTGCAGAACTTTGCTTTTTCTTTGCTGTGTTTTTGAACATCAATCAGAAAATGGTTTTATAGTTCTTCTGCTGCGGCTTGAGGTTGAAGGCGCGACATCAATCTTAAATTAAACTTACATTATTGGTCATAAATCTGGTTTTATCTCTTCTAGATTCAACTCAAATTCATGGCACATTTTTGTTAAGTACAACTATATCTTTTTATGATCATTTATGCATTAAGCTTAACGATTCTTACGTTGCTTGACCAAACCTCGAAAAACTGTGCGAGTTTCCGTTGCTATTTTGCATGCATTTCAAATGCACCGGCTCAAGAACTGTTATCTTCTAAACTAAAATTTTTTGTTTTGTTCTGTGCTTGTTTTTGTACCATTTGAAGATTTCTATATTGACTTCTTAAAGCTCATTGACCTAAAAAAACATTTTTTTTCTTCAATTAAGTCCCTCTACACTGTGCGACGTGGTTATTGCTGAGATAATAGAGGCAGGATAAAAGAATTTAAGAAATAAATCGAAATTTGTATAGTAGGATTATGTAAGTCTTCTGGCAATGATACATTGAATGACCTAGAGACGGCAGAATTTTGGAAGTCGTTTATCTTCTAAAACAGCCTTTTTACGAGGTAAAAGTCTAGTGACGAAAACATTTCCATTCCCCAAACTTTCTGATATCTAATTTTGTGACGAACGATATTAAATTGTATAAATAACTTATGCTAAAAAAAGACAGTCAGGCATTCGGCACATTGCACAATAAGGTTCCGTTCCTTCTTACCTAATAAAAATAACTTTCTTGCGCAGTGCCTTTCCAACGACATATAGAACATACATATCTGCAGCTTCTATCGTTTGGATACTGTGGGCGTGTCAATTTTAGCGGGTTTTTAGCGATTTCCCGCTAAACTAGCTATTTTTTGAAGAAATCGTAAAACAAACGTTTCTTGTTTTTTGATGGGGAATAGATCCACATTCACAAATATAAGCTATTTTACCGCTTTGATACAAACAAACAAACAAAAGGACTGACTTTTCATCTCATTTTTTGAAGGCGTCTAAATTTTTCAAATTTATTTATCTTTCGGACCAGTGGTTGGATTTTGATGATCGAGATCTCATTCGACGCGTTATAAGAATAATAATAAAATAAAAAAATTTATCAAAAAAACCCCAACGTCCCCATTTTCTGCAATCATCTAAATTTCGCCACTCTCACTTACACCTGATTATCCCATGAACCAGGTGAGTTTTTAAAAGTCTTAGTATGCGCTTTTGTTAGTTGAAACTATACCTTTCGATCGGTATATAACTCGATCTGATCGGACTGTCATAGCAAATTTTCCATTCTTCCTGTATAAGGGGACACTAATTTTAAATGAGGCTATTTCTCGAGGCGTAAAAAAATTCAATTTGAAAATAGAGACGTTCGCAGCGGATTTACTTGCAATGTATGCCGCTATGGAATCACAAGTAGTGCCCGCGGATAGCCTAGACACAAATACTTGTTTTCGAGGAGCAACAACATTGAGGATAGGGATTTCAATGTTGCTTCTTTCTTTAGGGGCTGAAATTCGAGGGGGCCTAGCTTTCCGACCAGATCCTACCCACACCGAACACTCGATAATTTGGGCAGACTCTGTTGTCTGATAAGTAGCATCTCCTTTAGATGGCGCAGGGGAATTTAATAACTCAGAAATGCCCGGAGAGAGCGTTAAAGACAACGTTGGCGTAGAGTCAAGGTGTTGACAAGATGCCAATGGAGTCGAAAGAGACTGGGTAACTGGTTTATTAGTGGGAACGGTAAAAAATTGGGAATCAGATTGATTATTAGGTGATGAATTAAATTTAAATTGACAGAGCAATTCGATACTGGAGTCAAAGTCGCTCGAAAGAAGTTTAGCCACCTTGTTAAGTTTTAAAAATTGATTTCTCGCAGAATTATACAAACGTGTGAAGTCAACTTGCAAGTCGATGCATATAGGGCAAGATCAGTTCAATACCCCAAACTTCTTCTTAGCAGTCCCAACGAGTTTATCACAGTCTCGACCCGAGAGACCAGCACACTTAGCATGCATGATGTTATCACACAAAAAACAGTAAACAAACTGCGGTTGCGCAGACTCATCAGCACGCTAGAAAGTGCAGGTTTTCTTGCAGCACGATATATTTCCAACAGGGGTCAAACTAAAAACTGTAGACAGAAAAAGCGCACGTAGAGTGGGAGGCACTCGAAACTAGCTTTAAGCAAAGAGTGCGAAAAACAAAAACAATTGCTTGTGAGGGCACGGTGCAAAACAAAAACGAAATGCACAAGCAAGCACACAAACAAACGCTTGTGTAGGCTTACAAAGCGCTAAATCTGAGAAATGCAGATAAGCACTAACAACAAAACTTATGCAAGCAAGGTGTAAAGCGTAAAAAAGACACAAACATACACACGCACAAGCAAATATCAAAATAAAAGGCAATCTATGCTTAGCAAATGCACAAAATTAAAAATGCTATTTGCTGAGTTCTGCAATGCCCAATCAATTACAACTTACTCACAGTCGATAACTTGCACAAAATCACAAATTTGAGATAGAAATTTAAATTAATTGGTCCAACAATAAGGCACATAGCAAAGTAAGTATCAAGAGCACAAAGAAAACACGTCTGATACACTCAACTGAGAACTCTCTCTATATAGCTGTCATACAAACGATCAGTCGAAAATCACCTTTTAGGTTGAAAAACTTTTTTTTAATTCTTTATTGATGCACGTATCCGAATAAGATTTGTGCCTACCTGTGGCGTCTATGAGTCAATATTGTTCTGTGATTGAAAGTTTGACTATCTGTACGAGAACTTAATTACTATTTTAGGTGCGTTTCTGCTAATTAATATGAGTAGTTTAGGGAGCCCACTTTGGCAGAGGCTCCCAGGTAAGCAATCTATTTAAAATGCCATTTTCAAACTATTTGATCAAACTAATTGTCAGTCAAAACGTAAGAAACTGAAAAATATAAATCTTAAACTTTTTGAATTCGGTAAAGGAATAATTAAAGAACATATTTTGAAAATATGGCAAACATAAATTATTATAATTTTTTTCATTGTCAATGTATATTTGGTAATTGCGATTTACGTGGAGGAATGCAAAGCAAACAGTATTTTTTGTTTTGTATTATACACTCAATAAATACATCTCTCAATGCAACAAAAAATTGTTGGTTTCTTTAAAATTTCGTAGGCGCACATGTAATTTTTGATTTTTGCAACGTTTTTTTCTATGTTGTGCGATGCCAATAGAGCATTTGATGTTTTGTTATTGGTCGAAATGCCGATTTTTCTGGCAGAAAGTCAAAAAATCAAAAAAGACAAAGGCAAATTAAAACATAAACAAATATAGATTTTAATTTAGCCTAACTTAGATTTATGCCAAGTCAAGTCTCTAGCCATTTATTTACATTTTTATAAATATTTCGAAGCGTATTTTTGATAAGAATAATAATAAGAAAAATAATAAAAATTTAGCCAAAAGGCTCCAACGACCCGATTTGCTCCAATCATTTAAATTATGCCCCTAAATTATGTTAGTTAGAGCTATACCTTTCGATCGGTATATAACTCGACCTGATCGGACAGCCATAGCAAATTTTCAATTCTTCCTTCCTGAATAAATATATACATATAATTTTGGTTAGGACGGATAGGATACAAAGATCTGCTCAAAAATTAAAACCCGGTTTTATCAAACTTTTCGAGCCATAATCTTGGAAGTTTCAAAGGGATAATACCCCAATCCACCCTGCTCGATTGGTAACGAAGTGGATAAGTGACCAAAATTAGACTTAATGGAGTGGTCTCCGTATTCTCCTGATCCCAACATTATAGAGAATTTGTGGGGATGGTTTTCGCGTAAAGTCTACCAATCTAGTAGACAATTTGAGGATGTTGAATTATTGAAACCTGCCATTAAGAACGCTGGGAGCGAAGTGTCCTTGCATTGTATAAAGGCTCTTTACGATTCAGTCCCTGACTCATTTAAAATAAAGGTGGGTTTGCACATTATTTATTACCTTAAAGCATTATAATAACTTTTTTGATACCTAGTTATTCCATATATTTAATATAAACTTTATATTATTTATATTAACTTTAACACATTGAGTCTATTTGGTTGAGCCAAAAAAAATGGTAACCCCATTTTGAGGTTCACTCACAATAAAAAAATGTTAAAAATTCACCAATCAACTTAGAACGCTCTTTTTTAGGTTGTTTACTTTGGAATTGAATAGTGCATAATAAAAAAATACGTTTTCCAAATTGTTTTCTTAAAATGAGCTCCATTTAAAAAAAAAAAGCTGTGAGCCTATTTGGTTAATCGGCAGTGTACATATGTACTTAATAAGATTGAAAATCTCTCCTCCTCCCTCTTACAAATGTACATTGCATTGAATATAATATTATCTTCAAGTAACGGGTATGCAATTTTTCGCATGACAACTTCATAATCTGACTTTAAATACTCCTATGCAATCGAGCTTGAACTCATAGATCTGTGTTAGCAATTTACTTAAGCATTTAAGGCTTGAGTTTGTAAATCGAAACCCTTTCAGCTTTTTATTTTTAAAGTTTACTTATCAACATTGTTCTTGTATTATGTTCCTTTAACAGGTTATCTGAAAACTCGATCGAAACCCCAAGGCAGTTGCACAGGATTCTGGCGAGCTGAAAAACGATTCCGGTTTTGGATACGACATACAGTAAAAACACAGTGGTTCTACTGGTTCGTAATAGTTCTGGTGTTTCTGAATACAGTTTGCGTTGCTGTTGAGCATTACGGTCAGCCAACGTTTCTAACAGAATTTTTGTGTAAGTTTTTATTTAATTTATTTCGGTCTCGATTTTTCACAGACTGTTAACGAACGGTGTAATTTTCCCTTTTTGAATCTACCATATATTAATTCGATTTACTTTATAAATATTATTTTATTACAGATTACGCGGAATTCATATTCCTTGGCCTTTTTATGTCAGAAATGTTCATCAAGATGTATGCGCTCGGGCCTCGCATTTACTTCGAATCGTCGTTCAACCGTTTTGATTGCGTCGTCATTAGTGGTTCGATATTCGAGGTGATCTGGTCAGAAGTTAAAGGTGGCTCCTTTGGGTTGTCTGTATTACGTGCACTTCGACTGTTACGTATCTTCAAAGTTACCAAATATTGGTCATCGCTGCGCAATCTAGTAATTTCGTTACTGAACTCAATGAGATCTATTATCTCGTTGTTGTTTCTGCTGTTTTTATTCATACTAATATTTGCACTGCTCGGCATGCAGTTGTTTGGTGGTCAATTCAATTTGCCAGGAGGCACGCCTGAAACAAATTTTAACACCTTCCCCATAGCACTTTTAACCGTTTTTCAAATCCTGACCGGCGAAGATTGGAATGAAGTTATGTATCAGGGTATTATATCGCAAGGTGGTGCAAAGAAAGGAATGATTTACTCTATGTAAGTTTTATTTTATATTTTGTTAATTTAATTCATATAATATTTAATTATTCAAGTATGTTGAATATGTATACGAGTATTTTTTTTTTTAAATGCCGACATGTAATAGTAGAATTCTTTTACGGGCTTCTACTTTGTTAAACTTTCGTTAAGTTTTTGGGGAAATATTACTTTACAATATAATTTTTATCAAAGCTTTGGTTGTTAAGACCTTATATTTGATTCATAACAAATTGCTTAAATAGATACATCAAAACTTATTACTTTAAATTTGCATAATCAGTGTAGCTTATGCTTTAAAAAAAGGTTTTTCTAATAAGGTGGAATTCATTGAACTTCGAACCATTAATGTGTGCAATCGACTATAAAAATCCAAATCGAGTACGTTTTGGTTTCACCATGTGCGTGTAAGATAGGACTTTTAAGCTTGAAGAATTTAGCTTATTTTAGTTTTGAAATTCTGCAAGCAAAGTCCATCAATTTTCTCAGTCGCCTGTCTATTTGAAAAGTCGCGTAATCTTTATCGAATCTATGTAACGTAAGTGTCAACATTTAGCTATGTTAACACATTTCCCAGCTTACATATTTTATTACTTTTTTTTTGTAGCAATCGATTAAAATTTTGCTTTATTGAATTTCTGATCCTATGTCACAATTTTTTTAATATTTATTCTTGTACAATTACAAGCAATGTCATTTCAAAGGTTTATCAATTTATGGCATTACTTCTTACCTTTGGGTTCTTTTTCAGTACGATAATTAGGTCTAAGATAAATAGATGATACTTTTTAATTCAGTCGCAGGCAAGCATACATATTTTTCCACAGGGAGATTACTCGACAAGATTTAGTCGACAAGAATATCACATAATTTTATCACATAGTCTGCCATATAACTATTCCTGCATCCTGCATCTGTAGAGATAAAATTATCCGATCAAATTTCTAAACTGGAACTTTGCTGAGACTATTATTAATTTAGTAATCTAAAAAACTATTGACAATAAAAAGTCTGACAGCCATTAATAAAGCAGATGCAGGTTATTGATAAAGTCGAATTATCACAACATAAGTTACAGATAAGGCTTACATCAGAGTTTGGCGAATAAACTAATGGTTTGTTATTCTCTCAACAGATACTTTATCGTTTTGGTACTCTTCGGTAATTATACACTTTTAAATGTGTTCTTGGCTATCGCCGTCGATAATTTGGCGAATGCTCAAGAGCTTACTGCAGCCGAAGAGGAACAAGTCGAAGAGGATAAAGAGAAACAACTCCAAGAGCTAGAGAAGGAAATGGAAGCTCTCCAAGGGGATGGTGTGCACTTGGAGAACGGTGATAGTACTTTAACCACCAGCAAAGGAAAAGGAAAAAAAAAATTAGAAGAGAAAAAGGAAGAAGAGGAAGTGACGGAAGGGCCCAAACCAATGTTACCATATTCATCGATGTTTATACTTTCTCCAACAAATCCGTAAATATGAATCACAAAGTTAACTTAATATTTTATCTTATATATACATGCATACGTATGACCTATAAATATAAGAGAGGTATACCAGTGAGACCTTTTCAGCATTGATTAATTCGTAAGTCCTGAATAGTAGGTATTTGAGTACTCTGAACATGAGTACTCATAGAACACAAGATGTCTTTTTGCAACTTTTTTGCAGAAATTCAAAATCCTTTTTTTGGGGCTGGATAAGCTCTACAATCCTGTAGAGTAGGTGGGGAAGATGTATAAAAAGATGTGGGTATTCTTTTAATGGTATTAGGATTTTGTAAATAAATTGAGGTATCTTATTTGTGTTTTGGGATCCAATTGGAATTTTTTCTGTATAATTATATATAGCTCTCATTAATAATTGCTATAAATATTGATATATAATAAAAATTTAATATTAATAACAATTTTACTAACTCTAAAATTTGTTCTTTTACTTTTTTCATTCGTAACAATTTTATTTTACATTCTCTAATGATAAAATTAATCAATGAATCATGAATATCTGTAAATGTCTGCACTAAATATCAACGAATACTAAATTTGATTACACTACCAATCACCATCACCACGAAAAACTGCTACTCATAAACTTCAACTCATCAAAACCTTCAACAATAATAAAAATCACAACACCAACAATTACTATGACAAACACCGATTAAATAAATCAAATATGCTATCATCTCAAAATTATAACTACCAAAAACTATGTATAATAATTTTATAATAATTGGATATACAAAATCAATTAACTAATAAACCGGATGAATAAACTAAAAAACAAATCGATATCAAAAATGTAATAACAAACCAAATAAACAACTTGGATCGTATCTTGCTTTCGTTTGTTACTGCGAAAAACTGAATCTGGATTCATTTCTATTCCTATAAATGAAAAAAAAATTAAACCACCTTCTGGTACAACTACGAATAACATATGCAGCATACGACGTGGTGCCCATTGGGTCGTTAATTTACCATATTTTGATTTCTTCATAATGGTCGTCATCTCCATGTCATCAATAGCATTAGCAGCCGAAGATCCCGTTCGTGAAAACTCAAGGCGAAACGAAATATTAAATTACTTTGATTATGCATTTACCGGCGTATTCACAATAGAAATGTTGCTGAAAATTGTAGACTTGGGTGTGATACTACATCCTGGCAGCTATTTAAGAGAATTCTGGAATATTATGGATGCTGTGGTCGTTATATGCGCTGCTGTTAGTTTCGGTTTCGATATGAGTGGTAGCAGCGCTGGACAGAATTTGTCAACTATTAAATCACTTCGAGTATTGCGTGTACTGCGTCCATTGAAGACCATTAAACGTGTTCCAAAATTAAAAGCCGTATTCGATTGCGTCGTGAATTCATTAAAAAATGTTGTTAACATTCTAATCGTGTACATATTGTTTCAATTTATTTTTTCTGTTATTGGTGTACAATTGTTCAATGGAAAATTTTTTTATTGTACGGATGAAAGTAAACATACTTCTGAAGAGTGCCAGTAAGTAAAGTTTTATTCAAGATTGAATTTTATTCGTCCTTGTCCAACTTAATTTCTTTTAGTTTAATTTGTCATCATTTTAATAACAATTAATATTATTTTAATCGTAATAGTTTTGGTGCTTAATATTTTGAATTTATTTTTTTCAAAGATAATTTAACATATTAGATTCGTCACATAATTTTACATTCTGACTGGTCTTTCATAAATGTATATAGCTCTCCTTTTAGTCACTTACTCTTTCTAGCTCTTGATTTTTCTCTTTCTAAAAAATGTTTATCAATGTCGACTTCCCTCTCTTTTCCTTAATATGTATGAATAAACATTTGCAAAATTACCTATACACTTTATAGTAAAACTATGCGGACATGCGAAACTTTAATTGTCAAAAATTAATAAAAATGCAAGACTTTTTATTTTTTAAGGAATAGTATATTAAATAAAAAATAATTCTAGTAAGCTTGACAATTTAAGGCGGGTATTCAGCACAGCGGAAAATAAAAATTCCTATTTCGGGAGTGTCTAGTGAAAAATGAAGCCAAATACACAGTTAATTCGACAGAGTGACCATGCACGTTTTAGGTATATGGACACAAGTTTTAGGTACATGGGTACACTGTTTTAGTTGTGTCCCACACACACGAAATAACTGGCAAATTCCTGACATACATTTTTCGCGGTGCTGGAGACAGGTGTTTATGAGGTAAAATTCTAGTGCCGAAAATATTTTCATGCCCCAAAATTTCTGATATCCAATTTTGTGACGAATGGAATTTAACTCTATATAAAATCTTCTAAGAAAACCTTTTTACAAGGTAAAATTCTAGTGACGAAAACATTTCCATGCCCCAAAATTTCTGATATCCAATTTTGTGACGAACGATATTAAATTGAATATATAACTTATTCTTAAAAAAAAAGTTTGTCAAAAGAAAATAAATATTATATAATAAATATGTATATAACAAAAGAAAATTCCCAATTTGCAAGTCTGATTATGTTTTCTCCAGAAACAACAAAAAGTTTTATACTCAACATAAATTTTCGACAAATTGTTCCTATGGCAACAAACTTGGTCAGAATGTATAAGATTACCCCAGATGCATATTCTGTTAGATTGGTTGAGATACAATAAACAAGAAAGTTTTTCAACTATTGCTCGATTTTCGACTGATTGTTCCTATGGCAGCTATATGATAAAGCAAGCAGATTTCAACTTAACTTGGTCAGAATGTATAAGGTCACCCCAAATGCAGATTCTGTTAGATTAATTAAGATATCTCAAACAACAAAAAGTTTTTCATACTAAAGCTTGATTTTCGACTGATCGTTTCTATGGCAACTATATGATACAGCGGTTCGATTTCAACGAAGTTTGTCAGGATGTAAAAGACCATCGTATATGCATATTCTGTCAGTTTGGTTGAGATATCTCAAACAACAAAAACGTTTTTCATACTAAAGCTCGATTTGCGACTAATTGTTTCTATGGCAGCTATATGATACAGCGGGCCGATTTCACCCAAACTTGGTACAAATGTATAGGACCATCTCATATGCATATTCTGTTAGATTGGTTGAGATATCTTTTAAATTGTCTTTTTAACTATGGCACTGGTAATTTCTGCAGTGAACATGCATGAACTAAGCAAGCAGTGTAAAGGTATATATAGTTAACAGGTAATATCTTGCCAAAACGAATTTTCATAGATATGTGTTATATGTCAAAAAACGCGGAATTCAATTAACTGTAACATATAAAAAATTTTCAGAATGATTTGAGGTATAAATTGAAAAATTTCCAACATATCTGTAGCTTCTATCGTTTGTATACTGTGGGAGTCTCAATTTTGGCGGGCTTTAGCGATTTCTTGCTAAACTTGCGATTTTTCGAAAAAGTCGTAGAACAAAAGTTTCTAGATTTTTGATAGGGAATAGATCTCCACTCCAATTTTTAAGCTATTGCAACGCTTTGATACAAAGAGACAAACTGACTTTTCATCTAATTATGGAAAGGCCACTAAAAATGTCAAATCTAATTTTCTTTTGAGCCAGTGAACGGATTTTTATGACTGAGGTCATTCGACGGGTTTTTTTGATAGAAATGGTAGAAAATTAATAAGTTTTACCAAAAGGCTCTAACAGCCCCATTTGCAGCAATCATCTAAATTTCGCCCCTCCCACATACACCTGATTATTTCACGAACCAGGTGAGTTTCTAAAAGTCTCAGTATGCACTTTTGTTAGCTTAAACTATTCCTTTCGATCGATAATTAACTCGATCCGATCGGACAGTCGTTGCGAGTTTTCCATTCTCCCTCTGTATATTGCTAGTCGCCTTTCGTACCCTTCGTGTTGTTTGCGTCACTAGCGCGGACTGCCGTCCACAGTGATATCATGAATACAAGTATGATTTTGTGACAATCAAAGGCTCGCATTGATCTTGTACACATAGTTTTTCTGCCGAGTGTACAAATATTAAAATTAACAGAAATATGGGAATTCTTTCTTAAGCAGAACAAAACTTGGACCAAAATTTGTGTTAACGGATTTTAATGACCTTGAGTTTTGGTAAAAAAAAAACTTGTTTACAGAAGTTTACGTCCGAATCCACCGATTTGGGCTAAATTTTTTGGCAAGAGACATCACTACAAATAAGTGAAATACGATATGGATTCAAGATGGTAATTGAATGCAACTCTCGCATAGCTTAAGACTTAAACAAAAGTTAATAGTTCGGATGAAAAAGTGAAAATATAGGTCAATCGAAATAAAAATATTTCAACTTGAGAAAGGCTAGGTTAGGTTGGCCCTCATTGGGACGAATCATAGGCCATTAAGGTCTGGTATCGTGGGTTTGTAATTCTGTAGGTTGGATATAGTTTTTGCGGAAACATCTTATAATGCATGCATCGCACAGTGGTGCCGTAGACGAAATCACGTTGCAAAAATCAAAAATTTCATGTTCGCAAACGAGGTTTTGAATAAACCCATTTTATAGAGAATTCTTCAACGATTACAAATATGCAACCCTTAATAACATCCGATTTTTTTTTAGCAGATTCAGATTTTCAAAGTTAATCGATTTTCAGTGTTTCAGAAAACACACAATTTTTAGGTAATTTCATGTAGAATATCGCGAAAACTAGGTAAGAAATCATAAATTTCTTTGCTTCTATATATTTTCAGTGTTTCAGAAAACACACAATTTTTAGGTAATTTGGGTCTCTTTCATGTAGAATATCGCGAAAACTAGGTAACCAATCATAAATTTCTTTGTTTCTTAGATTGATGTATATATTAAGTGTAAGATACAAAAAATTTACAGTTTACTTTGTGTTTTTCCAGGTAATTTGGGTTTTGCCAACTTTCAATTTTTTCACTATTTTTCAAATTTGATGGAAAATAAAAAAATATATAAAATATTATATTCTCTATATTTTGAAAATATGTTTTTTTAACCTAATCTCAAATTAAAAAATGTCCCTAATGTTTTGACTGTCAGTTTGTTTGATCTTATAGTTTGAAAAAGGCATTTTCATTCAATTGCTTACCTGAGAGCCTCTGCCAAATTCGGCTCAGAATATTCAAGTACAGATACAGGATGCACAAATAAATTGCTCATTTAAATGATCAGGTATGCACCTGAAGTAGTAATTATGTTGGAGTAAAAATAGTCAAACTTTCAATCAGAGAACAATATTGACTTACGGTCGCCACAGGTAGGCACAAATCGTTTTCTGGCACGTGCATAATATCAAAATTGCTTAATTTGCCCTAATACCTATGGTACCTATATGATATAGTAGTCCGACTTAAACCAAATTTGGTCAGGATATATAAGACAATCCCAGATCCATATTCTGTAAGATTGGTTGAGATAACTCGTCCAAGAAAAAAGTTTTTCTTACTAAAAATTGATTTTCGACTGATCGTTCCTATGGCAGCTATATGATATAGTGGTCCGATTTCAACCAAATTTGGTCAGAACGTATAGGACCATCCCAAATGCAAATTCTAGAAGATTGGTTGAGATATCTCAAACGAATCGCGATCCACATTTTGAAGAAATTTAAAAAATTAATAAAAAAAAAACTATATATTTTTTTTTAATTTTTGGGTAGTAATTTTTAAATATAAAAACCATAAAATAAAAACAAAAAATAAAAAAATCTTTAAAAATAATTTTTTTAACTATCATAAAATTTTTTTTTTTACAAATTTTGATAGCCTATAAGTAAGCTTCTAGAAAGCTTAGTACCATTTTTAAACACTTATTCTATAAGTTATCTATCATATGTCGTTTAAATTATTCAATTATCTTATTTGGTTTAAAAGATATGATATTTGCAATCTAAAAACTCAAACGGCGACACTGTGCATCGGTGCTCCGCGGCGCTGTAGCCTTGCCCGTGATAGAGCGTTTCAAATGCAGTCGAGATGTTCTAAGTTTTCTATTGACCCAGATCCAGCGTATTTCCTGTAGTTGAAGTCTTTGATGATGCCTACTTTAACAGCATGTGCCACCGCCATGCAATGACCGGTTAGTACGCCAACTGACAGCCTGCAATCTTTTCGTAGTAGGTGCAGTACGTATTGACTGAGGCATCCGCCTACTCGTTTTCATCGGTGGCTGTGAATCCAGTAGATTCGCACTGACTTAGTCGTGCTTAAGGTATCAATGCTTCCCTGCTTGACAGAAAGTTCTTGGAACTTACGACGGATGATGGATTCTATTGCTACCTACCTGTCGACAAATATGTTTATTGCGTCTTGCATCGGATTGACGCGCTGAGCAATCTCTGCTGCCTTCCTAGTTGCAGACTTCCGCTTTAAAAATACGCTGTAGTGGCCTAGTAGCCTATATGACAGACTTCAGAGTCTGCACAATATATAGCTCCTCCTATTCCCCCTTCCATCTTGGTGCCGTCCGTGTAAATGAGAAGATATTTCAGTCCTCTGGTCCCATGAATGGGGTTGTTTTAGTATCTAGTCAAGTTCGAGGGATCATGCAATCTGATGATTTTACCATGTCCTACCCTATGGAACTATGACCGTAGCCTTGGAGTGGCAGATTTCCTGATGAAACAAGACAATAAGCAGCTGTCACCGCAGCGTGGGTATCTGTGCGCGTGGATATCTATGTATGCGATTTCGAGTATGATTTGGAGTGCCTTGGTAGGGGTGGACCTAAGCGCCCCAGAGAGCAGAGCAATACCTGGCGCTGAGCCCTTTCCGTTATATATAATATAGCTATGTAAGCTAATTTTCTTGAAAACAAAATGTATACATCATCAGCTTATATACGTTTTAATTCATTCATTAAGGCAATCATTTTAATATTTATATATTTAAATTATTATTTATTTAGTAATTTTCCACATCTAAATCAAAAGGATAGTCATCGATATATTCAACTATGTCCATTACTCTTTTGCAGCAATCAATTTGTTGTAGCTCGGGTAAATATCATAGTTCCGGTTCTTACTTTCTTAGTCAAGCTATTTTCCATTCAAAAATCTATGGTTTCTTCTGGAGTAAAAGCTAGAGGCTTAGCCTACTTTTTCCTTCCACGTTTTTCAAATGCGCTTTCTGCACGGACAAGAAGATTTGTATTATTACCATAGTCTGCTTAAACTTTGACAGCTAATCTGCACTTTAAGCGAGAAATTTCTATATCATCGTTGAAATTGTGATTGCAAATGTTATGCAAGCCAACTATAAGGCTGCGTTTTAAGCCTTGAAACCATTTGATTGCATTTTCTTATACAAACATTAACATATCCACCCTATAAAGTCTTCCACGCCTCCTTCTCCCCGTTACATACATTGCAAAGAAAATAATTTATTTACTCTACTTAAAACTTACTGCTACGTTGCTTTTTATCTCATCCTAGTCATTTAGCGTTCTATATTCCTGACGCCATTTTGAAAATTTACATTTTAGCCCATTTGTCTTGGAAGAAAGATAAATTACGAATATTTTAAATCCAAAATCATTTAAAATTAATTACATTAATTTTGAAGTAAGTATTTTCTGTTTCACAATGAACGACCATATGTATGTATATGTACATATATTAGGGCAGGTCAAATCTTTTTCTGAAAAGGCGTCCACCAAAGTCGTATCCTTCGTGACCACATTGGCCAATCATTTTGGACTTTAATTTGATTCATGATTGAAACATCTTCATGCCACCTCTTTATTTTTATAGCCTGGTAACTCCAAGGGTTGACAGGGCTTTACTCACTTGGTCGTATCAACGTAACGTGACCCAGACAGCGAAGTTGCGTTCATGCTACTGACTATATAAACATAATCGTGGAGCTCATACAGCTCATCATTCCACCTGAATTGATAGGTACAGCCACCGCAAACAGTTCCAAGGATTTTAAGAAGAATTTTCCTTTCGAGCACATCTCCTCGAACACCTTAATAAAAACACGCAGTTTTTTAAAACACTTCAAACTGAAATCTTTATGCTTATTTTAGTTCCGATTTTGGCAGATACCTTCCACCTTTTTTCTCACCCGCACAAATTTATCCGCCCTAATATACAGACATGTGCAAATAATAAGAACAGCATTTGTGAAAACTGAATTCGGTCAAAAATAAATTGTTGGAGTAACTTGACTACAATAAACCCGTACATTTTTCCTACAGAGCCTTGCTTTTTATTTTAACTAGAATTCGTGTACTGCCATGTCCATATTTTATAATCCTAGTAATTAGTCGAAATTCAGCTGTGCAAAAAAATAAGAAGAAAGTTACAAAACAACGGATCGTCGATTCCTGCCACAGAAATCACTTCCGCTTGAATTTCACTTCAATTTCATTCCGCTGTGACACAGACATATCTGCTGTAAAAATTTTTGCCAAACGAATCCTTCGAGCTGATTCGATGCCGTCTACTCCGATTCATATTTTCTCAGTCAGGGTCAGCGATGCCACATTTTTAGTCAGAAATCGAAGTAGGGTATTTATAAAAATATATATGGGATCACTCCTGTCTTCTTTAAATTAAGCATTAAAAAAAGAAGCTCTTTTGATGTAAAACAAGTTTTACTGCAAAATTCTTTTACTTATTGTGCAATTTGTGAAAACATTTTTGGGCAGTTGTCACGAAGAGCTGCCAGACTGTTGGCAGTCATCTTCTAGAGCTGTCGAGTAACTTTTATTGCCTTTTATGCCAAAAAAAAATACAGAATCAGTAGCTATATAAATAAATTAAATTATATAAATAAAATAAGAAAAATATTAAAATCGTATTGTTCTGGAATGATAAACTTAAAAAAGTTGCTCAACAAACCCTTGGGTAATTTAATCTGAGGAGGTGCTAACCCCTAGCAGCCGAGTTCGAAAAGGTTGGTGAAAAAAAGTGGGAAATGCTACAGACAGAAAATTATGGATAGTTATGGCAGGAAAAAGAATATACTTAGAAGAATATTTAAATCTACAGATTCAATGTTCTTATAGCTTCTATTAAGTCCCGATGTGTCGAAATGATCCGGAAAAGTTGTGGAGCTCCTTCATACTAAATGTACAGACCTAAGTATATATATATATATATATATGTTATTATATTTTCGCACTGCTGAATTTCGACCTAATCAAACAGGACATAGCAGAATATGAAATCTAACGGTTATTAAAAGTTTAGTATATGCACTAAAGAAGAAGGTAATTTTAACACTCTTTTTGAATAAATTCAGTTTTTACAAATGCTGTACTTAATATTTTGCACACGTCTGTATATGAAATTATATAAATGTTTCTTAAATTAAATCCTTATGCGTCCGTCAAACGAGCAATTTTTAACCGACAATTTTTTAACGTCGGTGAATTTTCCATTCACATAATTCGCATTGGTTTTCAAACCAAAATCCCATCGGTTTTTTTTTCGCAGAACCTGGTCACACTCTGAACAATTTCATACAAAAATGTTGGTGTTGTTGTCGGTGCGGAGCAATTCGAATTCTAATAACTTCAATTGGGTGTGAGATAGTTTAATTTTATTTTTATTTATTTATTTATTGTAGCACGACTACGAGCAGTCGGCAAAAAGTAAACTAATTGATACAATTAAACTTAGACTAAAACTAAAAAGTAATAAATCAAATTAATATAAAGTTAATTATAAAGACTGAAAAAGAAAAAGCGTTAAGTTAAGTCTGGGGTAAGCAAGGATTGGGGAAAACCCAGAAAAACCCAATTAAATTAACAAAAAATATTTAAGTTAAAATACGAACTCACGGAAGACCACTGTTTCAAGAGGCCAATGAGATCAGAGACTTACCGGAGGTGATTAAAAAGAGAAGCTTTCATAAGGTGGAGAGAGAGGTTATATGATATGATAAAACGATTATGCAAAGAGTAGTCGGTATTGCATGCAGTCAAAAATAAAGGAGCGAAGTTCCTAGTCGTCCTGAAGCGAACTCGTTCTAATAACGATGAAAAGCTAATATCACCATTAATTAACTTGAATAATAAGACAACTCCAGGAACTGTTCTACGGTGAGCCAGGGACGGAAGATAGAGAAGCAGAAGTCTGCTTGAGTATGGTGTCTACACGAATATTTGGATTCCAAGCAAAATCACGAAGTGCAAAAAGTAGAAATTGCTTTTGTACAGACTCAATTTAATCTTGATAACGTTTATGCTGAGGATTCCAGATTAAATTCTTAAGACCAACGCTTTATAAATGCAAGAGTGCCCTTAACCATACTTACAATAGAAGGGTTATGAAGAGTAAAACTACGACTGTCGATATGCGTTGAATTGGAACATAATCGATCAAATATATTGCAAAAGGAGTTACCGTGCTAAAAGTCATAAACAGGCATTTGGAAAAATTTAAGTTCAAGTGATTAGCTATACACCAACGATGCATTGCGTTTAAATCATCTTGTAAATGTAATGAAGGGGGAAACCAATTCGTTCAAGCTTTAGGAGAAGAAGGTTATAATTAACAGAGTCAAATGCTTTACTTAAGTCCGTGTATATGACATCAGTTTGCATTTTATTGTGGAATGCCTCATTTACCAATGAAGTAAATTCTAGTAAGTTGGTTGAAGTTGACCGACTTTTAACGAAACCAAGTTGATCGGGGGAGATAATCGACTTGAAAAAATGGTGCAAAGAAGATGTAATAATTTTTTCGAAAGCTTAGGGATTGCTGATAGCTTTGCACCTCCCCTGTAGTTTAAAATAGCCGCTTGCACCTTTTTTTGTGCAGTGGGACAATGAAGAATTCTTTCCATATAGCAGGAAAGAAATTGTTGAACGCAGGGATAGATTGAAAAGATTTAATAACGGTCTTATTAGGGAACAATAACACTCTTTCAACACACAACTAGATATGTTGTCAGGGCTAGGAGAGTAACAAGGTTTAAGTGTTTTAATACAAGAAATGAGGCAACTTTCGGTTATTGTAGGTAAAAATAAAGAATTGGATGAAGAAGTAGAGTAAAAGTAAGAGTTGTTAGTAGGGAACAAAGGGTAATAAGTTGTTTAAAAAAAATCAGCGAAAAGATGCGAAGCACCGAAGTCATCGAAAGAGTAGAATTGTTTAGGATCCCGCGCAAATTGATTCTTGGAACAAAAGAGATACGTTTCAGAGCACTGAGAATTGTTAGTAGTAATATCAGCTTTAGCTTTTGAATATTTTAATAAGTCCAAATTAGAACCAGTCAAACTGAACTTTTTAAAATATTTTGATTTTAAATTTTTAAGATGCGATAATCTTGGTGTAAGCCAGGATAAGGATACAGACATCAAAAAGTGAATTAAGAGTGTTGTAGAGGAAAGATAACTATGTTCATATAATTCGTGTCATACAAAATTGACCAATCTATTGCAAAATTCAGTTGGTTAAGCAAAGTGAAATTTCCTTTGCGAAAACATTGACGGCAATTGACTGAAGTTAAGGAAGACGTATAGTTAGTATTAAGGACATAAAGTGAAAGTGCAGTGTAGTATGGTAAGAATCTTTAGGTTCAGACACAGGGGAAGATCAGGTGACAGTAGCAATAGACAAGTCATTAACAAAGATAAGATCAAGCGTTCTGTTAAGATAATTCGACCTTGAATTAATTTGAAAAAGGGGAAGCTCAGTTAAACCATCTAAAAACTCATACTGAGCTGAGGAAACTAAATAGTTCAAGTCGTTAAAAAATGACCAGGAGATGTGAGGCAGTTTACAATAACCGACAACAACATATATGTCCTTGTCACTAGCCTAGAAATTTCTTTTATGTGACTAATATGTCGCAAACAAATTTGAATTTGAGATGAAGGTGGTATATACGAGCAAGAAATAAATAAAGTGTATAACGGTAAAGTAACCTTTACAGCAACAAATTCTATTTCGTCAGGTGTAAAAACGTTTATAATTTCGGATGGAAAAGAGGTTTTGACTGAAAAAAGAACACGGCGACTATGGCGATCACGTCTAAAGATATTAAAATTTGATGACATTATCTAATTATTAGTTTTTTGGGTCATTAATTGATGAGGCTTGGGCCGAAGTACTTGGACTTAGTGATGTAAATTTCATAAATTTAATAATAAATTTACTTACTTTGGCATTGCAACACTGCTCAAATTATTATAAGACCACTGTCAGAGCGGCGAAAAGAGCGTATTAAAAGTGCGGCAACTAATGACAAATATGTAATTTATTGTAAAATTAAATAAGCGATGTTTTCCAAAACATCGATGCATCGCGCAACATCGGTATCAACAAAAATATCGAAAAATATCGCCAAAAAAAAACATGTTTTTGCTTTTTTACATTACTACTTGGAGTTGGAAGACTAATAGGAGTGGAACGAGTTCTTTTTTTCTGTTTAAATTCGTGAACACTCATATGAGGAGGCCAAAATTTTGGGTCACATGAAATCGGAAACGAATCGGAAGATACATTAATTTTAAATGATGAAATTTCTCGAGGCTTATCGAAACTAAACTTACTAATAGAAACATTAGGTAAAGATTTGCCAGCGATATAAGCAGACACAGATTCAGTTGTTGTGTCAGCGGACAGCCTAGTTAAATTGTTTCTAAAGTCAGGCACTACAGTAGTTTACGTTCTAAGTAGTTGTAGAGGCAGCTATAACAACCGATAAGGAAGCAGTCACTTGTGCCAGTCACAGTCACATCAAAAGTCACAGCGAATATGGTGCAACCAAGTTGGCCAAAATACTAGCCACTTACCGATACTAGTACGCTGGGTCAGATATTTCTGCTGCGAGCTGAACGCTTGCATTCCGCCCGCACACTGGTTGGAGTTACTTGTTAACTTATAAATACAAAATTAAACAAAATACATCACGTTTGGTTCCTAGTAAATATTATGTGATATAAAAATAATATTTCAAATCACCAACTAACGCTGTCATAAACTACTGACATGCTTCATTCTTAGTTAAACGAATGTATGTGTTATATATACTTCTAAAAAAAACCTCTTAACGAGGTAAAATTCTAATGATGAAAACATTTCCATTTCCCAAAATTTCTGATATCCAATTTTGTGACAAACGATATTAAATTCAATACATAACTTATTCTTAAAAAAAAAGTTTGGCATTCGGCAAACGGATTTTTATGATTGGGGTATCATTCGACGCGTATTTTCGATAAGAATCGTAGAAAATTAAAAAAATTTACCGAAAGGCTCCAAGGCCCCAATTGCTGCAATCATCAAAATTTCGCCCCTCCCATTTTCACCTGATTATCTCACGCACCAGGTGAGTTTTCAAAAGTGTTAGTATACACTTTTGTTAGCTAAAACTATACCTTTCGGTATAGTTATAGCAAATTTTCCATTCTTCCTGTATATATTGCTAGTCGCCTTTCGCACCCTTCGTGATGCTTTCGTCACTAGCGCGGACTGCCGTCCGCAGAGATAGGCCTTATAATAGAGGGCGGATCATGGGCCCAAGTTTAGCTTACGCTCAATGAATTGTATAACCTATTTCCATAGGGGTAGAGCCTAATGGGAATTTGTATAGGTAAAAATGTATATTTTTTATTTATGAAGAACAATGTGTAAAGTCTGTTAAAAAGTTCACAATTTTCTATTTATTTTAGTGTGCAATTGCAAAATTATTGCAATTCGCAATTATGACATAAGTTTATTATTTCATATTCAATATTTTTATGTATTTATTAATTACTTAAATTTTTTGATTAAGGTATATTTTTTGATTCTATCGTTTTTCGTTTAAAAGAAAACAAAAAAGGTGCACTGATTCTACAGAATGTAAGAGTAGCATTTTAAAGTTTCTCGTCCAGTTTTCCTTGCCTGATTTGTGGAAAACAATCACGCAAATAAACGGACAAAAAACACAAACGAAAAAAAAAACAGAAATCCCAAACATAAACAAACAGCTTATTTTAAATTAATAACTAATATACGAACCAAATATTAAACAATTAAAAAATGTGCATTAATCATCATGTGTCTGTGGTTAAGAACATAGAATGGAACTGAAATGCAAATATCCGATAACCACCATAAACATTTCTCGTTTCTTTCTATTTATGTTATAGGCTATTCGTTTATTTAAATCAATGTATTTTCGTATGTGTTGCTTTCTACACCAAAACCATTACTTTACTTAAACAAAATTTGACTAAGACCTACTGTCGTTCGCGTTTAGCATGTATATAATCGTTTCATTTATTTACAATTGGGTATTTTGCAATACCAAAGAGTCCATATTACTACCAGAAGATTTCTTAATAAGTCTGTATACGCGTATACACAATTAAATCAGGGATCGTATTCATAATGATATAATTTAGAACTCGTTTTAAAACATCTAGTATTCTTATCCATTTAAAGCACTATTTGAGACTAGTTCCTTAAACTTGCATCATTTAGATCGTTTTAAGCAACTATTAAGTTACTTCTTATGCCTAAAAAGTTGTAATTGGTATGACTTTTAAATATTTTTTTAAAGTAACTGAAGTATTTGTTTTATAGAATATTCCAGTCCTATTAGACGCAATCTTAAAAGCGTAAGTGCAAATAATATCGAAAATCAGTTCTTCTAATAGATATCAGCCAAATGGTTTTACAGAAGACTTTATAAAAACCTAATTAATATCAAACCAATGAAGATAGAAAATCGTCAACAGGCCGACGATTATATACCTTTGCAGACTGAGGTCAACTTACTTATTAAAAGAATCTTATTTAACTTAATAAATTATGTTAAATACATTTTTATTTTCGACCAATCTTTCCTATGTCAGCTAACTGATATGGTGATCTGATTCGGCCGTTTCCGGCATTTGAACATAAGTAGTACATAATATGTACTGCCTGCAACTAAAAGACGGACCTGTATCACTTTTCTAAGATAGCATCAAAAGTGAGAGAGTAAATTAATATCCTGCAAGGGTATACAAATTAAGAACAGCTAATTTTTACTTTTAACTCTTGTTGTATATAGTCAAATTTAATTATGCATTGGAGCAAAGGTGGTGACTCGCGTCAATGTATTGTTAGCCAATATGTTGATGACATCAAAATAAAGAGACGCGTATCTTACACCACTAAGGAAATAACTACAGTGAAGTCATCCCATACAACTGAATTAGAACCTACAACTTCTTTGCTTTTCAGTCCACGGGTTTTTTTTCGTGACCACCATGTCGGGGGGAACATTTTACACGGAGAGCGAATCATAAAACATAAGGATTTGAAATACCCTTTTCTCTTAAAACTTTATTACCCACAATATTTTTTGTAATAGAAACCCGAACATTTTTAGATTCATTAATGTTGATGATCAAACAAATGAAAAGATTAGTTTCGGTAATTATAAGTATTAATGTAATATTTAAGCAATTACATTAATACTTGGTTGTTATGTTTAATTTGAATTTGATTTATTTTTGTTTGAAAAAATAAACAATTATATATAAACTGTTATTAAGTTAACTTTGAAAACTAGGTTTGTTAATTGTATGATTAAATCTCCTAAAAAAACCTCTTTACTAGGTAAAAGTCTAGTGACGAAGACATTTCCATGCCCCAAAATGTCTGATATCTAATTTTGTGACGAACGATATTAAATTGTTTGGCAATCGGCACTGCGCAACGAAATGTATTTATTCAGTTAACAATATTAATTATTGATTAATATCGACTACAAAATTAAAAGCAACCCTATATATGTACCGATATTGCAGTAATCGCAATTATGAAGTGTCTTATCTGCGGCAAGCAAAAAACAGCACTTGCAAGCAGTATGATCCGCCAAGATGCTGCATACATGTAAGAACCCAGTGGACCAAAATTTCATTAATGATAGCTTAAATGATAGTTTTACGGATTTCAAACGTGCAAAACGTCCGTTTTCAGATCTGAAAACGGTAGGTAAATGAATCAGCTGTCGCTCAGCTTTTGGCAGCAAAAGTTTCAAATACGATAGTCCGGAGAAGGTCGTCCGAGATCGTCCCTCCATCATGCGTCATACACGACTACGTTTGTGTCCGCATTTTTTACGCTCACAAGCACTTCAATGATAGTTAACCAGAACTTCTGCATTCTCTCACATTTTATACGTTTTCAGCCCATTTTCTAGCTCGACAATGCATATTCGATCGTAAGTTCGATCGCCACACGTTGTTTGACTGCAACTTGTCTATTTGTAAGCCATTCTATGGGAGTTTGGCGAAACTCTCGCTCAACGTCAGTTGCTTGGTCCACTGGGTAATATCACTTAACAGGTAATATCTTGCCGAAACGCATTTCACGGATATGTGCTGTATGTCAAAAAAATGCGGAATTTTGTCGACTTAACATAATAAAGTCTTGCAGTGATTTAAGGTGTAAATTTTTCTTAAATCGCCAAAGAAATCTTTTTTTCACCTGCAGCTTTTTACCTATGCAATCTTAAAGGTTTGCTAAAAGATCTTCAAAATACATTTCCAACGATATATAGAACATATATCTTCTATCTATCTTCTAGCAACTTCCCGCTAAACTATCGAGTTTTTTTTTAAAAGTAGATCAAAAGATTCAAGATTGTTGATCAAGAACAAGTCCTTATTCAAACTTTTAAGCTATATCAACGATTCAAACCCACAAACAGACAAACTGACTTTTCATCTCATTTCTTTTGAACCACTTGACGATTTAAATGATTGTGGTCTCATTAGACGCGTATTTTTGATAAGAACAGAAAAAAATTAAAAAGCCGAGCCAATAGGCTCTAGCGGCCCCATTTTCTACAATCATATAAATGTTGACCATCCCACTTACACCTGCTTATCTCACGAACCAGATAAGATTTCAAAAGTCTTAGTATACACTTTTGTTAGTTAAGACTATACCTTTCGATCGGTATATAGCTCGAAGCATTCATAGAAAATTTTCCATGCTCCTGTATATATCGCTAGTCGCCCTACGCACCCTTCGTGATGCTTTCGTCACTAGCGCGGACTGCCGTCCGCAGTGATATATAATTGAATGCTTAAATTAAATTTGCTAAATTAGAAATAAATACTATTGTTAATAACCAAAATATATCATTAAAATATTAAGATATATAAGTTTATATATGCAGTATTATTTTGAAAAAGTATGGTTGTTCAAGGGTAAAGCTTTGCCCAAAGTCGTCTTGAAGAAAAAAAGACGAGTCCATCTATCTGTTAAAATGTGTGAATCTTACAATAAGTCTGTGCATATGTATAGGTTGCATAAGTAGTGTTGAGAGAATTGGCATCAGCGCTTCATTTCTTCGTTAATGTCATTTAGATCTTGACTGTAAACTGTTATACTCACAGGGTACATTTTTAGTACCGAATTTTCAACGTTAATTAAATACTTATAACTGATAAAATAAATCATTGCATTTGTTAAATCATCAACCTTAATAAATTTGGGTAAAAAAGTTTTAAGGGTAAAGCGTATTTCAAAGAGCTCATGCTTTATGTTTCGCTATCCGTGACAACTAAGAGCAAGCCGACTGAATCGGCAACAGAAAAAACTCAAACAACTCAAAAGCATAGAAATTTTAAGTGGACATACAGATGTAGGTTATTTTCTTACTGCCTACACTCGCAAAATTTATTAATAAACACATATAAACAAAATTAGATATACTTCAAAATGTTAGTATATTTTTGTTTTAGCTGTTTGGCCATGGTATTCAATAACTATTGCAGCTCAAATAATTAATTTAACTTAAAATTTGCTGAAATAATTACATATGTATTTATGTACAGTGTACACACACGTAGCTTCATAACTCAACACACATAGGAGATGGCTTCTATGGCTTAGCTTAACTTCAGATTAAAATTAGTGGTGAAAAAACTGTTGCACAGTAATTTAATTTTCTCCAAATCCACTTTTTTCACTCTTATGGGGCTCCAGAGGAGAATAATACGATTTAAAAAATGTTCAATGCAAAGCCTATATTATAATTTTATCTTGGGAAACTGAAATTTTTTGGTTTTCAGAAGTGACCATTCAATTTGACATTACTCGCGACAGTCACAAACGATTTTAAAAAGCTTTATATTAAGAGCTAATTAGTCACTCAGAAACAGTTTTAATTTTATTTCAAAGTTTTAGAGATTTGATATAAAAAAAACTTCCTTACGAAGTAAAGTCTAGTGACGCACGCATACCAATGTTCTAAAATTTCTGAATTATAATTTTGCAACGAACGAAACGAAACATAATTTTATTGACTATAAAATATATACAAAATTTACAGTGGTGCTGCATCCTTTTAATCGCCAAAATATGAACTGAAAAATACTTTTTCACTCATTGTAGTTTTCCTACATTACAAAGTTTAGTCCATGATATACATAGTCGTATGTAGAGAAATTATTTAATTCAAAGTTACTTAAAATATTTCCGGATATTGATAAAATACGCATTTCGTGAATTTTCGTGCATAGCGGGCCTTTGGGCTTTTTGCTGAAAACCCGTTTACGATTTTCAGGCCCGAACCACGTGGATTTCTAGTGACGAAAACATTTCCATTCCCCAAAATTTCTGATATCCAATTTTGTGACGAACGATTTTAAATTGCATATATAACTTATTCTTAAAAAAAAAGTTTGGCATTCGGCAAACGGATTTTTATGATGGAGGTATCATTCGACGCGTATTTTCGATAAGAATCGTAGAAAATTAAAAAAATTTACCGAAAGGCTCCAAGGCCCCAATTGCTGCAATCATCAAAATTTCGCCCCTCCCATTTTCACCTGATTATCTCACGCACCAGGTGAGTTTTCAAAAGTGTTAGTATACACTTTTGTTAGCTAAAACTATACCTTTCGGTATAGTTATAGCAAATTTTCCATTCTTCCTGTATATATTGCTAGTCGCCTTTCGCACCCTTCGTGATGCTTTCGTCACTAGCGCGGACTGCCGTCCGCAGAGATAGGCCTTATAATAGAGGGCGGATCATGGGCCCAAGTTTAGCTTACGCTCAATGAATTGTATAACCTATTTCCATAGGGGTAGAGCCTAATGGGAATTTGTATAGGTAAAAATGTATATTTTTTATTTATGAAGAACAATGTGTAAAGTCTGTTAAAAAGTTCACAATTTTCTAGTGGAACGGGGCAATTAGTTATCTTCAATGTTTTGGTTCTATAGATCTCTCGAGAGCTATGACAAATAATTATGTACATTTGTAATTAATACTTCTTATTTTAGTGTGCAATTGCAAAATTATTGCAATTCGCAATTATGACATAAGTTTATTATTTCATATTCAATATTTTTATGTATTTATTAATTATTTAATTTTTTTGAGTAAGGTATATTTTTTGGTTCTATCGTTTTTCGTTTAAAAGAAAACAAAAAAGGTGCACTGATTCTACAGAATGTAAGAGTAGCATTTTAAAGTTTCTCGTCCAGTTTTCCTTGCCTGATTTGTGGAAAACAATCACGCAAATAAACGGACAAAAAACACAAACGAAAAAAAAAACAGAAATCCCAAACATAAACAAACAACTTATTTTAAATTAATAACTAATATACGAACCAAATATTAAACAATTAAAAAATGTGCATTAATCATCATGTGTCTGTGGTTAAGAACATAGAATAGAACTGAAATGCAAATATCCGTTAACCACCGTAAACATTTCTCGTTTCTTTCTATTTATGTTATAGGCTATTCGTTTATTTAAATCAATGTATTTTCGTATGTGTTGCCTTCTACACCAAAACCATTACTTTACTTAAACAAAATTTGACTAAGACCTACTGTCGTTCACGTTTAGCATGTACATAATCGTTTCATTTATTTACAATTGGGTATTTTGCAATACCAAAGAGTCCATATTACTACCAGAATATTTCTTAATAAGTCTGTATACGCGTATACACAATTAAATCAGGGATCGTATTCATAATGATACAATTTAGAACTCGTTTTAAAACATCTAGTATTCTTATCCATTTAAAGCACTATTTGAGACTAGTTCCTTAAACTTGCATCATTTAGATCGCTTTAAGCAACTGTTAAGTTACTTCTTTTGCCTAAAAAGTTGTAATAGGTATTACTTTTAAATATTTTTTTAAAGTAACTGAAGTATTTGTTTTATAGAATATTCCAGTCCTATTAGACGCAATCTTAAAAGCGTAAGTGCAAATAATATCGAAAACCAGTTCTAATAGATATCAGCCAAATGGTTTTACAGAAGACTTTATAAAAACCTAATTAATATCAAACCAATGAAGATAGAAAATCGTCAACAGGCCGACGATTACATACCTTTGCATACTGAGGTCAACTTACTTATTAAAAGAATCTTATTTAACTTAATAATTTATGTTAAGTAGTACATAATATGTACTGCCTGCAACTAAAAGACGGGCCTGTATCACTTTTCTAAGATAGCATCAAAAGTGAGAGAGTATAATAATAACCTGCAAGGGTATACAAATTAAGAACAGCTAATTTTTACTTTTAACTCTTGTTGAATATAGTCAAACTTATTTATGCATTGGAGCAAAGGTGGTGACTCGCGTCAGTGTATTGTTAGCCAATATGTTGATGACATCAAAATAAAGAGACGCGTATCTTACACCACTAAGGAAATAACTACAGTGAAGTCATCCCATACAACTGAATTAGAACCTACAACTTCTTTGCTTTTCAGCCCACGGGATTATTTTTCGTGACCACCATGTCAAGGGGTACATTTTACACGGAGAGCGAATCATAAAACATGAGGATTTGAAATACCCTTTTCTCTTAAAACTTTATTACCCACAATATTTTTTGCAATAGAAACCCGAACATTTTGTAGATTCATTAATGTTGATGATCAAACAAATGCAAAGATTAGTTTCGGTAATTAGAAGTATTAATGTAATATTAAAGCAATTACATTAATATTTGGTTGTTATGTTTAATTTGAATTTGATTTATTTTTGTTTGAAAAAATAAACAATTATAGATAGACTGTTATTAAGTTAACTTTGAAAACTAGGTTTGTTAATTGTATGATTGAATCTCCTAAAAAAACCTCTTTACTAGGTAAAAGTCTGGTGACGAAGACATTTCCATGCCCCAAAATTTCTGATATCTAATTTTGTGACGAACGATATTAAATTGTTTGGCAATCGGCACTGCGCAACGAAATGTATTTATTCAGTTAACAATATTAATTATTGATTAATATCGACTACAAAATTAAAAGCAACCCTATATATGTACCGATATTGCAGTAATCGCAATTATGAAGTGTCTTATCTGCGGCAAGCAGAAAACACCACTTGCAAGCAGTATGATCCGCCAAGATGCTGCATACATGTAAGAACCCAGTGGACCAAAATTTCATTAATGATAGCTTAAATGATAGTTTTACGGATTTCAAACGTGCAAAACGTCCGTTTTCAGATCTGTAGGTAAATGAATCAGCTGTCGCTCAGCTTTTGGCAGCAAAAGTTTCAAATACGATAGTCCGGAGAAGGTCGTCCGAGATCGTCCCTCCATCATGCGTCATACACGACTACGTTTGTGTCCGCATTTTTTACGCTCTTAAGCACTTCAATGATAGTTAACCAGAGCTTCTGCATTCTCTCACATTTTATACGTTTTCAGCCCATTTTCTAGCTCGACAACGCTTGTTCAACTTGTCTATTTGTAAGCCATTCTATGGGAGTTTGGCGAAACTCTCGCTCAACGTCAGTTGCTTGGTCCACTGAGTAATATCACTTAACAGGTAATATCTTGCCGAAACGCATTTCACGGATATGTGCTGTATGTCAAAAAAATGGGGAATTTTGTCGACTTAACAAAATAAAGTCTTGCAGTGATTTAAGGTGTAAATTTTTCTTAAATCGCCAAAGAAATCTTTTTTTCACCTGTAGCTTTTTACCTATGCAATCTTAAAGGTTTGCCTAAAAGATCTTCAAAATACCTTTCCAACGATATATAGAACATATATGTATCTTCTATCTATCTTCTAACAACTTCCCGCTAAACTATCGAGTTTTTTTTTAAAAGTAGATCAAAAGATTCAAGATTGTTGATCAAGAACAAGTCCTTATTCAAACTTTTAAGCTATATCAACGATTCAAACCCACAAACAGACAAACTGACTTTTGAACCACTTGACGATTTTAATGATCGGGGTGACATTAGACGCGTATTTTTGATAAGAACAGTATTAAATTAAAAAGCCGAGCCAATAGGCTCTAACGGCCCCATTTTCTACAATCTTATAAATGTTGACCCTCTCACTTACACCTGCTTATCTCACGAACCAGATAAGATTTCAAAAGTCTTAGTATGCACTTTTGTTAGTTAAGACTATACCTTTCGATCGGTATATAGCTCGAAGCATTCATAGAAAATTTTCCATGCTCCTGTATATATCGCTAGTCGCCTTCGTGATACCCTCGCGCGGACTGCCGTCCGCAGTGATATATAATTGAATGCTTAAATTAAATTTGCTAAATTAGAAATAAATACTATTGTTAATAACCAAAATATATCATTAAAATATTAAGACATATAAGTTTATATATATAGGGTTATTTTAGAAAAGTATGGTTGTCCAAGGGTAAAGCTTTGCCCAAAGTCGTCTTGAAGAAAAAAAGACGAGTCCATCTATCTGTTAAAATGTGTGAATCTTACAATAAGTCTGTGCATATGTATAGGTTGCATAAGTAGTGTTGAGAGAATTGGCATCAGCGCTTCATTTCTTCGTTAATGTCATTTAGATCTTGACTGTAAACTCTTAACGTTAACGTTAAATAAATACTTATAATTGATAAAATAAATCATTGCATTTGTTAAATCATCAACCTTAATAAATTTGGGTAAAAAAGTTTTAAGGGTAAAGCGTATTTCAAAGAGCTCATGCTTTATGTTTCGCTATCCGTGTCAACTAAGAGCAAGACGACTGAATCGGCAACAGAAAAAACTCAAACAACTCAAAAGCATATAAATTTTAAGTGGACATACAGATGTAGGTTATTTTCTTACTGCCTACACTCGCAAAATTTATTAATAGACACATATAAACAAAATTGGATATACTTCAAAATGTTAGTATATTTTTGTTTTAGCTGTTTGGCCATGGTATTCAATAACTATTGCAGCTCAAAAATAATTAATTTAACTTAAAATTTGCTGAAATAATTACATATGTATTTATGTACAGTGTACACACACGTAGCTTCATAACTCAACACACATAGGAGATTTTCTATGGCTTAGTTTAACTTCAGATTAAAATTACTGGTAAAAAAATGTTGCACAGTAATTTAATTTTCTCCAAATCCACTTTTTTCACTCTTATGGGGCTCCAGAGGAGAATAATACGATTTAAAAAATGTTCAATGCAAAGCCTATATTATAATTTTATTTGACATTTGACATTACTCGAGACAGTCACAAACGATTTTAAAAAGCTTTACATTAAAAGCTAATTAGTCACTCAGAAACAGTTTCAATTTTATTTCAAAGTTTTGATATATAAAAACTTCCTTACAAAGTAAAGTCTAGTGACGCACGCATACCAATGTTCTAAAATTTCTGATTTATAATTTTGCAACGAACGAAACGAAACATAATTTTATTGACTATAAAATATGAACAAAATTTACAGTGATCCGAGGTTCCGCATCCTTTTAAATCGCCAAAATATAAACTGAAAAATACTTTTTCACTCATTGTAGTTTTCCTACATTACAAAGTTTAGTCCATGACTTACATATTCGTATGTAGAGAAATTATTTAATTCAAAGTTACTTAAAATATTTCCGGATATTGATAAAATACGCATTTCGTGAATTTTCGTGCATAGCGGGCCTTTGGGCTTTTTGCTGAATCCCGAGCCCGCACAAAAAAAACACGTTAACGATTTTCAGGCCCGAAGCACGTGGATTTTTTCTAGAGGCCCGCGGGTCACGAGCCCCGAAAGAACCCGTGCCCGTGTATAACAGGGGAAAATCTTTATCTTAAAAAATTCAGCAAAAAATACATACATACTTTCTTATTTCAAAAACTATTCATCTAAATTATAAAATATTTATTTATAATTTAAATTGATTTTTATAACCGTAATTATACTGGTATTTAAAAAGCGAAACATAGAAATACCCAATAGGCATTTCGAAACCTATATAAAAAAATTTGCGTAACCGATAACCGAAACCCGAAACGAAAACATATCCGAAACCGTAACTGAAAACCATATTTGCTTCGGCTTAATAATATGATTTAATAACTATTTTCATTGGCTTTCAGAAAGTGTTTATCTATTTGAAAATGGTTGTGCAATTCTCGAGAAACAGCTAGACATTTCTCTCATCTGAGTCCCCTAACTTAGTTGAAAAATGTTTTCGATTGTTTATTAGATGTACAACTTTGATTCCACCGTTTTTCTTATAAAATGTGGCCGTTTTTATTTCTATGATCGACGACTAATCAATTGCGCTCGATACCGCTCGCCTCTGATTGTCTCACTTGGTTTTAGCAGCTCATACACTACGCCTACCTTGTGCCACCAAATGCAGAACATAACCATGAATATTTGTAATAAGCCCATTTTTCGTCCCTAGTCACAATGCGATGCAGTAAAGCATAAAGTGCTCAATAATTTTCTGTCGATGAGTACAACAAAAAGTTGAGTGGTAACTCTATGCGTCAGGTGTGGTTTGTTTTAAATTTGAACATGCTGAACTTATTTGGGTAAAAAGAGGAGAGAATAGGCAATGGGAAATGTAAATTAAAGTCAATATTTGAGAAATATATTATAGCATTTGCTGTGCTTACGTATTGGGTGCACCCATCTCTTTTGAACTTCTTATGTGAATTCTCCATTTAAATTAATAAAAAAAAGAAAATTATTTAATTTATGTCCACAAAAACGATTTAAGTTTTCGTTCTTGCTTATAATCTACCAATACTGTCGTCGTTATTGACCAAATTCAAACATTCGTCTTCTTTCCCACTTGTGTGCCGTGCATTTCTCTGCTATATACCTAGAAAAACTGTGAAAAGTTCGATGTTCTTCGAGGCCAGTCAATTGACGCATAGAGCTGCCACTCATTTTTTTGTTATTTGTTCGTGTTGCATTGGCAACACTGTCTTTCTGCTCGTCGACAGAAAAACATTGAGCTTTTTACGCAGCTAAAAATTGTTTAAGTTCCAGTACTAAGCTTTAAAATTGAAAGTTTAGAGCTATACATCTTCGAATCAAGCTAAGTCTTTGTATCTAACTTAATTATTTATATTAACTGGCCTTTTTTTTTAACTTAACTTTTAACTTTTAAACTTGAATGAAAAAAAAATTAAATTAAAAGAACAAAAAACAATTTTTTTTTTCATGCCTCCATAATTTTGTGTACTTTTATAACTTTGGGTGGGCTTTAAACATATCTCTCTTCCACCGCTATTTCGGTCCTCAATGCCAAAATGCCCTTTCTTAAATAGTTTGAACCACTTACGAAACGTTCTTTTACTAATAAGTAGGGCCCTCACTGTTAGTATTTGAGTGAATTCGGTAAGCCTCAGCAGCAGATTTTTTGGAAGTAAAGGCAAAAAGCTATACTTCCCGCAAATGACGAGAATTTGGTTCGTAAACTGACCTTATCAACTAAGAATAATTTTATAATATACGCGCAAATCGCCTGATATCTCTATTAGGTTATGTTGTCAAATGCCAAAGTGTATTGAGTGATGTGTACCATCTATTTATTTTCATCGCAATTCACAGCTAACGCCACCAATAGGAAAGCGGGGCAACCAAAGTTGTACACCTAATAGTTATGACAGTCTTGAAATATATGCGCATAATAGTTAACAAATAATACTCTAACTGTTCAAATATCTTTTCCCACTCAAAATATTATGGGTTAGAAGCTGTTTGGGAATAGAAAATCGTTTAGTTTACTGCATAGTTTTTTTCTTTTTGCTGATCAATTTGAATTTTTGTAATGCATACAAGTGTAGTGATTTATATAAATATTCGCATTGATATATGTATGTATGTATGCTTGAATCAACCAAATTATACATACATATGTTATGTAGATACTTTCAGCTCTGCTTATAGGCAACTACAGATACCTCGAGGAGTTGTATCTGAATGAAATATGCTGGTTCTCGAATATTTATTTTTATACAAATGTAGCACACACAAGCCGCAGATTCATGAATACACAGTACAGCAATGTTTACTCGTACCTAAACTTAAGAGTTTATTTACGTATTATTTTAATTCAACTATATTTGCTTATTTCTTCATATTCATAAAATGCTCAATCATACATACCCGTATATCCAAAAATAATATTTGTATTTTCACATTAAAGACATAAAACACTTCTTAAAGGCATAACACAAAAATACAGAAACCATAAATTACCTTTATTTTATATTATTTATTTTTAAAGTTAAATATGATTACGAGTTTTGTTTATTTTTTACCAAATTTACTATTTACATTTTACAATCAATTTAAAAAAATTCAATTACTAATAATTTTACAATGAATACCTGCAATTATTAAAAAATAACGAAATCAAAAAACATGAACTTAACATAACAATTATAAAATGCAACTAAAAACCCCACCTGAAGGGGTTCGTATTTTAAATACGAGGAGGACGAATTGCTGCCCAAACAAGAGAAGCGAGTGTGGAAGCCACGTAGCTTTCATTACGATAATGTCGCCGCCGCTATGCTGACGCTATTCGCTGTTCAAACTGGCGAAGGATGGCCACAGTAAGTTATTTTCTTGTTGTAGTGTTAAAGCATTTTCTCACATACATATATATGTTTCTTACATATGATCAATCATTACCTGATATTAATCATTGCAATTATGTATGGTAAATCGTAAATATCTTACTTTGTTTTTATTTTGTTTTGTGCTCTCTTCAATTGATTATAAAACATTATGATAATCATCAAATAGGGTCTTGCAACACTCAATGGCTGCCACTTACGAAGATAGGGGTCCAATCCAAAATTTCCGGATCGAAATGTCCATCTTTTATATAGTATATTTTATTGTGTTTCCATTCTTCTTCGTCAACATATTCGTGGCCTTGATAATCATTACATTTCAAGAACAAGGCGAAGCTGAATTGCAAGATGGCGAAATTGACAAAAATCAGGTGAGCAAGCTGAAATGTATTTGTAAAACAAAACCAATCAACTTAAAAACCAAAAATTAGCTTTTATATGTACGTGTTTCGTGTGTAATATACCAGTAATGCCAATAGTTGTGAAAAAAACAACTATTTTTTAAATGCACGTGAATGTACTCCTATATGTAGTACAACCACACCTACTTCAAACATTCCCGTAAATATACACAATATGGCAAATGCATTTGTGCAGGCGTCATTAGTTCGGACAATACATACTCGTATGTACACAAAGTACGGTTAATCTGTACAGTAATTTTTCCTAAACCTTTTACACACAAATGTATTGAATGTATGCCAACTAGCTACTTATTTCACAGTCGTGTTGTGCAACAATACGCATCTTAAATCCTAACATTACATATACGGATACATAAGTATATACTCGTGCATACATGCGTGTATCTTCTGTTCGAATAATTTAGAACCACCCACAAATTATGTTTGTGAATACATTTATTGGTTTTCTTCTGTGTATGTATTTACAAATTTATTAGGATATAAGATGTTTCTAAAGAAAATACCCTATAAACACAATTAGCATCCCCTTAATATAAAGACTGAGCATTTACCGGAAAGTAGCGATATTTCTGAATATTTACGATAATCCTTAAATATTCAGTGTTGAATATTTAACGATTTGTATCGTCAAATCACCGTTGTTGCCAACTTATTTAAGTATTCCGTTCTGGAGTGCGCTTCAATAATTAAAGTAAGTATGTAATAAATCTTACAACATAATACAATAAAATTCAATATATTTTAGAACGAATCAAATTTTAGTTTTAAAAAGTAAAAAAAAAAGATATAAATATTAAAAGGTTTCGGCACCACTTTTGAATATTAATTACAATTTTTTCACTGACATTCCTTTTAATCAGGGATTAAAATTGTAACCCTAACCGGTATTAACCGATTGATATTGGTAACTGTAACTGAAACCGTAACCGAACAAAACTTTTTTATTATACCGATACCGAAGAACAGAAATTTTTCACACAGAAAAACAACCGATAAGAAACCAGTTAATTTATAACTGTTAGTTTCGGTTTGGCCAAGCATAAAATTTATTTATATTGTTAAGGTGTAGCCATCATTTTTTTAAACTGAATTTAATTTTGTTTTCTGCCCTAATTAAATTTATAAATAGATCCCAATGAAAAGATCAAAGCTTTTGAAATTTTTGAATATTTGTTTTCAAATTTACATATCCTTAATATTTTTAACATACCGATAATTCGAAAACCAGAACATTAAAAAAACCAGTAACCGTTACGTAATCGATATACAAAAATGTTGCACAACCTATAACCAAAAACCTAAATGCGAACATAGCCGGAACCGTAACTGAAACCAGTATTCGTTTCAGTTTGATACCCCGAATTTTATTATCTTAAACTGTCATATTTATTGCTATATAAGTTTCCATTAATTATGGGTAATTTAATCAATATAAACGTAAGACTCGATGGCGTCTACTATTGTACCTATTAGAAAGGGTGTATTGGCTTTACACAATGTTTCTAATGGGGACAAAGATGCACAATAGAGCAGTGCATGAATGAACTCAAAATGACATTTGTAGCTAAGAAGCTCCAAACGAGTATCACACTAATATTACGATTGATTTTTTGTGATATCAATAACAAAAATTGACGTTTTTGAATGCTACAAATTTCCTGCTGAATCCAAAAAGTATAATCAGATACTTGCTGAATGATAACATTCTTGTGACGAGGCATAAATTTGCTTGAGTGTAAACATGATGAAATAATAGTAAGGTGGAGTATTCACTCTCCATTGTCCCTCTTTTAGTGCTTGTTTTATTCACCTTGAGTATGTCTGTTAACTTCTTGGTGAATAACTAGATATAATGTCAAAATTAAAAAAAAAAATGTATAAAATATTTGATTTCATTAGTGCTCCCAAAGCCGTTAAAAGAAGACAACACCCAACATCGTATTGAGTAGTTGTTTTTCGCAAAAAATGCAAATTTTTTTTAAATGCAAGTGCTGGAATTGTGTCCCTAAAGGCGGAAAAGGAATAATATGAACAAATACAACTGCAGTTGAATAAGAAATTAATAATAATAAGCTGAGACAGACAGCGATTATTACCAAACCCAGTTCCTCAAAGAAATGAGTCCTATACAGAGCAAATGCCTTCTGACTGCGAATTTGTCAAATTTTAGTTGTAATAAATATATATGTATATAGGAAAACAAGCCATTTGGTTCTATTTCGATTTCACAAAATAAAGCTGAACTAAAAAGCTAATTTTCGACGAGCATGCCTTTCACTGTCGTCGCAGTTAAAATGCTCTCAGTGTGTTAAAAAAAAATTGGGTAACAAATCATTAATTTCATAATTTTCTTCCTCACTTAAATACGATTAGTTTTTTTAATAATATGTCTGCATACATTTCTGTGAAATTAAAAAAAAATTTAAATAAATAATAAATATTTATGATTAAAAAAAAAACAAACCTTAAGCTTTATATTGCAGTTAAAGTTTTTAAGTGCATTTTGTTAAGCAATTTTGTTTTTACAATATTCAACTGATTAAAAACGCGTTCCACTTCCGCAATTGACCAAATGGATTACTATTCTACGCATCTTAATAGGCGAGCACCTCTGCCCAAAATTTGATTCACTATCATATGAATAAAGCTTACGTAACAGTTGGCAAAAAAGAAAACGCTCCGATACTTTTATGTCGTGAAACATTTTAAGCTTATAAAATATTACGTTGATGTCACGAGTACATTTATTGCTTGAATATGCTATTTGAACTTTAAAATATGCCAGATTTATGGCTATAAGCTGTTTAAAAATTTTATAAGATATTCCACTTTTAAATATATTAGATCAAGCCTGAAATAAGCTATTCTGGCAACAATGCCCCGAGTTTTATTTGTAAAAGAACCATCAGATCGTAAGGTTGATGGAATTTTTAGTTATTGGACATGCGAGGGTGGGCTAATAAATAGTCGGCCTACCAAAGAAAACAAGATTTTTTTGGCATTTTTATTTTTCAAAATAATTTCCTTTTAGACGTATGTACTTGGACCAACGGTCCTCCAATTTTTGAATATCTTCCATAAAATAGAACTTATTCATGTTCTCAAAATGGTCGTTTTTATACACTGTGCTCATTTCAAATTGTCAAAAAGGGTATAGTGTTTTTAGGAAATGTAAGTAACAGGCCGATTAAGCCATGTCCGTCTGTCAGTCTGTTTGAGTCAGCCGATCTCAAAGACTATTTGTATTTTATTTTGTACTTTCTTCCTAGTGCGTCAAAAATGCTGTATACTTTAAAGTTATGGCGATAGTCACAACACGTGCTTTATTATATATGTACATATAGTGATAACAATAGTAAGATAAGCTTATATACTAACATAAATTGTGACTTCAACTACAATTGAACTTATATGCTTACATTTAAAAGTTACTTCAATTACACTATGGATAATTAAACATACATTTAATTTTACATTAGTTTAAATATTAAAAATTTATTGGGTTTTATACCTTTTACTTGTTCTCATTTAATTTTTATCAAATTTTCAAAGTTTAAGATTTGTTACATATGTATATATATTAGAGGTCTGCATGGCTTACAACATACGTTAAATTAAATGGACTCAAATTAAATTGAATTGAAGCGCATGAGAATCAATAAAAAAAAGTCTTGACGAGGTAAAATTCTTGTGACGAAAACATTTCCATGCCCTAAGATTGCTGATATCCAATTTTGTGAAGAACTATATTAAATTGAATATATAACTTATTCTTTAAAAAAAAAGTTTGGCATTAGTCACATTGCGCAATAAGGTCCCAAGCCTTCTTCCCTAATACAAACAACTTTTTTGCGCAGTGCCGCATTCCAAACTTTTTAGCGGATTTTAGCGATTTCTCGCTAACCCAACGATTTTTCGAAAAATTCGTAGAACAAAAGTTTCTAATTTTATGATTGGGAACAAACAGGCAAACAGACAAACTGACTCTTCATCTCATTTTAGGAAGGCCACTAAAAATTTAAAAATTAATTATCTTTTGAACCAGATTTTTATGATTGGGGTGTCATTCGACGCGTATTTTTGATAAGAATTTAAGAAAAAATTTACCGAAAGGCTCCAAAGGATCCATTTGCTGCAATCATCTAAATTGTGCCCCTATAAGTACTATATGCATGTTAAATATGTATAATTTAATTGTAGGAATTTATGGAGTTTTTAAATTTTTTTATTATATTTATACTTTAATTTTGAATCTAATTCATTGATTAAATTTTAATCTATAATAAATTTTGTTTTGGATATTATAATCTTTTATTTTGCTTCAAATTGAAAACCATTGCTTACTATACCAGTGGTTTTAGCATCTGCATTACAATCCTATAAGCATGGTATATTAGTCACTAAAGCATCTGCATTAGAATCCCATATGCAACAGAATACAGGACGGTAATGGAGCACGAAGTGTGCTCGCGTACTTTGTCGATTCGAAGTTGTCGATTTTGAAGCTATACCAACAGAAAAGGCTGCCAAGCTTATGGAAAAGTAATGCATGTATGAATTCGAACGCGCTCCGGCTTCAAAGTTTGACGGTCCGAATCATTAATTCGGCATTAATTCAATTTTCACTAGTATGCAAATTTATGAATTTTCAATGCTTGCCCATTATAAACACATCAAACTGTTATGTTACATACCAGAAATGTTAACATAGCAGTCCAACGTTAAAATATTAGCTGTTAATGTCAGCTGTTGCAACCGATGACCGCATGCTTTCATTAAGTGTAAATTTCAAGTGCATTTTCAAATTGAAAAAGAGCAAAGAAAATCATTTTAAAAATTAAAATTTCCATTGGATATTAACTGTTTGGGTTTATAAAACGGATTGCTTCTTATATCTGTACTTGTACTTCTGTTGTCTGTACTTGTCTTTTTAATAATTTGTGTATTTAGCAAGTGGTATCAATGTCTGATTTTTCAAAGGAAAGTTGAACTTTGCAATGAGTTTAAACAAATTGTTATCAAGTGTTATCTGTAAATCTATATCCGTGTTGTAGAGGCATTAATTCTCTATTCAGAACAGTTAGTCTCAAGGTGCACTTTTTTGCACTTTTTGAGAATTTTAATTTTTTAGGAGCTAACCTCACAATTTCATATGCCGATTTGTTCGCTTGCCGTATGGGGAATTCGAACTGTTTTTGTTGGCATTAATTAATATCTCGTAAGCGACGCAAGATATTTTGATGCGGTTTTTTTTTCTTGTGCTACTACTTCTTACTCAAGTTGTTATGCGCATTCATTTCATTGGATTCTAAGAAAGCAAGTAGCCAGCAGTCAAAAAAAGCCGACGAGGCTGAATGTATTTTGCATGCGCATTTTGCTGTTTTTGCTTTGTTTTTTTTATCCATTCCTTTCATATTATTTCTTAAGCTTAGTATTGAAACTAAAACAATTTTTAGCGGCGTAAAATGCTCAATATTTTTCTGTCGCCGAGCAGAAAGACAGAGTCCAGGTTTCTTCGATGCCTTTTTTTAAGTGTCAGTACTATGCTTTATGCACGACAAGACAACAACAGTTAAAAAGCCGATTTGGCATTTTCAAAAGTATGGTATCCGGTTGTGGAAGGGTAAAGCTTTGCCCAAAAGTCGTCTTGAAGCAATTCTGTTGGCACAAAAGTAACGCGCGTCGAAAAAGCATACAAATGAGAATATTCAACTTCCATCCTGTTTGCACATACGAACCCCGATATAGCCAGACAGAGAAAGAAATAACCGAGAGCCAAGACAGATGATTGTATGTGTGCATCTTACAATAAGTGTGCGCATATGTATGGGTTGCATGTGCCGAGATGCGAGTATTTGCAACATTGCTTTGCCTCTTCTTTGGTGCCATTAAAATTTTGTATGCAAACTCTCATACCGTGTACATGTTACATTTTTAATATAAAATTTGTTAGGTGAATAAAATATTTATAACCGAAATAACAAATTATTTTTTTTATTTAATCATCAACCATATTAAATTTATTTATTTTTCGATGTTCTTATGATAATAATAATGAAAATAAAAATTTTTGAGGGTAAAGGGTATTTCATAGTGCGCATGTTTTTGATTTGCATAGCTGTGCGAGCTACGAGCTCGGCCAGTCGACTGAAGCGGCCGCAAAAATAAAGTCCCTTACGTCAGGTCCCCGGAGAAATTTTCTCAGGGGGACTCAATCTCAAGACTTCTGCATGTCCCATTTAATTTTTATGGGATGAGTTCTCTATAGGTTATTTGCTTAGTGATTTCACTCAACTCATTTTGAGCATTGTTCATTTGAATGTGGTTCTTTCGCCATTCATGCAGACCTATAATATACATACAGTATGTCAAGAAACACTTTACACACTGAAAATAAATTTTATTTTTTGACTTTAGATAAATGTATATTAATATTAATATACATATATATTAATAGCTACAGACTTCAAATTTGGTATGTAGGTTGCTGGATACTGAGCGCAGAAAGTTTGTTTTTAAATTTCTATTGGACCACTATAAAATATAGCTGCCACAGGAAGGATCAGTCGAAATTCAAGTTTTAGTACGAAAAACTTTTTGTTGTTTGAGATATCACTGTGATGAAAGCATCACGAAGGTTGTAAAAGGCGACTAGCAATATATACAAGAATAATAGAAAATTCGACTGTCCGATCAGATCGAGGTGTTAACTAACAAAAGTGCATGCTAAGACTTTTGGAAACTCACCTGGTTCGTGAGATAAGCTAGACCTGTTTATCTAACGTAGTGGGAGGTGCAAAATTTAAATGATTGCTGCAAATGGGACCGTTGGGACCATTTGGTAAAATGTCGAATGACACCTCGATCATCAGAATCCGTCTAGTGGTACAAAAGGTAATTAAATTTGAAATTTTTAGTGGCCTTCCCAAAATGAGATGAAAAGTCGGTTTGTCTGTTTGTATCAAATCGTTGATATAGTTTTAATCTGTAAGTGTGGACTTATTTATGATCAAAAATCTATAAACTTTTCTTCTCCGACTTTTTAAAAAATCGCTAGTTTAGCGGAAAATTGCTAAAAACCCGCTTAAGTGGACACCCGTACATAATCCAAACGATAGATGCTCCAGATTTGTTCTATATATCGTTGGAAAGGATTTTGAAAGGCTTTTAAAAATACCTTTAAACCTTTTTGGACCTCGTACTTAAAAAAAGTGTCACAAATAGCCATGTCCGCCTGTCCGTCCGTCTGTAAGAGCGCCTAGATCTCAGAGACTATAAGAGCTAGAGACTTAAAACTTGGTATACAGGTTCGACTATATTGCAAGCAGATCAAGTTTGTTCCAGATTTTGGCAATATAAAAGATAAAGCGTGCTAATTGAGCATAGACGAAGCCAATATTTTAAACTATATTTCATTGCGATCAGATAATAAATAGCGAAGATATTAAACAACAAAATTTTCCTATATTTGCCCTACCTTAACAGGAACAATCATAATGAGACAATAACAACAATTACATTTGTTCAGTAATAATCAAATATTCAGTTAAACAGATCATTTAAATGAGTCCCTGTGGCGCAGGGTGTTGAGCGACCGGTGTATTTTATTTTATAAATTTTCAGTTGAGCCATGGGTCCCGGGTTCGTTTCCCGGCGCCGACCAATTATTTTTATTTTATTTTTTTTTTAATATTATTAATTAATGTTACTGATATTTTATATTAATGTTATATTAACAACAATTAAATTTTAGTATAGTCAATGTTAGGATGATCAGTAGGCTATGTAAATGTTATTCAATGTTAAAAGGGTGTCGCCAGAAATCAGAACTGTCAAAAAATTAATCGCTGAAGTCTTAACATATCTGCATTTTGGCAACGAATTAATGTAGGGATGGTGTCGACCTAATCTATTACAATATATTAACGAGAGATCCTTCGGACTACGATTCTGCCATTTGCTGAAGAGGAAACACCTTTAAAGTGGGAGTTCCAGAAAGATAACGGCCCGAATCACACTTCGAGGAGGGTCAAGAAATGATTTTGTCGCTAAAATACTAGCATCATGGAATGGTCTGCACAGCTTCCAGACTTAAGCCCAATAGAGCACTACCGGGGAGTTCCGAAGCGGGCATTTAGTTAAGCCATTAATGTCCCACCAGTCCAAAAATCCGCCGGAGTTTTGGGAAAAGGTGGCGGAGGCTTGGAATGGAATTTCTCAGAACACCTGTGCCAAACCTGTGGACTCCATGCGACGAATATGTTCTCAAATACTAATAATAAAAGGTGCTACCACAAAATATTAAAGTTTTTTTAAAAATAATAGGTAAAAAAAAAATGAAAAACTTAATGTTCCTTGTCCCTATTTTTTCTGCCAGCATGATTTTCGTAAACTTCTGTTTTTTTCTTTTTATATTATAATATGGACTAAATATTTGTTCAATTTAAATAAATATAGCGATAAGGTACTCAGTCTAAGAGTTTAAATGTATCAGATCTTGCAAAGATGAGAATAACATTGAACAAAAGTTTAAAAAATTATGTCCCTATTATTTCTGCCGCCACTGTATATCAATTCAATGTTAGTAGAATTAATGTTAGGATGATCTGTTAAGCCTATTTTAATGTTATTCAATGTTAAAAGGGAGTTGGTAGAAATCAGAACTTTAAAACAATTATTCGATGAAGTCTTAACATATGTGAATTTTATCACCATGATATTGTGGGCTCATGTGGCCTACAGGACTAAGTGCCGACTTTTTCGGTTATCAGAATTCGAGGATTTCCAGAGTGAGCACATCTTTTAAATTTTTTTTATTAGCAGACATTGGTCGCGGGTTCGAATCCCAGCTGAAAAAATGTTTTTTTTTTGTTTTAAGATTTATTAATGTTTTGCTGATCTTTTAAATAAATGTTGTATTTACATCAATGCAATGGTAATATTAGATGTTTATTTTTGGTTCATTATTTAGAGGACTACGAAATGACCATATCGCTGACTCGCTTCCTTTAATGCTTTACTCAATGGTATATTCGCCTTTACTTAATTGAATTTAAAATTTTGTGAAGTTTTATTAAATCATTAAAAATTTCTTCAATGTAAATATATCATTAATGTATTTAGGCGAAAAGTATATTTAGTACATAATTATATTATATAATTTATTCTATTTTTTGAATTACATAGGTTAAAAGCTTAAGGTAAAAAAGATTTCTTTGGCGATTTATGAAGACTGTACACCTCAAATCACTACAAAACATAAATATGTTATATTCAACGAAACTCTGCGTTTTTTAACATATGCGATTATCCCAGATACAGTCATTCGCGACCAAAAACTTAAAACTTGTCTTGTGAAATTTTATTACGGAAATTTATTCAAGTTATTTATTTAAGCAATATATTTTAGAAGAATTTCACTAGGATAAGCATACTGATTCTACATTGGAATAAAAACACCTTTTATATGGTTTTGCCCATTTTCTTAAAAGCTACGTTTCAAAATGGACCGTTTGTATTCTAACTAGTTCTAACACTAATTAAGAAGTAAGATTGTAACATATCCCATTTTAATACATAGATATATATTGAATGTTTAGTTTAAAACCAGTTTTTCAAGCTGCTTTCGATATATAATTTAAAAAAAGAGAGAAGGAAACAACATAAATATATATTGCAAAAAATTTTGCGTTCGCTACGTATCACTATGGGTTCAAGGCGTATAAGTTATCTTCTAAAAAAAACCTCTTTACGAGGTAAAATTCTAGTGACGAAAACATTTCCATGCATTTAACTTGTTCTTAAAGGAAAAGTTTGGATTTTTTTTCGCAAATATAACTTATTCTTAAAAAAAGTTGGCATTCTGAAGGATTTACTTCGTAACCGTGTCAGCTATACATAAAAACTTAGAAACTAATTTTATTTTTATATTTTTTGTTTTTTCCAGGACGATATGTGAGCTTTCGAAATCAAAAAATTACAATAATACCGTATTTTCGAACTTATTAAAATCACTAGCATCTGAACTACTGAACCGATCTTAATACTGTATGAGAGATATTTGTAGAGGGTTTACTTACCTTTAGTTTAAGTACTTGCTAGACCAAATCTGAAAATTAAAAGGAAATATATTCAAAATTGTTTCGAAAAAAAATTAATATTTCTAAAACATTTCCATGGAAAAATTTTAAGTGCCATTTTCGTATTAAGTGGGCCAAAGTCCATAAGAAAATCATTATCAGATTTAATCTGTAAAAAAAATCTTGATTTTGTTAAGTAGTGTAATTGGTTAAAATAAGTATATATAAGATATTTTATTCATCCAGATCAGTATAAACAGAAACTCGGTTAGGCGATCTCAGAAAATATAAGTGCTCTATTATGCTCAAATAGAGCTTGTTTTCAATTATTATTATTAACTAGAAAATGTCAATATTCAATAAGCTTAAAATAATTTGCTTTCATTATTCCAAATAATATTTAAGAAAATTTTATACTAAAAAATTTTGTGTCTTTCAAGGCAATGCACTATGTTAAAAAAAATTTGGCATAAACTCAAAATATAGAGATACAGACTTGAAATTGGGCATGAACCTTAGATTGACTAAGTTACAATTTTGAATTTTTTTTTTGTTGAATTTGGACCACGCCTTCACCTCCTACACAAAGGGAAAAATATTTATATAAAATCGAAATCAATAGCTAGAGGCTTAAAATGTAGCATTAATCTTAGTTAGGCTAAAGCCCTTCCCCTTCACCTATCACGCCAACTAAGTGAAGAAGTAGAATTTTTTTTTACCAAATTTTAATACAAAGCAAAATATTTTTTGATGTGTGTTAATTAGCTTAAAGTAGAATATATATTTTTTTTGTTTTTCAATTTGACCGTGTCTTCACCCCCCTCCCCATCTTACTCAGAGAAAAATCCGATTTTTAAGCATAAATGCACACCTGCAACATGTGATTTTTCACGAAAAGGGGCAAAAAGGATTAATAACACCTGATTCTAGATGGTTTTGTTAATAACCTTAAGGCACCTCTGGTGATATCTGCCACTATTCTAATGTAAAGCTTAACAGAACAGGAACACATTTTTTAGCTAAAAATACACATGAACAACACATTGGACAATTGCACAATAAAACACAAATATTAAAAATCGATACTAATACCGCCTTTTAAATACCTTTATCAAGTTTATCCATATTTATGCTTTTTTATAATGTTTACATAACAAACACAATTCACAATTCAGTTCACATGGCAACTCTCAATCAGCTGACTTTGAGCGCGCTTTAAATATTAGGGGTAGTCCCGAAAAATTAAAAAAAATTGTTTTTGTTTGGTTTAGAGTTTTTATATTTAGGAAATCAAAATTTTTTTTTTTGATCTTGAACAAAAAAAAAATTGAATTAATGCCAAAATATCGGACATTTTTACCATATTGCAATGATCAAATAAACTTTTTTATTCGTAATTTAACTTCATCGCGTAATTTTGCTTATATCTACTAATCATAATTATAGTTTGTTTTTATACCCTGAGCGGGTATATTAAGTTTGTGCAAATGTATGTAACGGGCAAAAGGAAGCATCTCCGACACCATAAAGTATATATATGTCTGATCAGCATCAACAGCCGAGTCGATATACCCATGTCCGTCTGTCCGTGTAAACAAAAGGATCTCAGAGATGGTAAGGGCTAGGACCACCAAATTTGGAATATAGACTCCGCATTAAGTCAGGCAGATCGAGTTTATGTTGCCACGCCCACTGCGGGGGCGTAATTCGAAAAAACCTGAAATAACCTTTAAGTTGTGGTTATAGGTTAAATCTTTAAATTTTAATTTTATGCCACAGCCATCTAAGAGAGCTTACAACTTTCTATATATAACAACTACGCTTTCTTTATAATGCTAATAATATATTAGGTCAAAACTTGTTATTTGCAATATAAATAATGAACTAAATTGTTACCGAAAGTAGTTAAAAAAAAATTGGGGGCGGGGGTGGTGACACGCCCACTTTTCCAGAATACTTAGGGTGTGTATAGTACAAGAAAGAAAACCGCATCAAAATATCTTGCGTAGTTTTTGAGATATTAATTAATGCCACAAATACTGGTCAAATACTCCATAGTGCATTGTCTATCTATATTGAGTGAGCGCCCCCGTTCATTATCTCGCTCATTATTTTTATGTCTGCAGATTTGCTTCATTTTTCAATTCATAACCTACATTTGCAGTGAACGGGTGTGATATATTAATTGCGAAGATTGACTGTGTCGTATTTACCCTGAGCGGGAATATTTATATTTAATTTTGTCACGAATCATATTAAATTAAATATATGAATTGAAATAAAAATGTTTTTTTTAGATATTCGTAAAATTGTGGCATGCAAGGATTAGTATTAAAATTGTTGCCCTTTCTAGAGATATCTGAATCGAACTTGCTTTGTTCTGCAAAGGCATTAAATCTTCGGAGAGCCAAACAGCATCTACGTGCCTAGGCTCAGGGTATCTTGTTATTTTTAAAATCTACTCAGATATAAAATAAAAAGTTAATACAGCCTTATATGCTGTTGTATATATCCGATCGTTTTGCAACTAAGAATAATGATAGATAATTTGTTTTTTTTTTATCAGTTGGATTTTTTTGCAATCTGTCCGACAGGACAATCAACAAATTTTTAAAACTTTACCATTTTAAGCGGTTTTTCTGTATGGTTTGGTAAGAGGGAGGGGGTGTTCAGTAACTCCGCTGAGGAAGATCCAAGGGGTGATGTCTTCTGAGATGACGTGTGGTAGTTCTGTTGTCTAACAGGTTAATTCTAGAGCCTCTGTATTTTGGAGCTGTTGGTTCGACCAGCAGTACCCCAGCTCGAAATCAAATAGGTCAATAATAGCTTCATTATAGCTTTGTAGACTAGCAGCTTGACACTCAGCCTTAGGGTGGTCCTTTTGCCAACAAGCCAGAAGTGTTTATTCAGCCTTGCATTTAGCTGCTTTCTTTTGTTGAGAAGGTGAGGTCGACAGATTAACCCTCTGTCGCTCTTATTTCAGATCTTTCATCTCCACACCTCACAAAGAAGTTCCTGCGCTGGTAGGGCAAGCTTTAGCTTAAAGAGAGCACTAGTTTGTCATACTCGAAGGCTTGCTTGACAATTCTGTGGCATTGCTCAGGTGTGACATTACGTTCTATAAAGCCAAACTGGTGATCAGGGCACGTCCAGGAACTAGGCCGTCTCTTCTGCTTCCTGTTGAGAGAATCTATAAAAGGAAGAGAACGCTTCGTGCAAGTGATAAGCAAAGGCTGAAGCTCTTTTGCTGTCATACCACCACCATGAACCGTCGGCCGCCACAAGGTCGCCTGGCTCGACATCTTCAAGGCGTTGCTATAGAGATTGCTTTCGCAGATTTTAAAGGAGCTCCTTAAGTCCGTTGGCCGCTCTGTTGAACTCAGTTTTGTCTCGGCGGAGACGTCTTTTCTCAGCTACCAGAGCTGCAACTTCTGGAGACCAAAGGTGGACATCTCTGTGAGAAACGATATTTTCCGAGGAAATCTCAACGGTCGGATCCAGATTGCTCTGTAGCCAGTGCTGGTAACGTTCGATCTTGGCGTTACGGCTGAACAATCTGCTACTTACCGAATTTGTGCTGGCTGAGATGTTAACTAGAAGCTTGACAGCGCAATGATCGGAACACATTCGAACCAGTGGTTGGATTTTGATGATCGAGGTGTCATTCGACGAGTATTGTTGATTAAAATAATAATAAAATAAAAAATTTCACCAAAAAGCTCCAACGGCCCCATTTGCTGCAATAATCAAAATTTCTCCCCTTCCGTTTACACCTGCATATCTCACGATCCAGGTGAGCTTTCAAAAGTCTAAGAATGCAAATTTGTTAGTTAGAGCTATATCTTTCGATCGGAATATAACTCGACCTGATCGGAAAGTCATAGCAAATTTCCCATCCTTCCTATGTGTATTATATCTTCTAAAAAAACCTCTTTACGAGGTAAAATTCTAGTGACGAAAACATTTCCATGCCCCAAAATTTCTGATATCCAATTTTGTGACGAAAGATATTAAATTGAATATATAACTTAATCTTAAAAAAAATTTGAAAAGTATACCTTTCAAGTTTATCAAATTCAAGCAATTTCCCGCTAAACTAACAATTTTTCGAAAAAGTCGTAGAACAAAAGTTTCTAATTTTATGATTGGGAATAGATCCACATTCACACATTTTAGCTATTTCAACGTTTTGATACAAATAAACACACAAACTGACTTTTCATCTCGGAAGGCCACTAAAATTTTCAAATTTAATTGTCTTTTGAACCACTAAACGTGATACTAGTCGCCTTTCGCACCCTTCGTGCTGATTTCGTCACTCGTGCGGGCTGCCGTCCGCAGTGATTGTTGGTTTTGCTGAAATAACCCATTGGCTGGCAGATAAACAAATTTGCTTAGACTTGAATACCCCGTCCTACTTCGGACAACTATTTGTTTACAATGAGCTTGGGGATTGAAAACACTTAGCGTCATTATGTTTAAGGTCTACTATGCATCGGTATTTGTGATTGTTAAACATAATTTCTATGTATTTATGTGTTCCCAGGCTACTATTGGAAAATTTTCGGCTTGTTGACATTGGGGATCTAATTGCATCTCAGTTTCTGTATGCTGTAATTGATCTTCGTGGTACTATCGGTTTCGTTTATCGTATTGGTCAGTGTCGTCATCGTAATCTGATTCGTATTGTTGATGACTCTCGCCAATTTGCATGCGCGACTGTCCGCTCCCTTCTTTAAAACGCTTAGTTGGCACTCTTTGCTGTTGTGGTTGCTGTTTCGGGTGTCATTCTGTCGGTCGGGATTTAAGTCTTCTCTGAATTCATTATTCAATTGCCTATTCTGATCGAATTGTTGTTGCCTAGTCTGTGGTACTCGTCGGTAAGGAGTTTGGTTACTGTTTACATTCAAGTTTTGGGCTTGCGTGGGAAACTTAAAAGATTTAAGGGGCGATATGTGTTTTTGTCCGGGATATGTGTTTTTGTTGTGGTCGATATTAGTTTTGTTGTTGGTATTTGGCCTTAGGGAATTAACGCTCAACTTTGGACGATTATCAGATTTCTTGTCTTTTTTTAGAAATTGGATCTTTGTATAGACCTTCTTGCTGACCAACTTGTCGTAACCTTTGTACTGTCGAAATATCATACCTTGCCAAGGTCTATCTGGGAGTTTGCGTTGAATTGTATTTTTAATTGTGGTAGTCATTGCTTGAGTATAAACAATTGTAATATTTTGATTGCCTTCTAAGGCTAATGTGTTTATTATAATTGTACTCTTATCTTCTAATTCTTCACAGAATAGACGTAAGTTACCCTTGTAAGTTGTAAAGTAAAGGCGTTGTAGTAATTCTTCCAGCTGGGTTTGCGTCTTAAACTCATCAATGAGGGCACCTTTTAGACTTGTCCATTCGTTAGGAAATCCGAGCTGTGTTGTTTTTTCGGCATCTCCGACGATGTGTAATTCAATGGCTTCAAAAAATAACGGCCTTCTGTCGTGGGTCATTGGTAGGGTAAAGGTTCATCAAGTACTCAATTCGCTTGATGAAAGGGCTGCGGCTGCATGGATCTCCAGAAAATTTAGGTACTTGGCGAATTTGTCGAAGTAGTTGAGTTAGGTTGTCGTTTGCTAATGGCATGTTTTCTGATTTTGTTTGTTTATTTGATTGATTTGTTTGATTAAACGGGGGTAAAGTAGCGGTTTCACTCATTAATCGGGCTACAGTGTTAAGTTAAATATAATTTGGGTGGCGATCACACTTTATCTAGCGGGCCACAGATTTTTTTTTCACGTACAATGAGACTTATGTTTAAAGTGAACTGCACTGGGCACTTGTTGATAAATTAAAATTCACAGTAGTGGCGGTCACACTTTGCCTAGCGGGCCACAAAAAAAGGTCTTTTAAATTATTTAATGCACACTGGTTCTTATGCGGATATCGTTTCGTTATAAAATTGTAACGTTTAAAGAATCACTATTTTGCAGCAATTCGCGTGCTCAATTTTAAAGAATTTCTTGGTTGTGCAAGGATTTTTTGACACTTGATTGAATAGGATCACGGATATTACTTATAACTTTTCTACCGGCTGCGCCAATAAACTCTTCGAAAATTACACATCAATAAAAAAAATATTGATTTCTTATACTCTTAGAGGGTATATTAAATTTGTTAAACGGGCAGAAGGAAGCATCTTCGACGCCATAAAGTATATATAATGAACTGTTCGACAATTACATATCAAATAAAAAATATTGATTTATTTTAATTTATATTCAGGTATGTATTTTATTTGTCAAAAGTCAACTTAAAACTTACTACGAGATTTGTGATCTCGGCACAGCAAACCTTCAAAGCTCTGCTGTCTGTTTGTTTACATTTGTTTACTTATTTGGATTCTGTTAGTTTACATTTAAGTTCTTCAAGTTTACATTTGAGTTCTACATAACGTTGAGTTTGTCTTTGATAAGCTTTGAAAAGTAATTTGTCTTCGATATGCTTTTGGAAAGTGAAGCTTTGCAAAAGATCGTTTGTGTTTATGACGGATTTGTTATATTCTAATGGCAGATATGTCACTATATATGTATATATGATCAGCGTCAACAGCCGAGTCGATATACCCTTGTCAGTCTGTCCGTGTAAACAAAAGGATCTCAGAGATGGTAAGGGCTAGGACCACCAAATTTGGAATATAGACTCCACATTAAGTCAGGCAGATCGAGTTTAGGTTGAAATTTTGCCACGCGCACTGTGGGGGCGTAATTCGAAAAAATCTGACATCACCTTTACTTTGGGGTTATAGGTTAAATCTTTAAATTTGTTTTATGCCAACGTGTGTACGATCATGCCCAGCATCTAATCACCATATTAACAAGTTTGTGGCAGCAAGGAAATAGAATTAAAATGATTAATTAATTCATTTTATATTTACTCTGCCAGAATGTATGCATGTATGTATATCGAATAAGCCGGCATTTGCCTAGACGACACAGTGGCCGAAGTGATAGGTGGGCGGCATGCTAAACATGAGGCGAGTGTTCGAGTCCGGGCGCGGTGCAGGCAGAGTTTTAAGTTTTAAATTGTCTGCCTGAATCTATGTATAACACATTTGCCAGCGCCAACACAATCGGACCGATTGGTCTGGTCTGATGGCAGGGATGCCGCCAGCCCGTGCGTTAGAGGTCGTGGATTCGAGTCTTGGTTGTGACGATCAAATATATTTTAATTTTCGTTTATTTTTATTTTTTCCTTTTAATGTGTTAAAAAAATTTAATAATATCGTACAAGTTGGTACATACACTCATTTATAGCATATATGTATGATAGCGTCCATAGAAACGATTGGTCGATAACTAAGGATTAGTATAAAAATTATTGCCCTTTCTATAGATATCTTATTCGAATTTGCTGCGTTTTACCTAGGCTCAGGGTATCTTACTGTCGGTTGCACTAGACTGTTCCGGTTGTTTTATTTTATATTTATGTATGTATATTATTTGTGAAAAGTCAACTTAAAACTAACTACAAGATTTGTGATCTCGGCACAGCAAATCTTCAAAGCTCTGCTGTCTGTTTGTTTACATTTGTTTACTTATTTGGATTCTGTTAGTTTACATTTGAGTTCTACAAGTTTACATTTGAGTTCTACATAACTTTGCATGTGTCCTTGATAAGCTTTGAAAAGTGATTTGTCTTCGAGATGCGTTTGGAAAGTGAAGCTTTGCAAAAGATTTTTTGATTTTTTTGACAGATTTGTTATATTCTTATGGCAGATATGTCAGTATATATACTTTTTTTCTCCATGTGGAATACATTTTAACGAATACAAAATACCTTTATATCTTTCTTTTGAGTAATGGATATAATATCTTTTTAAACATGTTCCTATTTCATGTCACGTTATGTCGCTGTGTAATTGCCCATAAATGTCCAGCCCGGGTTCACCGTTTCCTGTAGTCAAGGAATCTCAATAAGAGCTTGTTTTTTTATTTTTTAAACTTAAAAAATTTTAATTTTTTCGGTATGAATCCCTCTTATACTTAAATCCTGTGCAACTTGTTATATAACTGTATACCTTTATGTAACTGTTATTTACAAAAATAAAATGATCAAAATTTAATTAAAACTAACTGTGGTAGATTTTAATATTATATATAGATGTTTCAGTCAAATCGTTTCAATTTTTTTGTCATTAATTATTAAAATATATTATGTACTTCTTTTTCCTTTCACAGAAATCTTGTATAGATTTTACCATCGGAGCTCGGCCGCTCGAACGTTATATGCCCAAAAATCGTAACACTTTTAAGTACAAAGTGTGGAGAATTGTTGTGTCTACACCATTCGAATATTTTATAATGATGTTAATTGTTTTCAATACACTGTTATTGATGATGAAGGTAAATTAAAGTATTCGTTTTCCCTTTATACTTTCACATTTTTACAAATAACAAGAAAGCTGAGAATTATATCACGAGATAATACGATCGGTTTTTACCGTTCACATAAGTCGCATCGGTTTTCACAATAAAATCCCCTAGGATTTATACCCTATGCGTATATAATAAGTTTGTTAAAAATATGATACATTCAGAAGGAGGCGTGGCAGAACCCATAAAGTATATATATATTTTTGATAGGCATCAATAGCCGACTCGATATACCCATGTCCGTCTGTCTGTCCGTATGAACAAAAGGATCTCCGCAATGGTAAGAGCTATGAGCACCTAATTTAAAATGCCTACAAATGCCAGACAGATTAAGTTTGGTTTAAAAATTTTGCCACGCCCATTGTGGCTTGCAATTCAAAAAAATAAACCTCATCACCTTCAAGTTCGGATGTAAAGTTTTCAATACTGACAGGTGTGATTTCATGCATAGAAAATCACCAACTTTCATAACTATCAAAGATTTTTTCAATTTTGTGTGTCAAGCCGATTGTGCTTGTGTAATTGCACGCAAAGAGAATTAATGGTCCCAATAAGCCAGAGCTTTGTTAACGATATCGTATACAATGGTTTTTCGAATTTAAAACGTGCAAACGATCTTGGGTGTGCTAAGTGCTCGAAGCGTCTCCAAAAATAATAAGCAAATGAATAATTTGTCACTCAACTTTTGGCAGCAAATAGTTTAAAGGCGATAGCTTGTAACTGTATCGTTTTCGAGATTTTGTTTACTTTTTATAATATTGCAAACGATCAACTACAAAGCTCATTAAATATGGGCAAAAAAAGGTATAATGGTTTTGTGAAATGTATGTTACAAGCAAAAGGAGGCGTGGCAGATCCCATAAGCTTTATATATTCTAGATCAGTATAATCGATTAAGCAATGTCCGTCTGTCTTTCTGATTGAACGCGTCGATCTCAGAGACTTAAAGTGCTGTAGAGTATGTAGGTTGCTGGATACCGGCCGCAGATCATGGTTGTTTTTAAATTTGAGTCGGACCTCTATAACATTTAGTCGGACATAAGTCAAGTTTTAGTACAAAAAACTTGTTTGATGTTTGATTTTTCTTAGCCAGTCCATATTAATTAATTTTTCGCTTTCTTCTTAACTTATATAAGCTAATTATAAATAAAAATCTTAACAGTATCATAATCAAGGTGAGATGTATGAAAAATCGCTTAAATACATTAACATGGGATTTACGGGCATGTTCAGTGTTGAAACTGTGCTAAAGATAATTGGATTCGGTGTCAAGGTAAGTACGAAATTTTACAAAACATTAGGTGTAATTAAATTATATTCTAAAAGTTGATATCAAAAATTGATACACTTTAGAAAATTCAGCTCAAGTAACGGACTCCTATTATGAAATCGCTGAAACTTACAGTGTTACACTACTGCTTGCATGACTATACTTTTCATATTTGTACCTTTTAAATATAAATAATATAATGACTGGCTGTCGAACATCATTAAAAAGTGAGTTACTTTCAGAAATTTAATCTGTATTAACATGTATACACATATCTGGATAGTAAAACAGGTGTGGGATTTTTTTAAGCTTTATGTTTTTTCTTAATAATTACGATTAGCTTACGAAAAAGACATAAATGATGAATAAAAAAAAATTAATTTGGAGATTGTAAACCAAAACACAAAAATAAAAATCCACATAAATTCGTTTTCACATGCTTTTGAAATATTTAATAAACATGTGCGTCTATAGAAAAAGTATCATGAAAAGTGAATTTTCGCTGTAGTCTATTGATAAAATTTCATGCCCCAAAATTTATGATTTTCAATTTTGTGATGAACGATAATAAAGTGCTTATATAACTTCTTCTTCTTCTTCTTCATATCTGCAGCTTCTGCAGAAATGTAAATCGGGACACACAACCAACCGGAGTATTTAGCAATCATGTGGTACTTTTCATATTTAATTGATTGCGAAGCATGTGTTTACAGGTCGCTAGGAAAGAGGATTTCAGTCGTGCTTCTACTAGCTAATTCGTCTGCTATGCAGTTGCCTGAGATATCCTGATGTCCAGGTACCCATATTTGCGATTTGTTGTAGTCGCTGCTAAGGACTTGATAGTCGCTTGACTGTAGCTGTATATGTGTATGTTGCATGAAATTTCTTAAGAATAGTAAGGGCTTCGTTTATTGCTAAAATTTCAGCTTGGAAAACACTACAATGATCAGGAAGCCTGAAAGAGTGATTAATGCCAAGTTGCAGTGTGTACACCTCCTTTAATCTGGCGGTTTTGTTTAGAGCCATCAGAGTAGAAGGATAGGGCGCCAGGTTTGCCGGAGGTACAACAGTCCACTGCTCTCTGCGAAGGATGAGTGTATGGAACTTGGTAGTCATATGCTCGGTGGGCATACAATAGTATTTTTTATGTGGAATATCATTATTGTGCAAAAAGATTGAGGAGTGACCTGATAGATAATCAGTCCAATAGTTTGTGTCTCTGAGGCGGATAGCTGCCACAGTGGAGATTACTACGCTGGTTTGTTGGATTGGTGGTATGTTGAGGATGACGTCAAGTGCCTCACTTGGTGTCTTGTTCATGGCACCTGTGATTCACACTACCGCCATTCTCTGTATATTATTAAGCTGTTTTGAGGTGTATTTCCTTGATAGGGCAGGCCACCCAACTAGTATCTCGTATAACAGGATGGGTCTGACTATAGCTATGTATAGCCAACGGACAATATACGGGGACATACCCCATTTTATATCTTTTGCCTTTCTGCAGGTGTACAGTGCGATGGTCGCTTTCCTATTTGTTTCTTGTATATTTAGTTTCCAATTCAATTTCCTGTCCAGTACTAATCCAAAGTATCTAAAACTGTCGCTGAAGGATAGAACGGAAATTCTAAGTTTCGGGGGGATAAGAGAGGGGATCTTGTATCGTCTTGAAAAGAGAACAAGTTCTGTTTTATCAGGATTTACCCCTAGGCCGCATTTATCGGCCCAGGTGGCCAAACTATTTAGTTTGACCGTCATAAGGTCGCATAAAGTCTAGGAATATTTCCCGGTGACGATCACTCCAACGTGGTCCGCGTAGGAAATAATCTGGCAGCTACCTCTTTCAATATCACAAAGTAGTTTATTCACCACCAGGGATTCCTCTATAGTAGCAATGACGAAGTTAAGAGCTGTTTCTGTGGATCTTCCTTTCCTGTAAGCATGCTGTGAGTTTGATGTAAGTTCCACGGGAATAGAGACTCTCAAGTGGAGGGATAGAGTGCGCTGAAAAGTTTAAGCAAGAAAGACGTCAGGCTTATCGGTCTGAAATCCTTGGGGGAAACATGAGAGGCTTCTCAGGCCTTGGTATAAAAACTACTTTTGAAAAACTCCATGGTTTTGAAATCTGGCCAGTCATAAAGGTTTCAGTAAAAATGGTTTGCAGCAAGTTTATTGCAATGTTGCCTGCATGTTGAAGGTGCGCAGGTGTGAAAGCATCAGGTCCGGGTGATTTAAACGGTTTAAAACTGTTTATTGCCCAGTTGATGTTATGTGAACTGAAAAGTAATGGGTTCATTGGCACTTTATGTGTACCTTGATGAATGCACGAACAATGTTGGGAACATCCCGGGAAGTGCTTTGTTAAAAGAGCATCAAGTGATTCTTCACTAGAAGTTGTCCAAGTATCATCGTCCCTCTTAAGATAGCCTAGTGAGGGGGCTGATTTGGAAAGAATCGTCCGAAGTCTAGATGCCTGGAGTGTCAAGAGAGTCTCTTGGCTCGTCTGATTTCCTTTTTGAATACGGCTTAGTTTAGCTTATAGTTTTGCCATGAATGGTCTAAGCTGGAAGCCCTGGCTTGATTGAAAAGCGCTTGCGAAGGTCGCTGAGGTCATGGGTCCACCATGGTGGTTTCTTCCTTCCTTTGGGTCTACTGACAGGGCAGGCTGCTTTGCATGCGGAGTTGCATGCAGTAGTGAAAGTTTGAATTAAGTAATGAAGGCGCACTTTGAAGTGTGGACCCTCTGGTGCTTTTTCTGGGATAGTCTATTTGAGAAAGGTTAGGTATTTTGGCCAATCGGTTCTTCTGAGATTGATGAAATGACTTGATTAAGTACAAACTCAATGTTTCTATGATCAGAGAAGGAATGTTCGTTTAAAACTTTCCAATCTGTGGTTAAATCGTTTAAAGTATGAGACACGAGTGTTAAGTCGATGACCTCCTTCCAATCCTTGATAATGAAAGTGGGGTCATTTCCTTTGTTTAGTATTTCTAGGTTAGTATTGAGGAGGTAATCTAAAAGTAACTCACCCCTTACATTGAAATTAAAGCTCCCCCAATGTGTGTGGTGAACATTTACGTCCCAGCCTATTATAAGGCCGATTTTATTATTGACGAAGTAGTTTACTAAGCTTCGCGTGATGTATTCAGGAGGAGGATCCAGTTGGTTATATGCCATGTAGCATAACAGTAGCCTGATTGGAGCTGGCTGGAGCTCCACGCTTATTGCAGTATTATCCTCATTACTGAAATTGTGGAGCAGAAATACACTTAAATGATTTCGAGCAAGAATGCATGTGCAAATGTTACCTTGTGGGTTACCTACTATCAGCTTGTAGTCAGGTGATCCTAGTCCAGAAACCTTTCCACACACCATCCAAGGTTCCTGTATAAGGACCACGTCAGCTCCGCCACAAGCCAGACTGACTAATTGGGCGGCAGAGGCTGCTTTACAGTGGTGGACGTTTATATGCATCCTTAACACCATCTGAAGATTTACCCTCCACCGCTGAAACATTGACGTCCTCGTCGTCGGATGCAACGTCTGAGGTGACCTTCGAGTCACCTGTCTGCCATAAGTTACGGAGGTTTTACATTATTGTGGACACGTCCGAAATGTCCGTCCAGTTCTGAATGCTCGGGGGCTTCCAGCTCCGAGGTAATGTCCTCTTCGACTGGCTTGTCGGAGGGAACACTTCCCGTTGCTGCATCCGATTTGTAGGCGTGGATGAAGACAGAACTGAAACCGAAGTTTAGTTCTCCTCCAGCCGCGTCTATGGGGGCCAGTGACTCCATATTCAGGATAATGACCGCCTGATTTGTCGGCCCTGGCATCTCCTCAATCTTGGCCACCAGTCGTGAGTGGGCAGACTGGGATTGCATTTCGTTAGCATTTTGAGCAGCTGATCGGGCTCCTTGAAGGTGGACGGACACATCCTTGCCATGGTTGCCATGGACTGGGACCTCGTTCCACTCACGTCTTGCTGTTCGGCTCCTAATTAGACCTCGCCTATGTAGGCAACAGCTGCCGACCTGTTGTCGTCGCAGGCTATAACCTGTCCTGGTACCACTCCACGTCCCTGCAATAACTCCCTTGTCCAGCCACTCGAAGAATCGGGTTGCCAGCAGCGACTCCACCCACTTCCACTGGTTTCTGGGGATTCTCCCATCCGGATTGCCTCGGTCGAGGACTCCTATAAGAATCGTCTCCTTGGTAATCAGGACGAAGAATCTTCCCTGTTGTACCCGTGATGTTTTAACGTTCGGTGCAGGTGACTCTTGGGAACGCTGCCTTTGCGCTTGTGCCCGAGCTCTGGGTGGTTGGACACTAAAGTCCGAGAGCTCGTGTTTAGCCCATTCCACCTTTTTCAGCCAGTCGGCTTATAGGTTGGATCCTGCGCTCTCATTATGGCGCTGGAGGATATTTCCAGCGCTTATTTTTTCCGTGAAGGAAAACTTCTTTGCGGTGCTGGCTGTAGAAGCCTCCCCTTCCGTTCCTGCACCGGCAGGAGGTCCAGCTGCGCTCTTAGCGCTCTGCTTAAACTACGAAGTGACAAGGGGCGGTAAAATGACTTCCTCTACTCCAAGGCCCGGGTGTAATACGGGTTTGCTTGGACCAGCACCGTTAGCTCGATTGGTTGTCATGGTGACCATCTCCGATGTCGCGATTTTGCTTTGGCCAGGCCTTAAAGCCGCAGCCGCCGCTGAGGAGGAGGAATCCCAGTTGACTTTTTGGGAGTGCCATTCTCCTTACTATTTATCAGGTGTTCCACAGAAATCACTTGTGAAATAGAATTCAGCTGAAAACATTTCCGCTCAAAAATTTCCGAGGTGCCACAGAGCTCCGAGTGATTTAATTTTTTCAGCATTTACACCAACCTTTTCGAACTTGGTTCCTAGGGGTTGGCCCCTTCTCAAATTAAATTACTCAAGGGTATGTTTAGCTACTTTTTTAATAGACTAGAATTCAGCTGAAAGCATTTCCTCTTGGAAATTTCCGAGGTACCACAGAATTCCGAGTGATTAAAATTTTTTTTTTTTAGCATTTTCACTAACCTTTTTGAACTCGGCTGCTAAGGGTTGACACTTTCTTACATTAAATTACCCAAGGGTTTGTTTAGCTACTTTTTTAAATTTATCATTGCAAAGCAATAGGTTCTTAATTTTTTTCTTTTTTAATTTATATAATTTAATTTATTTGTAATTTTGTATGGCTAATATACAAAAATTAAAACAATTAATATTTGGCGCGATAAACAATAAAAGTTACTCAAAAGTTCTCGAAGCTGTCTGCCAACAGTCTTGGAACTCTGCGTGACAACTGCCCACAAATGTTTTTACAAATTGCACAATAAGTAAAGGAATTTTGCAGTAAAACTTGCTAATATTTTTAATGCATCCTTTAAAGAAAACAAAAGTGGTTCCATATATATTTTTTTAAATACCTTACTTCGAGTTCTGACTAAAAAATGTGGCATCACTGACCCTGACTGAGAAAATATAAATCGGAGTAGGTGGCAGCGGATTGAGATCTGATTCGTTTCGCTCAAAATTTTTCAGCGGATATGTCTGCGTCACAATGGAATGAAATTCAAGCGGAAGTGATTTCTGTGGCACACCTGTATAGTTTGTTTTTCTTTAATCAATTTGTTTTTATTTATGTTATTTAGATTCAGTTTGAAGTCCCACGAGTGGCGGAGAAGGGGTGGTCCGCCTGCACAGAGATCCACATTTTTCAGGTAAGGCTAGTTAGTCCAGAGGGCGCCAGGTATCCGGACGCTCCGTTTACGACTGAGCTATTTTTGGTGAGGGCCCCCAGCCAGGTTGACTTTTGGCACGGGTCTTTTTTCATATGTAACTTTTTACCTATGTAATTTAGAAAAAGAGTTTAAAGGAGTAAAGAAGTTTCTCGGCCGGTGTCGGCGTCTCAGTCCGCCTAGGGCCATTTACAAAAAAATTTGTAAAATGCGAGGAGAGCGACTCCCAGACGACTTCGGGGTCTCCCGCTTCTTCCCTCTGCACCAGCAGTGCTCGCTCACACACACAAAGACGCTTGTTGTTTTTGTTGTAGTTGCTGCCGGCGGCCTGCTCGCAGCAGAGGCTGCACCAAATAGTGCGCGCGCACACACACAAAAACTCTGGAAACAAGTCGCGTGGTTGACGCGCTATGTGGCTGTGCCGTTGCTTGTCGTTGTTGCAGCACAGCTACTCTAGTGCACACTGCATACACACTTGTTTGGCTTACTGTTCGTTGCTTTTAGGTTGTGACGTTCTGTTGTCACACACTCGCACTTTTGAAGAGAAACTTTTCGCACACGATCTGTTCTCGATGAGGCCCGTTAGAAAAGTGAAACTTGTCGGCTTGGCCATTCCCTCAAAAAAGGAGCTCTAGCTCTTATTGATCCCCGATCGGTACCAGGTGAGCGTTCACGCTCCGGTGCATTGTTCTTTTGAACCAAATGATCGGACGAAAGGAAAGCGACTTTTTCCTTGCGCTGTTCTTTTGTGATTCGTTCATGAACTGAACTTGTTTGCTTCATACAAGTTCTGCTGAACTAAAGGAGTGAAATGAACTGGCGTCCTTCATTGGCCTTGTTCCGGGTGGTTCATTGCGGGAAAAAATGCTGATTCACAAAGCTATTCCCTTCAAATTACTTTTCCAACGATATATAGAATATATCTGTAGCTTTTACCATTTGGATACTGTGGAGTATCAATTCTAGCGGGCTTTAGCGATTTTCCGCTAAACAAACGATTTTTCGAAAAATTCGTAAAGCAAACGTTTCTAGTTTTTTGTTATGCTAAATTTAACAAAGGGCTTCAATGGCCCCATTTGCTTCAATCATTTAAATTATGCCCCTCCCACTTACACCAGCTTATCTCACGAACCAGGTGAGTTTCTAAAAGTCTTAGTATGCACTTTTTTAAGAGATATACCTTTCGATCGGTATATAGGTCGATCTGATCGGACAGGCGTTGTGAATTTTTCATTCTTCCTGTGTATATTACTAGGTGCCTTCATGATGCTTACATCACTAGCGCGGACTTCCGTCCGCAGTGATATCAGGTTAACGTTAGAATATTCATTTTCTATATTTGAAGACATTTTACACTTTCTTTAACTTCACGACTGTAGATGGCGAATAAACTTGAGTGCACTACTCTGTAGTCAGATTGTAATTACTCTGCCATCTTTCATGCAACGTTTTACCAAAACTCCTTATACTAACTTGAGTTGCAGGTGATATATTGTGTTCTCTGTTTCACGCAGTGACTCAATGGTACACGCACGTCAATCGCTTAGTGCGTAACTCTTTTCTCAATCTGCAGTCAAACTTTCTTTTGTCGCGTACGCCATATCAAACCTCATGCATTGATTATAAGCAAGAACGTAAGCTGAAATCGTTTTTGTGGACATAAATTGAATAATTTTGTTTTTTTTTGTATTAATACAAATGGAGAATCTACATTAGAAGATGGGTGCACCCAATACTTGCTGTGCTTGCGTGCCATAACATATTTCTCCTACATTAACATTAATTTACATTTTCCATAGCGTATTCTCTCCTCTTTTTACCAAAATCAGCTTTGCATGTTCAAATTAAAAACAAACTACATTTGAGGTATAGAGTTACCACTCATCTTTTTGTTATTTGAGATTGAGCATTTTACGCCGCTAAAAATTGTTTAAGTTTGAGTACTAAGCTTAAACACGAGAATGAACAGAATAGACTCCTTACAATGACACTTATAATTTTAGACCCGACACATATATTTTTTTTTAAAAATATTCATTGTTGTCTGTATTGTAAGGTATAGCTCAAATCGGTATTCTTATACCCTGTTCCTGAATACCGGGCGCAGATCAAGTATGTTTCTAAATTTCGATCGGGCCACTATATCATATAGCTGCGAAAAACTTTTTTATTGTAAGAGATATCTCAACCAAACCGACAATTGAATGATGTCGATTTCAACGCATAGAAACATTTTTTTATTTAATTCATTTTATTTTTATTACGATGGTAAAATATAAAATAAAATCAAATAAAATTATATTGTATTAAATTAAATGAAAGCATAATTGAAATTGTGATTATTTTGTTTTTGTACCCTGAGCGGGTATATTAAGTTTGTTAATAGTATGTAACGGGCAGAAGGAAGCATCTTCGACACCATAAAGTATATTTATTCTTGATTAGTATCAACAGCCGAGTCGATATACCCTTGTCCGCTGTCCCTGTAAACAATAGGATCTAAGAGATGGTAAGGACTATGACCAACAAATTTGGAATAGTTATAAGCCCCCAATAAAGTCAGGCAATGCCAGTTTATAATGAGATATTGCCACGCCCACTGTAAGCTCGTAATTAAAAAAAAAATAGACATCACCTTTAATTTAAGGATAAAAGTTAAATTTTTAAATTTGTTTTATGCCAACGGGTGTAGGCTCATGCCCTGCAACTAATCACAAAATTTCAACACGATTGGTTTCTAAATAGTGAAGATATTAACAATTTTGTGTTAGCAAGGAAATATAATTAAAATGAGTAATTAATTCATTTTATATTTACTTTGCCAGACTGTATGTATATCGAGTTAGTCAGCATGAGACGCGGGCTCGAGTCCGAGCGGTGGATATAAAATTTTATGTTTTTCATTTATTTAAATTGCCTGCCTGTATGTATGACACATTTCACTCCATTGGTCCGATGGTGGAGATACGAGCCCGTGCTTTAGAGGTCGTGGGCGAGTCTTGGTTGTGTGACGCTCGAATATATTTTTATTTTCTGTTTTTTATTTTATTTTTTCCTTTTAAAGCATTTAAAAATTAAATGATATCGTACAAGTTGGTACATACACCCATTTAAATCATATATGTATGATAGCTGCCATAGAAACGATTATTCGAGTGTGCTCGACTGTAGGATACCCTTTGCCCTGGCACTCAGATAGCCCAATACGTATTTGCACGCCGCAGCCGCGTAAGGCACTCCGTAGGTTTGATGGTGACGCATTTCAGTTTCGACTAATTGTTCGAATTACATATATGTCGGGGAAATATTATCTTCCCCAGACTTTCAGCCATCGTTTTTAATTAATCTGTTATGTTGAAAGAGTTGTTTCAAGATTAGTGCAGCGAGTCTCCGCAGCCGTGTTGCTAGCTTCCTGTTCGGTAAAGCATAGTACTGACAGTTAAAAAAGGCCTCGTAGAAACCTGTACTCCATATAAAAAAAGCTAGCGTAATGTGAAGAAGAAGAACTTGACATTTAGCTCCGCTAGTAGATCCTGAGACTCGATAAAAACGGAGTTGCCAGATAAGCAACTGGCGTTGTCCAGCACTGTTTGACAGGCCTTGAAGAACATCGAACTGTTTAGAGTTTTACTAGGTATATAGCAGAGAAATGTCCGGCACACAAGTGAAAACGAAGACGAATGCATGAATTTTGTCAATAACGACGACAATATTAGCGGATTATAAGCAAGAACGTAAACTGAAATCGTTTTTGTGGACATAAATACAAATGGAAAATCTACATTAGAAGATGGGTGCACCCAATACTTGCTGTGCTTGCGTGCCATAACATATTTCTCCTATATTAACAATAATATACATTTTTCATTGCGTATTCTCTCCTCTTTTTACCAAAATCAGCTTTGCATGTTCAAATTTAAGACAAACTGCAGTTGAGGTATAGAGTTACCACTCAACTTTTTGTTATTTGTTCGTGTTGCATTGGCAACACTGCCTTTCTGCTCGTAGACAGAAAAAGATTGAGCATTTTACGCCGCTAAAAATTGTTTAAGTTTGAGTACTAAGCTTAATCAAAGAGAACTTCCGTCATCACGTCAACTGTCATTAGACCGTTAGTTCCTTTTCCAATACTAGCAACGCATACGGAGCCACACTCGACTCCGGTTCATATAACCAGAGTCCTACTAAACCAGGGCTGATAACATAACAGCAAATCTCACAATCACACATTACGCGGACATGTCAAAATAATACCGCGTAATACATTCTCCGACACGGCCATTCTGACATTCACACGTCCTCGTGAATACAGAAAACTTAATTCCTTGTCCAAATTCCTTTCAATTCAACTTCTTAGATAATAAACACAAATCTCTCATTTCATAAACTCTGGTGTAAAATTATGGCATAGAAGGAGTGAAGATAGAAAAAATTTGCGATTACCGTTTGGAAGAGCGTTAAAAATGAGAGATAGAATAGAAGACAAACATCAACACTCTCCATGCAAAAATTAACCGTTATGTTACATTTTTGTTTTGTGAAATGTGCATAATTATGGCCGCACTTTGCTAAATAAAAAAAATATAGAAAAATGTTAACTAATTAAATTTTTTTTCAGTTCAATAATGAGTGTAACCTCCCTTAGCACTAATTAACTCGTATATATTATTTGGCATACTGTTTATTAGACGTCTTAAATCGTTTTGGGAAAGTTCTTCCCATGCCTTGATTACTGTCAATTTGAGCTCCTTAGTACTATTGTACTTCGTGTTTTTAGCATAAATCCTTCGGACCAGCAATGCCCACAAGTTTTCCATTGGATTCATGTCCGGGGAGCAAGCGGGCCACTCCAAAAACCGAACATTCTTGTCCTCAAGCCAAGAACGCGTCTAACGGCTGAGGTGCATTGATGCGTTGTCCTGTTGAAAAATGAACTTTTCACGCCTTCGACCGCGAAAAAAGGGCAATAAATTCATTTTCAATATCAACGTACTCCGCGGAGCTCATATGAGTGCTTGGAAATGCCAGCTCCAAGCATTCAGACTCGCAGAACGCAGCCAAAATTTCTCTTAGAAAAATATAGGGGTTCTTTCTTAAATCCCTCCAGTAATGCGAAAACCCATCAGGATCGTCCAAATTAAGCTTTTTCTCATCCGAGAAAATTATCTAGAAAGATTAATTAACATTTGCATTGTTCTAAAAAAAACTATTTACCTTTGACCAGTCAGTTGCCATATTATTTCTGGCGAATTTCATCCGGGCTTCCTTATGACCGTCCAATAACCTTGAGCCCACCTTCAACTTCTGTCTCACTGTGGTTCCCAGATTTTTTAAAGCCCGTGCAACGGTCCAGCGAGACACTTTTAGGCCACATTCAGCCGATAGCTCATTTGTGGTCTTTAGAGAATTGCTCGCAGCACTCACTAATCGGCGCTGGTTTATCTTCGGCTTACGTCCTCCGGGTTCTTTATTGCCATATTAATTTTGGTTATTTCAAAAATTTCTCACTACTTTGTCGGAGCGACCAATTTTCCTAGCAATTTTACGAAATGAGCAATTTTCATTTTTGAGCGCCAGAATTTGACCATTCTCGATATCCGAAAGAACTGGTTCACTTGGCATAATTATTAAATTAATATCAAAAGTAAATCAACCAAGTGTGCGCAAATAAAATCGACGCCAGCCAAACACAGAACTAGAAATTAACTTGTGCGGCTATAATTATGCACCTCTCACAAAACAAAAATGTAACATAACTGTTATTTTTTGCATGAAGAGTCATCTATTTTCTTTCATTTTTAATGCTCTTTTAAACGGTAATCGCAAATTTTATCTATCTTGGAAAAACTAGGTGCGACCATAATTTTTCACCAGAGTTTATTCTCTTTATAAACTATTGAAACAAATCATTTGTCCGTCTTTGGATCATATCAATAAAAATCAGAACATAACTTAAACTGCCTTATATCAACTTTTACTCCAAGTTACACAATTATGGTATTTATTTAAACCTTCTTTTCTTAGTCCTTACTACTTTATTTCATTTGATGCCCCGCACGCTATATCAATGTAAATTTGTACTTTTGAATGCATCTAAAACTTCTTTAAGGAACTTATATCTGATATATCGCTCGTTTTTCGTCATACACAATGATGTTACGTCTACTAGTCCATCGCCGTACACAACAGTTTCATGAACAACCTCGCTCATCACCATACTTAATGGTTTCACGATACTCCTCGTCCATCACCATACACCATGGCTTCACGATAATCCTCGTCCATCACCATACACCATGGCTTCACGATTATTCTCATCTGGCTCAATCCTTTTTATTTAACAAACTTAAATCTTTTCTTTCAATACCCAGCTCTTCTTCTCATGTGAATACTGAAACCAAAAACTCTAAATTTTGGATGTAGGTTAGTTTGTTGTCTTTCGCTGTTTTTAAGCAAAACATATTCACTCATATTTGGATTTAACTACTTAAGCTTTATTTTTGTCAAATTTTGACCGATCAATATCGTTTTCTTCATTGCTTATAGGGATCAACCCTAACGGAGCAACTTTTCCAATTAAAAGTTCTAATGGGCTCGCATTGGTTACCCGATTACCCGTACAATTAAGTGTCAACTGCATCCCCCCCAACGCATCTTGCCAGGATCTAGATCTTGTTTCAACAACAGTCAACAAATTCTTAAGTGTACTCATTACCCTCTCAGCCTAGCCATTAGCTCTACTAGCACCGGTACCAATCAGATGAAGTTGTATCCTTTGCGATGAAGAAAATTCCATAAACTTTGTTCCTGTAAAGCTTCTTCCTTGATTGGCAATCAATCTAGTGGGCACTCCAAACATAGAAATCGAAGATTTTAGTGCATGGATACAGATGTTAGCGTCAAGCGAAAAGATGTAAAAGAAGTAAACGTATTTAGTGAAGGCATCAATTTGTACGATTATATATTCCTTGCGGTCATTTTTTCCGCTTAGCTTACCAGAAATGTCAATTTGGACCGTATGCCAGGGAATACTAATTTTAGGAATTGAGTGTAACTCAACTTGTGTTTTTCCAGATGTAGATTTCGACACAGACCAATGAAACGATCGAGGAACAACCGGCAAACAACGTATTAAAGAGTATCTTTGGATTTTTATTTTTATAAAACATTCGATCTCAATTCGTATGTTGTAACTAACGCCAATGGCAAATCATGCGGAACTACATGAAACATGATATCTTAACAATTGCCATTAATAATGACACTACTTTCAATTTTAACTGTATATAAAATATTGGCATTACCTATACCCTTTAAGGAAATTACATTACTTGTTTTCCTACCAGTAAACTTATTGAAGATACTTTATTTTACCAATGAACACTCTGCTCCAGAGTCGAATGAGATTGGAAACTTCTCACCTTGTATCCTCATAATAGATTTAGGTTCATCCACGACACATAGTTCAATCCTCTTTTCTGACCTGGATCCTGTTTCTCCACTCACGACAACGATAACACGTCACATTCGGCCTTCCTTGTGGCAGAGTTTGATCATGTTTTCCTGTCCAAAACGGCGATCACCGCCAGCTGGTGAACTTTTGTATCCTTTTCCGGCTCTGTAGTCCGCCTTTTTATGACCCAGTTTCCCACAAAGATAGCAATTGACCTCCATTGCTTTGACACACTTGATTTCTGGTTCCCAATTTGATGAATTTCTTTGGTTCTTCAGTAAATTAAAAACTTGTAGTTCCGATTGCAAGTCACGTCTATCTTTTATGTTCGAAGTGTATGCCGTTCTCTGCAAACTACGATCAAAAGTTGCCATATGTCCTAGTACAAATGCTACGGCGATTTGCTCGTGATTCATGGGTCGCATTTTTGTGCATAACGACGTCACCGTGCGGCTTGCTTATGCCGACAAGCCTTCACCGTTATTTAGACGGCAAGAATATAGCTGCTGGCGTCTCCGGTGTCTCATATCGCTGCTCGAATAACTGGCGAAACTCCTGCCATGTTATTCCTGGGTAACATATCTGCGACAGCCATTGTGATGCGCTTCCTTCTAAAGATTGGCTCAAGGCCAAAATGAGAGCACTGCCGCTTAGTTACTTTTCGTTGAAAATAAGCTCCACCGTAGCACTCCACTGAATAGCATCGCCTCCAGAAATTTCCGGATTATATTTTGGCAGAGCAAGTACACCTTGTTGCTGTGACTCGCTTGCCGACGCCTTCAAACTTTTCGCCAACTCCAGAAAATTTCGATTTTGCTGGTCTAGCAACACACAAAACTGCTCCGAAAGAGTTGTTGGACGAGAGCTGTATCCCACTTCTGATGTCGAGAAAATATTAACTTCCCCAATCAGGACGACGTCTTCTTTCCTTCTTTCAGCCATTGTTTTCAATTAATCTATTATGTTGAATGAGTTGTTCCAGGATTAGTGCAGCGAGTCTTCGCAGCCGTGTTGCCAGCTTCCTGTTCGGTAACCAAAGAGAACTTCTGTCATCACGTCAACTGTCATTAGACCGTTAGTTCCTTTTCCAATACTAGCAACGCATACGGAGCCACACTCGACTCCGGTCCATATAACCAGAGTCCCACTAAACCAGGGCTGATAACATAACAGCAAATCTCACAATCACACTTTACGCAGACATGTCAAAATAATACAGCGTAATACATTCTCCGACACGGCCACACGTCCTCGTGTATACAGAAACCTCAATTCCTTGCCTGATTTCCTTTACTACAATTTTAATTCAACTTCTTAGATTATAAACATAAATCTCTCCTTTCATATTCTCTTTATAAAATATTCAAACAAATCATTTGTCCGTCCTTGGATCAGATTAATCAAATTAAAATATCAACTTTTACTCCAAGTTTCACAATTATGGTATTCATTTAAACCTTCTTTTCTTAGTCTTTACTACTTTATTTCACTCGATGCCCCGCACGCCATTTCAATATAAATTTGTATTTGTTCTTGCATCTAAAACATCTTTAAGGAACTTATATCTGACATATCGCTCGTTCTTCGTCATACACAGTTACATTACGACTACTAGTCCATAACCGTACACAACAGCTTCACGATTCTCCTCGTCTATCACCATACACAATGGCTTCACGATAATCCTCGTCCATCACCATACACCATGGCTTCACGATTATCCTCGTCCATCACCATACACCATGGCTTCACGATTATTCTCATATGGCTCAATCCTTTTTATTTAACAAGCTTAAATCTTTTCTGTCAATACCCTGCTCTTCTTCTCATGTGAATACTGAAACCAAAAACTCTAAATTTTGGATATAGTTTAGTTTGTTGCCTTTCGCTGTGTTTAAGCAAAACATATTCACTCACATTGGATTTAACTACTTAAGCTTTATTTTTGTCAAATTTTATCTTATTTTTATCCCTCAATTTTGACCGATCAATATCGTTTTCTTCATTGCTTATAGGGATCAACCCTACAGATGTTAGCGTCAAGCAAAAAGATGTGAAAGAAGTAATCGTATTTAGTGAAGGCATCAATTTGTACGATTATATATTCCTTGCGGTCACTTTTTCCGCTTAGCTTACCAGAAATGTCAATTTGGACCGTATGCCAGGGAATACTAATTTTAGGAATTGAGTGTAACTCAACTTGTGTTTTTCCAGATGTAGATTTCGACACAGACCAATGAAACGATCGAGGAACAACCGGCAAACAACGTATAAAAGAGTATCTTTGAATTTTTTTTTTATAAAACATTCGATCTCAATTCGTATGTCGTAACTAACGCCAATGACAAATATCTTAACAATTGCCATTAATAATGACACTATTTTCAATTTTAACTGTACTGAAAATATTGGCAGTACCTATACCCTTTAAGGAAATTACATTTCTTGTTTTCCTACCAGTTAACTTATTGAAGATACTTTCTTTTACCAATGAACACTCTGCTCCAGAGTCGAATAAGATTGGAAACTTCTCACCTTGTATCCTCATAATGGATTTAGGTTCATCCACGACACATAGATCAATCCTCTTTTCTGAAATGGATCCTGTTTCTCCACTCGACACATTTTTGGGGCAGCTAGGGGCTATGTGGCCCGGCTCACGACAACGATAACACGTCACATTCGGCCTTCCTTGTGGCAGAGTTTGATCATGTTTTCCTGTCCAAAACGACGATCACCGCCAGCTGGTGAACTTTTGTATCCTTTTCCGGCTCTGTAGTCCGCCTTTTTACGACCCAGTTTCCCACAAAGATAGCACTTGACCTCCATTGCTTTGACACACTTGATTTCTGGTTGCCAATTTGATGTATTGCTTTGGCTCTTCAGTAAGTTAAAAACTTGTAGTTCCGATTGCAAGTCACGTCTTTCTTTTATGTTCGAAGTGTATGCCGTTCTCTGCAAACTACGATCAAAAGTTGCCATATGTCCTAGCACTAACGCTACGGCGATTTGCTCGTGATTCATGGGTCGCATTTTTGTGCATAACGACGTCACAGTGCGGCTTGCTTATGCCGACAAGCCTTCACCGATATTTAGATGGAAAGAATATAGCTGCTGGCGTCTCCGGTGTCTCATATCGCTGCTCGAATAACTGGCGAAACTCCTGTCATGTTATTCCTGGGTAACATATCTGCGACAGCCATTGTGATGCGCTTCCTTCTAAAGATTGGCTCAAGGCCAAAATGAGAGCACTGCCGCTTAGTTACTTTTCGTTGAAAATAAGCTCCACCGTAGCACTCCACTGAATAGCATCGCCTCCAGAAATTTCCGGATTATATTTTGGCAGAGCAAGTACACCTTGTTGCTGTGACTCGCTTGCCGACGCCTTCAAACTTTTCGCCAACTCCAGAAAATTTCGATTTTGCTGGTCTAGCAACACACAAAACTGCTCCGAAAGAGTTGTTGGACGAGAGCTGTATCCCACTTCTGATGTCGGGAAAATATTAACTTCCCCATTCGGGACGACATCTTCTTGCATTCTTTCAGCCATCATTTTTAATTAATCTGTTATGTTGAATGAGTTGTTTCAATATTAGTGCAGCGAGTGTCCGCAACCGTGTTGCTAGCTTTCTGTTCGGTAACGAAAGAGAACATCTGTCATTACGTCAACTGTCATTAGACCGGTAGTTCCTTTTTCAACACTAGCAACGCATTCGGAGCCACACTCGACTCCGGTTCATATAACCAGAGTCCCACTGAACCAGGGCTGATAACATAACAGCAAATCTCACAATCACACATTACGTGGACATGTCAAAATAATACAGCGTAATACATTCTCCGACATATATGTGTTCTACTGAACCGATTTAAACCAAATTTGATCATAATGTTAAATACAATAGAAAATTTCCAATCTGTGAGTTTGGTTGATATATCTCCAAAAACATAAAAAAAATGCGTACTAAGTCTTAGTTTTCGATTAATCGTTCCTAAGGCAGCTATACGATATAGCTCGGCTCAGCCGTTTAACAGCTAGCGATTCTTAAATAAGTTCGAAAATACGTTTATTTTTGTGCTTTTTTTAGTTCGAAAGCTCACATATCGTCCTGAAAATAATAAAATTTGTTTCTAAGATTTTAAGTAAAGCTGCGACTGTTGTAGTAGTTGTAGTATGTTCTAGTATATAAATCTTTGCGTTTTTTTGGTATATGGGCAAATCCGAGAAGCAGTCCACCGTGACCAAAACTTAAAATTGATCAAAAATTTACATCTTGTAAATTTTCTTCAAGAAATATATTCAATTCATTTATTTAACGAATATGCGCTAAAAGAATTTCACGAGGAAGAGAATACCGATTCAGTAAGATTGTATAATTTAAAACAAGTTTTTCAAGCTGATTTCAATATATAATTAAAAAAAGAGAGTCGGAAACAAAAAAATGTGCTACGTACCGTGACACTATGGATTCACGGCGTTTGCTAAAAAAACAAAAACTTTTTTGACTCCAAATAAGTAATTTATGCATTTTATTATTCTCAACTTTCGTCTTAATATTGGAATTTTTGTGCTTCATTATGCATAATTACAAATGAAATAGAAAATTTAAAAGTATCTTCAATTTTGTTTAGCGTGCGCTACAACACATTACGAACAATTATTTCGCAAAAAGTAACTGTAACGAAATTATATATTATGCCATTCTAAAGAACATTTATATCCCTTTAAACATTATTCAAAAGTTGACGGTTTATTTTTTAAAAGCATATGATAAGTGCATTTTTGCTGGTGGGCTTGGATGATATTACCTGCTATCTAAATATGTTAACTGAATATATACCTTCACACTGCTTGCTTACATGTATGGTCAATGCTTGCAGCGTCATACGGAAGCATACTGCTGGTGATGATTTCGCAGATAAAACATTTCATAATTTCGATTACAACAAGATCGTTCCATTTTAAGGGTTGCTATTAACGTTGAAATCGAATATTAGTCAATATTACCTGTTCTTGGGATTACCTGTGGTTTTAGATTATAATAAGTGATTAACGCCGATCCGGCCCGCGCATATTACTATCTTTCAGTTTGCGTCAATAATCCAACAAGTAATTCACATAAATGGTTTTTTAGTTTATTAATTCTCAAAAACAATTAAAAATATATTTCGCGACCATCGGCGTCGCTATTTCTCAAGCTTGCATTTTTTTACTTCAAGCTTTAAGCTTAGTACTGACAGTTAAAAAAATGCCTCGAAGAAACCCGAACTCCATATAAAAAAAACGCTGGCGTAATGTAAAGAAAAAGAACTTGACACTTAGCTCTGCTAGTATGTCCTGAGACTGAAAAAAAAAACGGAGTTGCCAGATAAGGAATTGGCGTTGTCCAACATTGTTTGAAAAAAGCTGACAGGCCTTGAAGAACATCGAACTGTTTAGAGTTTTTCTAGGTATATAACAGAGAAATGTCCGTGCCGGAAAGAAAGAAGACGAATGCTTGAATTTGGTCAATAACGACGAAAATATTGGTGGATTATTAGCAAGAGCGAAAACTGAAATCGTTTTTTTGGTCATAAATTAAGTAATTTTGATTTTTATATTAAAACAAATGGAGAATCTAGATAAGAAGTTCAAAAGTTCAAATTTATTAATGTGTACAAACATTTACTTTTATATCCACACATACTTACGCAATATTCAGGCCTTGTGTACACAAAGATTTATGGTCTTTTAGCTTAATATTTAGTAACGAAAACTATCAAGTGATACAGAAAATCTATCTTTGAGCTTAGATATTTTGTCGCTCACTGAATATGCTGTTTTACAAGAAAAATTATTTTATTGACTAAATGAACTTGACAGACGAATGCTTGAATTTGGTCAATAACGACGAAAATATTGGTGGATTATTAGCAAGAGCAAAAACTGAAATCGTTTTTTTGGTCATAAATTAAGTAATTTTGATTTTTATATTAAAACAAATGGAGAATCTAGATAAGAAGTTCAAAAGAGATGGGTGCACCCAATACGTGCTGTGCTTGCGTGCCATAGCAAATTTCTCCTATATTAACATTTATTTACATTTTCCATTGCCTATTCTCTCCTCATTTTACCCAGGTCAGTTCTGCATGTTCAAATTTAAAACAAACCACAGTTGGCGCATAGAGTTACCACTCAACTTTTTGTTATTTTTTCGTGTTGCATTGGCAACAGGGTCTTTCTGTTCGTCGACAGAAAAATATCGAAGATTTTACGCCGCTAAAAATTGTTTAAGTTTTAGTACTAAGCTTTAGACGATAAAGCAAAGTACTCAGTAGCTGAAAACATTTTGGGTGCTCAAAATGTTCAATGTTTTGATATCAGGCTTACAAACTGCAGTGTGACAGCATAACACCAAAAATCTCTGAAAAGTTGGCTGGTCACACTGTAATGTCACTGTGCACAACAAACAAGTAAATAAAATTGCGAATAACAAAAGTGAGAAAATGGACCAAATGAACATGATATGAGAAGTGGCAGCGACTAATACCCTCAAGGATTAATGGCCACTTATATACTGTTCTGAAAGAGGCGGAAGAAGAGCAGGCACGCAAACGGCGCAACAATTGGGTGAGCCCATATTTGCGAGAAAGAAGCATCAAGGGGCGATGTAGTAACGTAGCTTTCCTAGGCACTTTTTATGAAAATTCCATTAAAATGTTACTTTTCGGTCTAGTCCCACAAGATTGGACTCTGTGGCACCTCTTCTATTCGCCTAATTCGCTCTTCTATCTCGAAGAGCTCAATTGGGCTTTTATTTTGTTGCTTTTGGTTGGCCGCCATTTCTCATCCGAAACATTTCGACTAGTCGAAACAGTGAATGAATCGATGTTTTGAAAGGTCAAAATAAATCTACTACCTGTTTAACAAACTCTGTTGTAAAACACCCGAAAGTTTTTTGAGCAGGTTCAGTTAAGTATAGTACTGACAGTTGAAAAAAGGCCTCGTAGAAACCTGAACTCCATATAAAAAAAACTCTAGCGTAATGTGAAGAAGAAGAACTTGACATTGAGCTCCGCTAGTAGATCCTGAGACTCGATAAAAACGGAGCTGCCAGATAAGCAACTGGCGTTGTCTAGCACTGTTTGACAGGCCTTGAAGAACATCGAACTGTTAACAGTTTTACTAGGTATATAACAGAGAAATGTCCGGCACACAAGTGAAAACGAAGACGAATGCATGAATTTTGTCAATAACGACGACAATATTAGCTGATTATAAGCAAGAACGTAAACTGAAATCGTTTTTGTGGACATAAATTGAATAATTTTGTTTTTTTTGTATTAATACAAATGGAGAATCTACATTAGAAGATGGGTGCACCCAATACTTGCTGTGCTTGCGTGCCATAACACATTTCTCCTATATTAACATTAATTTACATTTTTCATTGCGTATTCTCTCCTCTATTTACCAAAATCAGCTTTGCATGTTCAAATTTTAAACAAACTACAGTTGAGGTATAGAGTTACCACTCAACTTTTTGTTAAGTGTTCGTGTTGTATTGGCAACACTGCCTTTCTGCTCGTAGACAGAAAAAGATTGAGCATTTTACGCCGGTAAAAATTGTTTAAGTTTGAGTACTAAGCTTTAGGTACTGAATACAGGGGTTTATAAATAGCCTTACAAAAAAATTTCGAGCCAGTTTGCAAACTTTTTTTATATGGAGTTGATACCTTACAAATATGATTTTCAGCTACTGAGTGCTTTGCTTAAGTCCCTCGGCAATATTCATAAGGCAGCCAACTTATTACAAAAATTAAAATGTACTAATTCTTGCTGATTTTAGTGTTTTACTGCACTATCATTTTCAGTAACAATAATCAAATAATAATTTCAAACGTATTAAATAATTTCTTATGCAACAATTACCTGTTGACCTAATATGAAAATTATACTTAGAATTAATAAAAGACAGCAGCAACAAAGTGTCGCACCAGCCAGAGCTCGAGACTATGTAGCTGATAGCTGTTGCGTTGGAGAAATAACTAGTGTTGCCAGAAAGTTTGTTTTTGCTTTATGCCAATGCAAAACAATTGAATTGTTACCATATTCCTTATACTGATTTTGATTAAAATTTGATTTGCCTTTTTACATTTGGAGTATGCATATTGATAACCTTCTAACAAAGTATCAATGCCAGAAGCATATGTAATATCACTAAGCAAATAACCTATAGAGAACTCATCCCATATAGGCAATTTAAAAAATTTCTGATATCTTCTAAAAAACATCTTTACGAGGTAAAAGTTCAGTAACGAAACCATTTCAAACAGCTAATATTTATTTTATATGGACTTTAATTTAGTTGGATGAAATATTACTGACTTATTTAGTAAACAAGCTTAATCTATGCAAAATTACAAAAAAAAATTAAAATGTAACAATGTAAATTTCAGCGAATAACAAAGACTCCGATTTTGAACGAAAAAAATTTAATACAGGTATTCTACGTATATTTTGTGTTGTTTTATGTGATAGCTGTAACAATCAATTTTTGTACAAAATTAACGTTTAATAATATATAACCCTTTATTTTGTAGAACTTTTTCAAGGATCCGTGGAATATTTTCGATCTTATCACTGTATTAGGCAGCATCGTGGATGCTCTCTGGATGGAATTTGGGGTAATTATATGCTACTTTTAATAAATCGCTCAGAGCATACATATTGATGTGTTCAATTTATGTGAGCCGTTAAGCAAAACCAAACAAAAAAAATATATATATACATATGAAGTGTCCAGCTTTTCATTTTGGCAGAAACTTGCATCTGTTCAAATAAACATTCATACCAATACAAACATATTTAATAAAAATTTGTTAATGTGTACAAACATTTACTTTTATATCCACACATACTTACGCAATATTCAGGCCTTGTGTACACAAAGATTTATGGTCTTTTAGCTTAATATTTAGTAACGAAAACTATCAAGTGATACAGAAAATCTATCTTTGAGCTTAGATATTTTGTCGCTCACTGAATATGCTGTTTTACAAGAAAAATTATTTTATTGACTAAATGAACTTGACAGACGTTTAAAATAATAATAAAAACAGCGGAATTTGCCCAATTTTTAAAATTATTCTGTTCAAATATAATCTCTTAATTTTTTTATAGTATATTAAATAAGCTTTCGTTAGTATCCTAATAAGTCCATATTTTATAGCCCTGATAACTTTGTTGGGCAAACTCAAAACTTAGGTGTTTCAAAACTAATAATACAGAGAAATTGACATAGCTTCAATTCCTACAGCAGTTTTAACACTTTGTGCGTGCACACATAGGTCCTTATATTTAATATGAAAAACCTGACTCATTATTTCAGATCATTTTGGCTCATTTGGAAATTATAGAAGCTGTATAGAAACTGATTCTGAAAGTTACATGTTCTTCATGTTTCCATTTATCTTGCCATAAATCTTAAGTATTTTATGGTCCTATGGAGCTCTTATTATTTTACTCACGTCTGTATAATAATAATAATTATTATTATAATTACTTATGTATATTGGGCGTTAAATCAAAAAAAGTCGAGCTGTATGCTTCATTATCACGATTCGCAAGAAGCATTATTTTTATGTTATTATTAAAAACAAAAACTGTAGCAGTTGAAGCTTACGGCTAATATGCTCTTGGCAAATCGATGCGCTGATTGGTTTTATTATGGTTTTAACAAAAACCGTAGAGAATCATCAAATCGCGATGGAAAGAAGAGAATGCTTCGCAATTTATCAAACCAATAGGTCTTTTAATTGTTTAAACTTGGAAAAATAGGTAATATCGACCGTTACCATTAAAATTTAACAAATTCAGCTCACACGTCATTAGTGGTCCGTAACTATTTGAAAAACGTCAAATAAAAGACCTTACCCCATCGCCATATTCTTCAGACATTTTACCTTCTGACTGCCACTTGTTTTCATAAGTCTAAAAATTTGTCAATGAACCGTTTGGTTTTTGAAGCAGCCATGCGTAAATATTTTACAGCTGCTTTTTTTATGAAATTTTTTCATTCCGCGGCCATTTTGCTTCAAGCTGATAGAGACCTATGTATACTCTGAAAATTCTCTAAGCGTTCTTTGTTATTTTTATATTATAATCGCTGTACTGTTATGGACTTACTAAAAATCCACCTCTGATAACGGAATCTAAACATTATACCAACATATTAATATGACAATAATGATTATATACGAGAATTAATATACTATGGGCCGTTTTTCAATTAAGAAATTCAGAAGCTATCATAAACTAATAGAGTTATAAAATTATTGCACTGTAGCAAGTGAGTGAACTTTTTAAGTTTCTGTTGTCGTATTTGGGATAAATCAGCTGTCCAAAAAAAAGTAAAAAAAGGAAATTTGTTCGTTTAAAATTTTTTTTTTATCTCTTTATTTAGATTAAAAATCTGTCCTATGAAAAAATCATTAAATATATATATATATATTATTTGAACATGGCATTTTTGTAATTCGAACCCCAGTTATTTAACTGAAAGTTCTAATTGTGGCAGGTCAGCAAGAAAAAATAGTTACTTTTAGAACCAACCTCAGTGTGACCTTATTTCGTTAGACACTCTTAACAGTCTGGCAACCTTTCTCAATTGGTCACTTTCTCACAAATACGACGATTTTTGTATACATACTCCCGGTCATATTTACTTTGATTAAGTTTTTCAGTGTGCTTGTTGTAGTGACGCCATATATCACTTTATCCTTTAACATATTTATCATAGCTACTGAATACCCTAAATGTAAATAGAGGCAATTTCATTTTTTCAATAACCTAATAGGCAATGTTATATATATGTATTAGCTCTATTGGGTGCTTCATCTGACATATTGGCCAGATATGCCTGATAATGAAAGCAGTTGAGGGGGCAGTTTGACAATCGTGGCTCCGGAAAATAAAAATATAATATATAATAATATAATATAATATAATATTGCTTTAAATTTAATCGGTCCGCTCTATATTGACTCTTTGTAAGATTCCAATGAAAAAATGAGTACTAATTATAATCAAATAATCTACCATTCTAGTCAAAACTTTTATAACGTTTTGAATAATTGAGCATTTATTTGAAGATTACTCTGTTTAAGGGGGTCTTCTGGGTAAGACGGCCGAATTTTAGGTGTTTTTTTTGTTTAAATCGTGGAAAAAAAACGCGAAAAGATTTTCTAATTCTGTTTTTTGCATTTGGTAGGGAAATGTATTGAAAAAATTACAAAATTAAAATAAATTTTAGTTAACAGTGCGGTTAAAAAGTTCAAGACCTTAAAAAAAGGGTAAAAAAAGATATGTCCAATGCTCACACGATTGCGGGGGTATAGTGCATGCAAAAAAAAAGAACTATTTAGCATGCCTTTAGTCGGCGCCCCGAGGAAAACACTTTTTTTTTTGTAGAAATGGAAGTCTATGAAAAATCGATTTTCACCTTTTTGTAGTCCAGTGTCGGTCTAGAAAAACTTGAATAATCGTCTGAACAGATTTGTAAAACACGGTTTCGAGATAAACGTGTTTAAAGTTTTGACTTCAATGTAAATGTGAATGAGTCACAAATCTACTTCGAATTTTAAAAAAATCGTTTGGGAAAATATTTGCATTTCTAAGCTTAAGAAATATGCAAAAAAAAAAATATAAAATAAAGGTCTGACCCAGAAGACCCCCTTAACTTTATTGAGCCATTGAAAAAACGGCCCAATGTTGTAATAGGGACTATTATTGGACAATAAAAGCTGAGATCGTTAGTGCCAAAAGTGCTTACACATTATTAATGTGTTTTAAAGGAAATTAAAAGGCGCCCAAAGAACGTTTTAGCTGTGATTAAATTTTTTTTAAATTACTTTAAGTGGAAGACTTGTGAATAGGTAAAATTAATTATATATGTAGATTGCAAAGAATGACACTTTTAATTATTTAATTATCACTTACAACCACACAATAAAATTTTATTTTAGTAATGAATTTACCTTTAATTTCAAAGCAATTTTACACACTAAAGATATTTTTTTCGAAAGTATCATAAAATACAGAAATTAATAATCATATTTCTTTTTGATTTCCTTTTTCATATTTATTTGTGTACGAAAACGAATACCAAATGTGGTCTCAAAATCGGGAATAATCAATTCGAATAAAACAAAAAACGATAAATGCAAAAAACAAAAAACAATAATAATAACGTAAATCATTAAACACTCTCGAAATCAAACATTCACACTCTTGACATACGGTACCATTTAAATTATGTAACACAATTAAATATTTACTTGTTCACACATATGCATATTTGCATATATTAATGTATGTATGCCTTCGATTGACACAATATACGCCCGAAATTGGCAATCGGGAAAAAAATCACTGCCCAACATGAAACGCATATTATAAAAAAAATTAATAACAATTACTTTGTATTTACAAAACCAAACCAACACCAATGCTAATACCAAATGCAATGATTATGCAATCAACTCTTTCATCACATCACAACTTGATACTAAAAAACCAATAATTTACATCTAAATCAAAATGAATTATGAAATCAACCAATTAACAAATTAAATTGTATTACAAACATGTTGTCATTCAACAATTATGCATGTGTATGTGCTTTAATTGTATGTGTTATCAATACATATGTTGCACATACATATGCATACGTATATATCTCATCTACAACTACATCGACATGTACAACAAATATCAACACCAACAGCACGATGTAAGTACGAAACACAATCTACACAGAATTGCATTAATCAAATCCTATGTGTCCAATTGATTGACTTTAGACTGCTTTTATTGCTAATTCACTTAACTAATAAGCTTACTAAATCATACAAAACATTTTTTTTTAGTTTGTTAAAAAATTGCAACACACATTTAAATTTTTCTCTTAATATTATACCCTAGCAGATACTATAATGAAACTTAGATTTAGAAAATTTTGCAAAATCGAATTTTATGTTGTAGTTTACTCTCCGTTTATGGGTATACCCTATATTCACTTATAAAAAACAGGCACCAAATAAAAAGCTCCATATAAACAGCATCAGCATATTTATTGAGTATTTTTAATTTTGTATGTGCTTTGTTTTGAGTGGCTACAGGATTATATTAAATTTACGCGGTTGCATTCAACAAGAAAGATCATTAATTCGGGTTTCAGATAAAAATAGTAGAAAGTGTTTGTTTTTAAATTTTAAAACAATTACTTAATGTTTATAGTTCGATCACCTAGCTTTACAGTTTATATTATAGAAATGATTTTAAAAAATGTCTGCATGGGTATTACATTTTCGGCTTCCCGAAAAATTGTGGTTCTTTATCTAAAAATGTTTTTTATCCATTGTTTTTTTGTTTCGAGTACTAAGTAACTGTAAGTTTCAGTTGTGTCACACTCCGCCCATGAGATAAGTACTTGCGTACGATCATAAATACTTTCTTTTCTAATTTAAAGTTACGTATTTAAGTTGTAGTCAGCTTAATAGAAAATTCTGCGGCTGGATGGGTTGGCAGCAGTTATGTCATAGTTTGCATAATCTACACTGTAAAGTTTTTTTTTTTAGATATTTTTGATAGTTCGTAGCTGTTACCTAGAACGAAACACGTATTTGAGCCCGACAATAATACAAAAAAAAGACCGTTCTCAAAATATATAATTTACGGGACATAAAGCATCTATTTACTAAAATTTAATATAAAGGGGGTGCCACAGAAATCCAAATCTCGGAGATTTGACCAAAACCCCAACTCAGTGTGGGTTTATATGACAAAGACCTGTGTTCGATCTGCATTTAAAATATCTATCACTTTTGCTGGAAATCTGCTCAATTTTAGCAACATAAAACTAGTTACTAGTTAGTAACAAATTATTATAACAAATGTTTTGATTCATGATTTTTAAATATATATTGTCTTGAAAATCTCAAGTACAACCGACCCGTGTAAATGAGATGAATCCTAGCTTTTGTATCAATTTTAAATGGTTTGGAGTCCTAAATATGTAATTTTAATTGAGATTTCTTACGTTAAATTAACATAACAAAATAGTACAGTTGTTTAAGTTGTATATTGAAGATCTGAGCAGTCGACAGGTTAGTTTTCATTAAAAAAAGTTACTAGTGCACACCTTAGCTTAGTATGGACTAAAGAAGAGCTTTATGCCGCCCTAAAAAGTTCAATATTTTTCTTACGGCAGGCAGAGGCACAGTATTGCCAACGCTACACTACACGAAAAAATAGCAAAAAGTTGAGTGATAACACTTTTGTATCAAGTGCAATTCGTTTTAGTTGTATAGATGCAGAACTGATTTGGATAAAAAGAGCAATGGGAAATATCAAAAATGAATGTTCACTGCGCGTATGGTGAACCCATGTTTGCAAGAACGTTTTATGTGGATTCTTTATTTATACTATTAATAAATAAAACTTGTCTGGTAATAACTATATCAGAGACAGAAACTATATTAGCAGACAGAGTTGTCTTTATGCCACCGTGGTGGCGGTTTTATGGTTAACGATGCACCGTTTTTTTATAAGGAGTTGAGAGCTAGAAGAAGGAATTTTATTCACACAATATCTATCTTAACCATATTGACTAGCAGACAGAATTATCAAGTTCTTCTTCTCTTAACGCCACCGTTTTATTTAATATGGAGCTGAGTCCTAGAAGGAATTCTTTTCACACCATATTTAGCTTAAGTGTCAACTTATACAGGTCTTGTAATACCTGTGAATGTCTACAGTAAGAAGAAGAGCGCGTTTGTTTCCTCAAAGTATGAGCAAAAGCAGTCACCAGAGGATCCGATGCGCTTCTAAGTAAATTACGCTCGATCTTTTCTTTGAACACATGTTCTTTCCGCAAGAGATCAATATCCAGCAACCTTGCAAAAGTCATATATTTTTAAGTTTTTATTTTAATTGCAGTGCTTTTCAAATGTAAGAGAATGCAATTTTTCATTTAAAAGCATGCACAGGACTGACACAAAACTTAAATTTTTTTGGTGGCCAAATAATTGATTTTTCTTTTATTCAAATTGCAAGCTATATATCAAAAGTTATGCTTATACATTGGGATCGACTTTGAAAGCAAACAAAATTAAAATTAAATTTTAGAAAAAAAAGTTTACTGTTAACGGTTCGGTTGCAGCTCTTTGTTGCCGTTCTCTTTTTGCGCGTTTACTCCCACTAAATATTCCAAAAAATTCATCCTTTCAAAGTTCTGTGTCACCTACGATTTGGCTTGAGAGATTTGCATCCCAGCTCGATCCAAATTCTCCAGAGATTTCTGTGGCACCTTGAATATGTATGTTCTATAAGCACAACTCCAGTGGTATTTACTCGATTTTTCAAGACTAACGGGCTTACAAACTTTATTAATTATAATGTACATTTAAAAGGAAAACATTTTTATATTAAAATGGAATTTAAGAGGGAATAAGGACTGATTTAAACTTTCGAGTTTTTTAATATAAAAACTTGATTTTTTAGAAACTTATTCAAGTTCCATTTGAATTTTCTAGCCGTAAGACGAGGCAGTTTTAAATTGTTAGGATTTAATTTCATTATATTGGTAGAATACATTTACTAGTATTATTTTCGCCATATTTTTTAGCGCCAATCTTGCGTGACTTACAACTTCTTTCAATACTAGCTTCTTCTAGAGTAGCTTCTCCACTTTCTGTCTACTCAAGATTTTGATTCTATTTTCTCTCAGAGATTATCTTTTTAAACCAACTTTTAACAGTGATGCATGATTGATGAACTGTAATTATTGAATTACAGTTCATTTGAAACACTGTTAATTAATGTAGTGCTAATTTTCTATCTGCTATGTAGTTACAATGCATATCTTTAAATGGCTTTTGATCAGATGCATGATGCCAATAAATAAGTGTACGTCTCTGACTGAAAGAGATTGAACAATGTTAAGCAAATGGTGTATAACCGGAGTTTGATCAGAAAGAACAGATCCAACTATTCATTTAGTCGATGATTCTAAATTAATTACAATAATCAGGACCGTTTTATTGATGTACCCATAATATTCAAAATATCAAAATTAACTCAGAATATCTTTTCAATAGTTGTCAAACACCTTACTTAGACATTGAAAAAACGGGCCTAAATCCTAAATGTGAATTGAGAGTGTGAACAACTTTAATAATGTTTCATAAAGAATTTAATAAAGATTCTTACACGTGTGCATACAAGCAAACAATATTTAATTAACAATACAAATTTCTTTAAAGATGCACAAATATGAACTGAGTTAAGTTAATAAAAATTATCATATGATTACTTATAGAACGTTTTTGCATAAACATATTTTGATAAACAATGATGTTGGAGCGAAAAAAAAACTTCCTTTTTTGTGGTTAAATTTTGCAAGGACTTATATTCCTACTCCATGTGACTTTAGAATCTCGAGGACTAGAAAAATTAAAACACAACATTAAATAAACACCTCTCCTAAACCTTTCTTAATAATACAAAACCTTTATACAAAAACACATTCTGTTCAATAATGCTCGATTATTTTTCGCATATTGAAAGAAAGTAAAACACAATTATTTATTACTTCTAATTATTAACTCTACTTTATTTATTTCTTTGTTTGTTTCCAAAATATTTGAAATCGACTATTCTTACCGCCGCCAACGTCGAATGAAATCCGTTATTCGTTTAAACTAACCGATATGTACTCGCAATCGCAATTTACAACTTAAATAATAATATAAAAAAACATCCATAAAACTAAAAAATCTACAAATTGTGCTTATAAATTGCTTATAAATTAACAAATCTCTAACTGCAAAACAATCTCAAACATTGCACTTCATTAAAAATATTGTAATTCACCTTTTGGCTGCTGTCGATTCGAACTTAATGCAACTGAATCTGCAACTTCATTCGAAATCCATGCTATGAATCTGCCATTTTTCAATTCTAAATACCAACAACAACTGTGGCATATAAATCGGTGATAATGCGGTATATGAGTTGTGTGTACATTGAATTCTTTAACTCAAACCCACTAATTTCAATTAAACATGGTTTCATGGTTATTCAACAGGATGTAAGTAAACAAACGAAATCGAAAAATGTTTTTTGCAACTGCAAACATTCACAAAAATAAAACTTAATTATTAGCATTTTAGCTAAACATTTAATATCTTTACTCTATTCTGTATTCAGATCGATCAGATAATTTTTGATGTCTACTTCTATAGTAGATTTCATTGCCATGATATTCAAAAATACATATTTATATGTATTTAGCTATTTATTCAACGCTTTTTCTAGATAAAATGAATACCATAAAAATTTTTTTTATTTTTCGTAGTACTGTTACCCGTTTGGTACGTTGGTGTGGATATGCTTGCAAATGCGATGTTACCTTACGCGATATATACATATATTATTAGATTTCTCTGTACATAAAAACTTTATCATTGCTGCTTATACCCCATTATTTTAGTAAACTAGTAAAACCCTTTAACTTTCCGATAATAGGCATTCCAAATGGGCTAACTTAAAAAAGCTTACTTATACATGTTCCCCTTATATTTGCTGTTAATATCTGACATGATATTTAATATCCTTATGACATCAAATAGCACAATCCTTATCTGACACACAATAGAAATCGCAGCAGTGCATAGTTATAATCTAATTTCATACATATGTACATATATAATCAGCAATAATTGTAGTTTTACCAAGTGTGTCTAACTATTATTCAATCTACGTAGCGGCCACAGAGAGGCGGTATGCGTTAGTGGTTGCCCAGCACATATTTACTCATGCATGTGTATGTATCACAGTCTCGCTCACAGTAACAGTGATCGTCTCTGTAGTACTGGCGTACATTTGTACTTATGTGCATAAAGTTTACATTAAATTGTAATTGTGGAAAATGCAACAGCTGATGAGTAAAATATGTTGGTCAAAGTTTTTTAATTGTTTACGGAATAATAGATACTGACATTATAACGCGAATCTAATGATTATTTGTATTTGCATACAAATATCTGACATCACTTACCTAATAATAAATTTATAAATGTGTACAAAACCGAAAGTAACTAAAAGACAATGTACATACCGACAGATGTAAACAAATTATTTTTATTTATTTTTTTTAATTTTCTGTAAACTACATATTTTTATATTCAAATCTTCAATATTATTTTCTCTTATTTCTGCAAAAACTCGCACAAATAGAAAAAACATAACATTAAAAATTTTGATTCGATTTTCAAATACTCCAATATATTAATATCCCAAGACCTTGACGCTTGACGCTTTTCGAACTGTTTTGTAATGAGTATCGGTATCTAAAACGTGCAAACGCACATGTTACACTGTGTTAGTGTGGTAGTCAACACACATTCATAAAAACAAAAACAGACCTTTCCACAATTGTACACGAAGCGATTTTAGTACTACTATAATAAGTTTCTAATTAGATTTTTTATAAATTCAACATAAAATCATTTCATATTAACTGCATTTGTTGTATTTACATGAGGTAAAACCTGTTCGAAGTACACGTTTTATTTAGCATTTTGTATTTTATCTCATTTCTATACTTACATCATTATCATAACATGTCTAAAAACTTTTGTGCAAATTTAACTGAATTATATTTGTAATTATATAGAAAAAAAAAATATAAAGATAATAATTTTAATTTATTTTTATTTGATCTTTACTAACCGAATCAAGCAACTTATTAACAATATATTGTATGTGTATATGTATGTACTTTTTTATGTACGACTAGTACTACTACTTACTACCGCTGCTACTGCACTACTACATACTACTAATATTAAAACTCTACTACTACTATTACTGCTACTAAGTACTAACGAACTAAATAAAATAAAAGAATAGAGAAAGGAAGCAACCCTAGATCATATTCGAACTGAGCTATCAGGCGTCAATTTCGAATATATCTGAATTCATTTAGAAATACGGGACACCAAAACTCTAATACTGCTTTCTTTGTTTTCTGTTTCTCTCTCTTTCTCATTTTGACCAATAATATTTTACAGTCGAACTCAATCAACGTCGGCTTCTTGCGATTATTTCGTGCGGCGCGTCTTATAAAATTACTCCGTCAAGGATATACAATACGCATTCTTCTTTGGACATTTGTACAATCATTTAAAGCACTTCCATATGTCTGTTTGCTTATAGCAATGCTATTTTTTATATACGCCATTATTGGCATGCAGGTAAGTTTCCATTTTTGCTGAAAACAAAATTGTTCGTGTCACAAAAAAATATTTAAGTATAGATCGCAAATATAACACACATGTAACACATAAGGCTATTTATTGTTAATGATCGAGCTTACAAGCTAGCCTTCTTAATATTTGGGATCTTAAATTTATTCAAATGGAACATCGGATTCAAATTTATGTCAACATTTTTACGATTTACTTATTTAAACACAATTTTTAAGTTTAAACTTAGTTTTTAGTGATCAAATTTTGTGTTACATACAGCACAATCAATAGACAATTTGATTTTTAATTGAAGCGATTTCAAAAAAGATACTTACGATAGCATGATAAAAGCTTATACATATTTTTATTTCTTCTATTTATTTATTATATGGCGTTATAAAAATCTCAAAAAGGGGAATGCATCAAGGCTGCAAACGCTTAATATTTTGGAAAGGATTAGGTTTTGAGGTTCGAACCATTAAGCGAGAATTTTCTACCCTTAGCCTTAATAGAGGCAATTATATTATCCATTTCATTTATTTTTCCTTGATTTTAAAACTCATAAATTGTAAGTAGAAACAAGATAACTTATTTAAATATGTTTAGTAAGATTTTTAGGCCTGTTCCGGTTTTCACGTTTACAAAATCGAGTTGTGTAAAGATTGTTTTTGGGTTTGATTTTATAACTCATAAGTTCTTATCTCTGATATAAGTTCTAAAAGTGAAAAGTTTCACATTACAATTACGAACTTTTTTCAAAACACATATTTAGGATCCGTGAAAGACTGTGGTAAATATGAATATACTCAAAATTAATTATATTTAATTATTTATTTATTTAATGTCAACCGAGAACAGTTGACCAAAAATTAAATTAAAATTAAACAATATAAACAATTTTATAGAAAAATTTAGTACTTATATTTAAACTTATTTTTTAACTGAAAGAATAAAAAGTTAATTGAAGATTAAGAATCTGGGGGTATTCAAAAATTTTAAATGATCCAACATTTGTTGCAAGGATTGGGGAAAACCCAGAAAAACCAGATCAGATCAAAAAGTATTAGTAGTAATAATTAGTCGAAATACACAAGTATTATAATTAGTAAGGTTAGAGATTTCTAGAAAGGAATAGGAAAAGGAGGGATTTTATGGAGGGGAAAGAGAGTTCTGTAGAGAAAAAGTGATAAAGGCTATTATAGTTTGTGCACAAAACTCGAAATGCGTGTGATGCGTAATTAGTTGTGCATGTAGGTAAACATAAAGGCTGAAAGTTTCTAGTAGCTCTACGGGGGACAGAAAAAATGAGGCGTTCTAAAAGAAAACAGGAATCAATCTCGCCAACAATCAATTTATGAAGAAAAACAACACCAAGATTTGTTCTACTACTGGTTAAACGATTGATGATTGACGGAAGATTCAGAATAAGAAGCCTACTGGAATACGATGGTAAACGAAGATTGGGATCCCAGATTAAAGCACGTAAGGCAAAAAGAAAAAATTTCTCTTGAACAGATTCAATTCGAGCCTGGTTAATATGATACTACGGGCACCAAATGCATGAACAGTATTCCAGGATAGGACGAACTAAAGAGACATAAAGGAGTTTAGTGGTGAAAGGGTCAGGAATCAATCTTTTTGACCAACGTTTAATAAAACCAAACACTCCCTTGGCTTCATTAACTATGGTGGAGATGTGCAAATTGAAGTTCAATTTGCAATCGAATAAGACTCCAAGATTTTTTACCGAATATATACGTTGCAGTGGAGTACTGTCAATCGTATATAAACCTAAATATGGCTTATTACGATTAAAAGTCGTACACATTCACTTAGAACAATTGAGATGCAGCTGATTGGCCGAGCATTATAGTTGCATAACGTTTAAATCGTCTTGCAGACAATTATGAAGAAGGGGATCTGTCTATGAGAAGATAAGCTTAGTATCATCCGCATACATTATAATAGAAGAATGAGACAGAATGTTAGGTAGATCGTTAGTAAAAAGGGTAAAAAATAAAGGTCCTAAGAGACTTTCTTGAGGTAAACCAGAAATAACTTGAACCGAACTCGAAATAGATGACCTAAGAAGCTCTTTCTATATGATCAAGTTTAAATAGTAAGAGATCATGGTTCACACAGTCAAAGGCTTTACTGAAGTCAGTATAAATGACATCAGTTTGCTTTAACTCTAAAAATGCGTCATTTACCATTTGTGGATCAACTCTTTACAAAGCCATATTGTGCAGGGGAAATAACTGACTTTCAAAGATGCTGCAAAGACGAAATAAGGATTTTTTCAAAGAGTTTGGGAATGACTGATAGCTTTGCAATGCCTCTGTAATTCGGAATATCAGACTTACCACCTTTTTTGTGGAGTGGAATGAGAGAGTTTGAGTGATTTTTGTGTCAGTCGTGTTTTCTTTATTTTAATTTTGTTATTTTCGCTTTGCGACCTTTGTGACGCTTCGCTGTGCGACCACAAGTTTGTGTGTGTGTGCTCACTGGTGCCTTTGCTCTCGGTGCTTTTGCATCTGCGCATATATTTGTTGTTGCTTTTTCGAAGTCACAGGCTTGTATGTTTGTTCTCTTGCTCATTTTGTCTTTGTGCTTGCATTCACGCATTCTTTGTAATTGCATTTCTGCTTCGGTCAAGAATTGTTTGTGCAGTTTTTGCTTCGAACTTATCTTGTGCTATGTACATTTCCATTTTGTTTATTTTCACTCAATCTATGTTTACCCAGTAGGAAACTTTGGAGTGAAATGTGTCGTGCTGCAATACGAAATGCGCTTATGGGCCCATTCGCGATACCGACAAACTTAAGTTTGTTAATTGTTGGTTATGCGAAAATATGATGCATATTAAGTGTGCAGGGCTTGACCTTGACAGAATCCTTTCCAATGACAATAATAAAGTCATTGGTGGACTGCGTTGGTCTTGTCCGACTTGTATTTATATACAATTTGATTTCACACGCATGTACAATAGCGTGAAAAATGAATTCCTTAAGATTCGCAATCTTTCTAAACAACTCTCTAGTAACTTCGATTCAAGTTTGGAGTTACTGACCGAATTTAATTTCAAGACACCACCTAATAGAAAATTGGATCCTCAATTCTTAGGTGCCTCTCATTTCTTCCAGCCTGGGACATCTTATTTGGCAGCCCCCCATTTTATGTCACCACTAGTTCTTTCACTTTTGCCATGCAAATTTAAAGAGCTTCCTTCCCCTTTCTTAGCTACAAGATCTTCTTGAGTGGCTACTACTCCTCCGGTAGTTCTTTTAAGCCCTTCGGCACAATTGGCAGCCCCTGTATCGACTACAACAACTCCTGTTGTGGCCGCGTCTTCGGTTGACAAGGCTGTCCCTTCAACTAGTACGATAAATACTATAATGCCTGACGTTAGAACAAATTTATCCAACAGACCATCTGAAAACCCTCTAGGTCGACGCAACAGTCGTCCCTCTGAGTCACCTATTTCATCTCCGCCGCCTCAGTTAAAAGTTGTTGCTCCTTGTAAGCAGATTTTTATTTCTAGGCTCTCTGCTGACACATCAACAGAATCTGTTTCTGTGTACATCGCTAGTAAATCTTCAGCTAATGTTGCTAATAGTAAATTTATTTTCTCTGAGCCTCGAGAAGTTTCATCTTTTAAAATTAGTGTGTCTTCCCACTCGTTTCCAATTATATGTGACCCTAAATTTCGACCCTCTCATATAATTGTTCACGAATTCAAGCAAAAAAAAATGGACCACGTTCCACTCCAATTAGCCTTCCAACTCCTAGCACCTATTAATGCCCCAAAATACTAGACCATGACCAAATTAATTTTCAATATCAGAATGTTCGAGGTCTTGGGTCTAAGTTAAAAAATCTTTATTTAAATAGTTCATCTTTTGATTTTGACATCATCGCATTTTCAGAGACTTGGCTTAATTCAAGCATATCTAATAATGAGATAATGTCATCGAATTTTAATACCTTTAGACAAGATCGACATAATCTGTTAAATCCTCTTTTCACTCAGAAATTATTAACGTTCTTAGTCCTGACGATATAGAATTTGTTGCTGTAAAGGATACTTTTCCGTCATGTGCCTCATATATTTCCTGTTCGTATATACCACCTTCATCTGAAACTCAAATCTTTGTGAGACATCTTAGTCCCATAAATGAAATTTCTAGCCTTGTGCGTGTTGTCGGTGATAACCTCCCCCACATCCTCTGGTAATTTTTTAATGACTTGAACTACTTAGTTCCCTCAGCTCAGCATGAGTTTTTAGACGGTTTAACTGAGCTTTCACTTTTTTAAATTAATTCAACATCGAATAGTCTTAACAGGATGCTTGATCTTATATTTGTCAATGATTTGTCTAGTGCTACTGTCACTAGATCTTCTCCTGTGGTTGAGCCTGAAGATTCTCACCATCCTACACTTGCACTTTCTCTTTCTATCTTTAATACTAACCATACGTTTCTATCATCCTCAGTAAATTACCGCCGTTGTTTTCGCAAAGGAAATTTTACTTTGCTTAACCAACTGATTGCTGCAACAGATTGGTCCATTCTATATAACACGAATGATATGAACTCAGCTGTCTCTTTCTTCTACAACACTCTTAATTCACTTTTTGATGTCTGTATCCCTAATAGTGTTGTTAAGTCCGTTTCTTTTGAGCCTGCATGGTAGTGATGTAAATTTGAGTGAAAACATCGATGTCGATGCTCAACGATGTTTTCAAATTGAAAAATCGATGTTGGGTTTTAACATCGGGTCGAAACTTCGATGCATCGATGTATGTTTAATGTTCTAAGACCTTTCCATTTTTTGAAATAAATTACAACTTAGCTTATTTTTATACCCTGTGGCCATTGAAAATGGTTAAAAAGGGTATGGCAATATATGTAACAGGCAGAAGGAAGCATCTCCGACCCTATAAAGTGTATATATTCTTGATCAGTATCAATAGCCGAGTCGAATGAGCCATGTCCTTCTGTCCGTCAAAGGATCTCAGAGACTATAAGAGCTAGAGACTTCAAACTTGGTATGTAGGTTCCTGGATAGCGGGCGCAGATCACGTTTGCTTTAAAATTTGGATCGAACCCCTTTATCATATAGCTGCCACAGGAACGATCAGTTCAAAATCAAGTTTTAGTAAGAAAAACTTTTTTGTTGTTTGAAATATCTCGACCAAACTGACTAGATATGCATTTGGGATGGTCCTATACATCCTGATCAAATTTGCTTGAAATCGGACCACTATATCACATAGCTGCCATATTAACTGTCAGTCGAAAATTAAGATTTAGTATGAAATTGCATGTTGTTTTTTGAGGTATCCCAACAGAACTCCCAAAATGGGAATTTTACATTGTCATTAAAAGAATGATCGAATTTGGTATAAATCCGTTCAGGAGCACATATAGATGAAATACGAACAATTAGTCGACAATTTAATGCCGCATCATCAAACCTTCGGTGTCGAGCACATACAACTGTAGCCCCTTTGTTTCTAAAAAACCAATTTTAAAAACTGCAAACGCTGCTCAAATTACTATAAGACTACTGTCAAAGCGGCAAAAAGAGCTTAATGAAAGTGCGGCAACTAATGACAAATATGTAATTTATTGTGCAATAAAACAAGCGATGTTTTCCAAAACATCGATGCATCGCGCAACATCGGTATCAACAAAAACATCGGAAAGAATCGAAAAATATCGCCAAAAAAACATCGATGCATCGAGCATCGTACTAAAACTTGATTTTGGACTGATTGTTCCTATGGCAGCTATATGATATAGTGGTCCGATTTCAACCAGGATGTATAGGACCATCCCAAATGTATATCCTGTCAGTTTCGTCGAGATATTTCAAACAACAAAAAAGTTTTTCATACTAAAACTTGATTTTGGACTGATCGTTCCCATGGCAGCTATATGATATAGAAGTCTGATCCAAATTTTAAAACAAACTTGATCTGCACCCGCTATCCAGGAACTCACATACCAGGTTTTAAGTCTCTAGCTCTTATAGTCTCTGAGATCCTTTGGCTTAAACTCTCGGACAGACGGACAGACAGGCGGACATGGCTCAATCAACTCGGCTATTGATACTGATCAAAAATATATATATTTTATAGTGTCGGAGATGCTTCCTTCTGCCTGTTACATACATTGCACAAAACCAATATACCCTTTTTGACCATTTTCAATGGGCACAGGGTATAAAAAATAATTAAGAGAATAAGAACACATTTAGTCAAAATGAGTTCCAGGAAAACTCTACAAGTCCAGCTCATTTGAATAAATTAAATACCGCCTTCTTGCAAAACAAAAACAAACTATCTGGCATCACTGAAACAAAAGCTGTCAGCTGTGGGTTCTATTGTGCACCGCTTGTAATGCTTGCATTGTTGCTGCTGCCATCATTCAATGCTAAGGAATTAAGATAGTCAGGCAATACGTAATATCTTGCCGACACGAATTTTCACAGATATGTGTTATATGTCAAAAAACGCGGAAATAAGCTGACTATAACATATAATAACTTCACAGTGATTTTGAGTGCAGATTTTTTTTAAATCGCCAATGAAATCTTAATTCACCTGTAGCTTCTTACCTATGAACTCCATTATTACAGGTATGCCTAAAGATCTTCAAAATACCTTTTCAACCATATATAGAACATATCTTAAGCTTCTATCGTTTGGATACTAATGTGGTTTTAAGTTTAGCAAATTTTAGCGATTTCCCGCTAAACTAGCTTTTTATCGAAAACGTCGTAGAACAAAAGTTTATAATTTTATGATTGGGAATATATCCCCATTCACACATTTTAGCTATTTCAACGCTTTGATATAAGCAAACACACAAATCGTAGAAAATTAAAAAAATGTACCGAAAGACTCCAACGGCCCCATTTGCTGCAATCATCTAAATTTCGCCCCTCCCACTTTCACCTGATTATCTCACGAACCAGGTGAGCATTCAAAAGTGTTAGTATGCACTTTTGTTAGATAAAACTATACCTTTCGATCGGTATATAAGTCGATCTGATCAGACAGTTATACAAAATTTTCCATTCTTCCTGTATATATTGCTAGTCGCCTTTCGCACCCTTCGTGATGCTTTCGTCACTAGCGCGGACTGCCGTCCGCAGTGATTATCTCATTCGTTGCAAGAATCAATTTGCGCGAGATCCTAAACAATTCTACTCCTTCGTAAACTCCAAACGTAGAAATTCCTCAATACCTAATAATTTTTTCCTTAACTCTTATAAAGTTAGCCGTGATTTCGGTGAGTCCAATCTTTTCGCAGATTTTTTTCAATCTACTTATTCTTCTTTATCGCCTACTAACAACTATTTTTTTTATTCTCCTCCATCATTCAATCATCATTTTTTCTTTTACCTACAATAACCGATAGTTGCCTTATCTCGTCAATTAAAACACTAAAACCTTACTCTCCCGGCCCTGCCAACATACCTAGCTGCGTGTTGAAACAGTGTTATAATTCCCTAGTAAGCACTTTATTAACTCTTTGCAATATATCCCTACAGTCAACTGTCTTTCCAGCAATATGGAAAGAATCCTTCATTATCCCTCTGCACAAAAAAGGGTGCAAAGCGGATATTTCAAACTACAGGGGATCTTCTTCTTCTTTGCAGCATCTGCAAGTCGATTATCTCCCCTGCTCAACATGGTTTCGTTAAGAGTCGGTCAACTTCGACCAATTTACTTCACTTCACTTCATTGGTAAATGAGGCTTTCCTCAATAAAGTGCAAACTGATTCATATACACGGACTTCAGTAAAGCATTTGACTCTGTAAACCATAAACTTCTTCTCCTAAAGCTTGACCGAATTGGTTTCCCCCCTCATTTCTTTTATGGATCTCTTCCTACCCAAAGAGTACTACTCAGATCAGACACCTCAAAATCTGTCCAGCTCACATCTGGTGTTCCTCAAGGTAGTCATCTAAGCATCTTATTTCTTAATCTCTTTATTAATGATCTTCCTTGCGCTTTATCACACTGTCGCATACTTATTTATACAGATGATGTAAAACTTATGTTATCATATAAGGAGCCTGGACACCATAAGCTATTACAAGATGATTTAAACTCAATGCATAGCTGGTGCATTGCTAATCACTTAAACTTAAATTTTTCTAAATGCCTGTTTATGACTTTTAACAGCGTAACTCCTTACTTAGGAACATATTCGATCGATAAAGTTAATTAGCAACGCATATCGACTGTCAAAGATCTTGGTGTCCTCTTTGATAATAAATTAAGTTTCACTCTTCAAATCTCTTCTATTGTTAATGAGGCAAAGGGCACTTTTGCATTTATAAAGCGTTGGTCTAAAAAATTTAATGACCCGTATGTCACAAAACTATTATACACTTCCTTAGCTCGACCTATTCTTGAATATTACTCTTGTGTTTGGAACCCTCAGCACAAAATATATATAGATCAAATTAAGTCTGTACATAAGCAATTTCTTCCTTTTGCACTTCGGGATTTTGCTTGGAATCCAAATCTCCGTTTGCCAACTTATTCAAGCAGACTTCTGCTTCTCAATCTTCCGTCCTTTGCTCACCGTAGAACAGTTCTTGGAGTTATCTTCCTCCATAAGTTAATTAATGGCGATATTAGCTCTCCATCATTACTAGAACGTGTTAGCTTCAATATCGCCTTCAGGGTAACTAGGAACTTCGCTCCGTTATTTTTGCCTACATGCACTGCAGATTACGCTTTGCATAATCGTTTTAGAGTACTCTGCTCTAACTATAATGAATTATATCACTTAATATCAAACAATCTCTCTCCACCTTATTAAAGCTTCTCTTTTTAATCCCCTCCGGTAAATCTCTGATCTCTCTTGTCTCCGAACTCTGGGATCAGTGAGCTTCCGTGAGTTTGTATTACAACTTAAATATTTTCTATTGATTTGATTGGGTTTTTCTGGGTTTTCCCCAATCCATGCAACAAATGTTTGATCAATTATAATCTCTTGCTTACCCCATAATTTAAATTTATATATTTTAACTTCTTTTTCATTTCAGTTATAATTATTAGCTTTATTACATTTTATTTTTATAACTTTTTAATTTTAATCTTAGTTTAATTTGCCTAAATTAATTTAATTTTGCTGACTGCTTTTAGTCATGCTACAATAAATAAAAATAAAAAAAATAATAATAAGGAAAGATACCAGACTCAAGGCATAGATTAAAAAGCTTAAGGACACAACTAGGAATGTTGTCAGGCCCAGGAGAGAAAGATTTAAAAGAATAAATAGAAAAGAGTACGGTGTTATAAGAAATATAGGAAGCAAATATAGTGTTAGAAGGAAGAATAGTGTGACGATAAGAAGAGTTGGAGGGGAAGTTAGGAGAATAGGTTGATTGGAAAAAGTTAGCAAATAGTTCAGCGGCTGCAGAATCATTACTGGCTTTATCTAACCCAAGAAAGAAAGAGGAAGGTAAGCTAGGGGATTTACGCTTCAAGTTAACAAATTTATAAAATTGTTTAGGGTCACGTTTAAACTGTTTTATCTAACCCAAGAAAGAAAGAGGAAGGTAAGCTAGGGGATTTACGCTTCAAGTTAACAAATTTATAAAATTGTTTAGGGTCACGTTTAAACTGTTTTTTTGCATCGAGCAAGATAGTTCTCGTAGCAAAATAAGTTTAAATGGGCAAAGTTCGATCTGGCTACTGTGTATTTGGACCAGTCGAGACCAGAACCTGACTTCTTAAATTTTTTTAAAATATTTCGATTTAATATTCTTTAAATAAGAAAGTCTAGGTGTAAACCAAGGGGGCTTTGTTGAACCAGACGCACGATTAAAATTGGGAATACACATGTCTAAAAGTGCATTTAGGGTCACATAAAAAAAAATTAAGGACAGTATTAATAAATATCAGCTGATTTTTCTATAAATAACCAAATATAATTTTCGCATATTTAATTTAGACACTTAGGTATGTACATATTGCCTCTTTATTCAAAGATAAAAATTTCAAATTATGGAGCCATAAATATGCAAAACTAAAAGTCTATTATAAAAATATTTAAAAAAAAATGTTTCAAAGTCTTGATTTTATTATTTTCGCTTCTTGGTTTTCAGAGGGGATATTCACTAAAGAATATCACATATCAAGAGAAAATTATAGCATCATGAGATGAAAACTGGAGTGTTTCCCATCACATATACATCGACGACAGAGAGTCGATGATATTTGTAAGATTATTTTGCTGAACGGCACTGCTGTACAACCATGATGCCAAGATCTGATATAGATAATATAAATATAAACAAGGGCCTACAAGATTGGTTGGCGAAGTGCATAGTTATGGAAATAAATATAAACATGGCTCTGAATACTATACTTCCTATTTGTATGGAAAATGGCTTTAAAAAGTGCTTTAAGAAATCCATTTTGTATACCCTATTTTCAAGGTTAATTTATTACGGCTTGGGTCCTGTTAGATGGCTTATCGCCATTTTGAGGATAATTTTGCAGTTCCACTCTTGACGAAACTCTGATCCGTGCTGGTAAAAAACTCGATCAATATAGTTTCAGTCCTCAATTGATTTAATATTTTATCGTTCAGAAAATTTTGTATGGGCAAAAAAGATGATAATTATTGCTTGGTGCTATGTCCTGATGAAACACAGTACCTTTCCTATTGTCCAGTTCTGATCGCTTCTGGTCCATTGCAATCTTCAAACGGCCTAATTGTTGACAATGAGGTCCGAGTTGAGTGTTTGCCCATATGGAAGCAGCTCATTGTAGAAGATTCCCTTCCATTCCACCAAACGCACAGCATGGCCTTCTTTGAGTTTAGTCCTGCTTTAGCTACAGTTTGGGACGATTCACCGCGCTTTAAACAGGATCGTTTTCTTACAACATTGTCGTATGTGACCCGTTTTTCATCACCAGTCACCATCCGTTTAAGAAATGGGTCGATTTCATCATTACGTTTAGCCAAACAATTTGTAGATAGAAATTCGACCCATTGTTTTTTTTCTTCTTTCTAAATCCATCTTTTTGTAAATGGCTTAAGCAAAGTACTCAGTAGCTAAAAACATTTTGGGCGCTCAAAATGATCAATGTTTTGATATTCGCACCAAAAATCTCTATAAAGTTGACTGGTCACACTGTTGCGTCACTGTGCACAACAAACAAATAAATAAAATTGCGAACAACAAAAGTGAGAAAATGGACAAATGGGCATGATATAAGAAGTGGCAGCGACTCATACCCTAATTATGGGATTAATGGGCACACATAGCTGTTCTGAAGGAGGCTGAAGAAGAGCAGGAACGCAAATGGCGCAAATATTGGGCGAACCAATATTTTCGAGAAAGAAACATCAAGGGGCGATATAGTAACGTAGCTTTCCCAGGCACTTTTTATAAAAATTCTATCAACATATTCTTTTTCGGCCGACTTCCACAATTTTGGCCTCTGTTTCACTTCTTCAATCAATCGACTAGTCGAACACTGATTGAATCGATGTTTTGAAAGGTCAAAATAAATCTTCCAGCTGTTTACCAAACTGTGTTGTAAAATACCCAAACATTTTCTGAGCAGCCCACATTTAGGTACTGAATACAAGGGTTTAGAAATAGCCTTACAAAATAATTTTGAGTCAGTTTTTATATGGAGTTGATACCTTTCAAACAAGATTTTCAGCTACTGAATACTTTGCTTTAAAATGATTTTGTGGTCAATGTTGAGCTCTGCTCTGCTCATAAACATCGTTCAAAATTTCAGTCGCCTTGCGTGCATTTTTGCCTTTAGCAAAAAGAAATTGTAAAATGTACCGAATTTATTCTTTGTTCGTCTGCATGTCTAACAAAATTTATCTCTGGATAGAATCGACCTATCAAAAAACGGACTACAGTGTGCTTGATAGGGGAATTCCACCTTTCTAAAAAGCCCAAGTGTAAATCAGTGTGACCAATAGTTTACAAGACTAAAGCATACCAAAGCTGACACACAGAAAAATAAGGGATTACTTTTTCCCCAACCTAATATATAACATTAAATACAATCCTTAAGCAAATGACCTACAGAGAACTCATCCCATACAACTGTATGTGTCATTCATTTGCAGTGACGGAGCGTCCACTTTAAAAATATCCCCGCCTGGAGAAATTATTCTCATTCCCATTGCACGCACATACACCCATATTTCGCAATGTTGCATACATTAGGTTTCTGTATACATGTGTAACAAAGTGCGCGACGCACCGCAGCTTTGAATACACCATACCTTTAAATCACTGCCGACGCACACGTTCCAATCACGAAATCACGTTGCAAAAATCAAAAATCACCACAATTTAATTTAAAATACACAGATTAAAAAATATATTTAAATTACAAAATAAATTACAGTTAAGTAAATTCTCTGGGGTATCTAAAATGAAAAATAAATTTATTGGCTCAACATTTGTTGCAAGGATTGCGGACAACCCAGAAAAACCCAATCAGACCAAAATAATATTAAAAAGTTGTTAGTTGGTTAGACTAGTTAAATATAATAATATTGAGGCTTTAATAGTGTGAGGAAACCAAACGTACGGTACAGACTACTATAATCTGCACACAGAATACGAAGAGGGTTGTGCAATTCCCAGTTAGTTGAGCAATGCTGAAGATACAATGGAAAAAAGTTTCGAAATCTTCTAGAAGGTACGTTAAAGATAATTTCCTCCAATAAATTAGCCGAGTCTATATGGCCCTGCAATAATTTGTGGATGAACATTACTCCAAGCATAATTCTACGGTTAGTAAGAGAGGGAAGACTGAGTAAGAGAAGTCTATTAGAGTATGACGGCATCTGAATTTCTGAGGTCCAACCCAAGCCACGCAAAAAGTAAAAACTGTTTTTGCACCGATTCTATCCTGGCACGATAGGATTCGTATTAGCGGTATAAGGATCGTCAAATTCCTTGGACTATCGCTTGATAAACCCGAGAACTCCCATTGCTTTATTGACAGCTATAGCAATATGTTTATCAAATTTCAATCTGTGATCTAAAACCATACCCGAGTCATTAACTGATCTTTCGGAATCAATCAAGCATTCCAATATAATGCCATTAAGCGAATACTGAGAAATATGGCGTGAATATCTATAGAAGGTCATAACTTTACATTTCAAACTATTGAGATTTAATAAATTAGTTTGGCACCAAAGAAGAAATGCATTTAAGTCTGCCAGCAAAAGCCTATAAGAAAAAGGATCACTATTCGACAAACAAAGCTTGACGTCATCCGCATACATAAGTGCATGGGAGTGAGATAAAATAGATGGAAGATCATTTATAAATAATGTGAAAAGTAATGGGCCAAGGTGACTACCTTGCGGTACTCCGGAAGTAACTTTGACGGACTTAGAAAATGCGTTTTTGAAAATAACACTTTGTGTTCTGTTAGATAAATAATTGGAAATCCAAAAAGAAAAAAAATAAACCCGTGTTGAATAGGTGAGATAATAGAACTACATAAATTTTGAAGATGAAAAGTTATTATTTTCTCAAAAATCTTTGGAATTGCAGACAGCTTGGAAATACCTCGATAATTCTGAATTAATTTTTGTGAAGAGGGATAATATAAGTCTTTCCATAGCCCTGGGAAAGAGGAGGAATCATCGGACAAAGTGAACAACTTATGTAGTGGTCTACAAAAGGATTCCGCACAGTACTTTAGCACAGAGCCAGGCACACCATCCGGACCTGATGTGTGTATTGGCTTAATCAATTTAAGATCGCTATGAAGCGAGCTTTCAGTAATTAGGAGACTGAAAATACAGTTAAAACAACGTAACATATAAGGATAAGGCCGTCCAACACGGAGACTACTCGTAGAGTATGTAGTTTGGAAAAAGTCAGCAAACAGATCTGCTATGGATTGATCAGTATTAGCTTGAATATTGTGAAAGACAACAGATGATAGTAATGTTGCACCTTTACGTTTAGAGGTTATGAATTTGTAAAATTGCTTAGGATCTTCAGAGAATTCAAGCTTACAACGATATAAGTAGTTATTATAGTACAGCGAGTTAAGTACCAGATAATTTGAGCAGGTGATTACATATCAAGAGAAGTCATAAGAATTTCCAGATTTTTTATATTTTTTGAATTGCTTGGATTTCACATTTTTTAAATGTTATAATACTTTAGAGAGCCAAGGAGGTTTAGTAGAGCTGATAGTAGATAAAAGCGGATCACAGATATCGAATATAGAATTTAGAGTATTATAAAAAGGCTTAATGGCATTATCCAAGGCAGAACATATGTACAATTGAGCCCAATCAGAACATGAAATTAGATTATTGAACTTATTGAAATCAGTTTTACTAATACAACTGGAAACAAAGATAAATTAATGCAAGAGTTAAGAGTTGGATGGTATGGATGGTATGGATCTTCCGGCATAACCAATGGATCAATCCTAGATACGATGCTATTGGTGGAGTCTAATGTGCTGTTGATAGAATTGCATACAGGACCTTTATTAAATCAGATTTTTTTTTAGAAGATATAGCCCTTCAAAGCTGACAAATCAGTCTTTCAGAAAACACACAATTTTTAGGGGATTTGGTCGCATCACGAAGGGTGCGAAAGGCGACTAGCAATATATATTGTCCGATCAAATCGAGGTATATACCGTTTAAACTAACAAAAGTGCATACTATGAGTTTTAAAAACTCACCTGGTTTGTGAAATAAACAGGAGTAAGTGGGAGAATCAAAATTAAAATACTGATTGCAGCAGATGGGACTGTTGGCGTTTTTTGGTAACATTTTTTAAATTTTAACTATTTTTATCATAAATACGCTTCGAACGACAACTCGATCAATAATCTCTGGTTCAAAAGATAATTCATTTTGAAAATTTTGGTCGTCTTCCGAAAATGAGATAAAAAGTCAGTTTGTCTGTTTTGTTTGGAAATCACTAAAACTCGCTAAAATTTACCCACAGTATCTGAATGGTATTAAATTGTCTATAAAACTTATTCTTAAAAAAAGTGTGGCATTCGCAACAGCGCGCAATAAGGTCCCGACGTAAGAAGTTACGTAATAAAAATCACTTTTTTGCGCAGTGCCGAGTGCCGAACTTTTTTTTTTAAGAATTAGTTTTATATTCACTTTAATATAGCTCTTCACCAATTTGGATATCAGAAATTTTCGTCACTAGAATTTTACCTCGTAAAAAGGTTTTTTTTAGATACAATAAATCAAAAATAAATCATAAATGGGAAGAGTTTCCAATAGGTTATTTGCTTAGTATTACAATAAAGGCCTAATTATTTATCTTTTCCCAATTTTTTTTTTATACATTTGGGGCCTCATAATGCAAAAAAACGTTTTTCCAGGGTAGGCCTTTTTTTAATTATAAAATTTAATCTTTTTATTACCTTTTTCTAAAAACTATAGTCTTCTTTCCCCGAAGTACCAAACCAGCTGTACTTTTAAAAACTGCGCCAATGCTTTGTCCAAACATCTCTCTAAACTTCTTTTATTCTCACTAAACACATTACACATTCCTAGAATTTATTTTGACTATACACAGCGATAGAAAGAATTTTCTTGGCGTGTTGTTTCTTCATAAGTTTATTAATGGGCATGTTGACTCAAGCTTTCTCCTAAGTAATATTCGCTTTTTTATCCCTATAGATTCGCCCTTTGTTAAAGACAGAAGTGGGGCTCATTTTGAGCTACATGATCCTTTCCGTGCTTTAGGTTCTACATTAATAATTTGTATTATTTAATGTCTTCTAAATGTTCCTTTATTTTAAACGAATCAAATATTTTATCTAACTTGTCACTTGTTGATGTTTCCTTACTAAGTATTACTATGTTTATTGTAAATCCCTGCCAATTTTGTGACGAACAATATTTAATGAAATTTCTTAATTTGTTTTAAATAAAAAAAAACTTATGTTTTCGCATATTGCTCAAAAAGGTCCTGTTTATATATAAAAATATGCATTAATATTGCGAGTAGTGTCAGATCTGTTAGAACAGCCCTCGCTAAAAAAAAAATGAGTAGAAAACTAGGAGGCTCCGCCCCCTGCTCGCTTCGCTCGATTGGTTAAGATATCTCAATAAACAAAAAAGTTTTTCATAGTAAAACTTGATTTTCGACTGATTGTTCCTATGGCAACTATATGATATAGCGGACCGATTTCAACCGAACTTGTTCAGAATGTATAAGACCATCCCATAAGCATATTCTGTTAGATTGGCTGAGATATCTTTTAAATTGTCGTTATAACTAAGTTATTTCTAATTTGTGGGCGTTAAAGTGGGCTTGGCCAAAGTCTAAAACAGTTTAGATCTGCTTGCAATATAGACGGACCTACATACCAAGTTTGGAGTCTCTAGGTCTTATAGTCTCTGAGATCTAGGCGCTCTTACCGACGGACTGCCAGACGAACAGACGGACATGGCTATATCGACTCGGCTGTTGATGCTGATCAGGAATATATATAGTTTACAGCCACGCCTCCTTCTGCCTGTTACGCACTTTTCTTTTTTGTGAGAAAGTTAATAGACCCCCTGTACTTTTTATACCCGTACCAATTGAAAATGGTCAAAAAGGGTATAATGGTTTTGTGCAATGTATGTAACAGGCAGAAGGAAGCATCTCCGACCCTATAAAGTATATATATTCTTGATCAGCATCAATAGCCGAGTCGATTGAGCCATGTCCGTCTGTCTGTCCGTCTGTCCGAGTGTTTGAGCCAAAGGATCTCAGAGATTATAAAAGCTAGAGACTTCAAATTTGGTATGAAGGTTGCTGGATAGCGGGCGCAGATCAAGTTTGCCAATCGCAAAAAACGATTATCAGACGCGATCTTTAATAAATTACTTCATGAAGATAAGAAGTGAGCCAATTTAATGACCCTGAAAGTTTCAAAGCGATTGACTATTAAATAGAGAAGATATTTCAAATTTGCTTTTAATTCACATAAATCAAAATCATAGACATAGGCAAGTGCGAGCGAGATAGCATATGCACATTTGTTTGCATTAGTATGCATTGCAAAAAGCGATATGTATAAATGCCACTTTATAATTTTGCACCTTGACACCTCGACGACAGATCCTTTTACAACACTGAAATCACTGAATTTATAATAATTATTATGTTTAATAATTATTATTATCATTGTATTTATATGCTTAACAAATTCTGCAAAAAGAATCACAAATATTAAAGCATAGCATTTAAATTTAAATTGCGCGCGCAATGCAGCAGCCTTTAACAGCTGATTTCGATGATTAAGAAGACTGGGAGAGATTATTTGGTGTTGCCGGACTTCAACAAGCTGAGCAAATTTTAGATAATGGCTACTCTTGGCATGAGCAACATCGATTTCAGCGATTACGATTACGATTTACGATTTACTATTTTAATTAAATTAAATACAATTTATTCAATCGGACCACAAAATCATATTGCTGTCATAAGAACGATCAGTCGAAAATAAACTTTTTTGTTGTTTGAAAGATCTCGACCAAACTAATAGGATATGCATTTGAAATGGTCCTATATATCCTGATAAAATTTGGTTGAAATCGGACCACTATATCATATAGCTGCCATACGAACGAAAATTATTGTTGTTTTTAGAGATAAGTCAACCAAACTCACAGATTGAGAACTTGTAATTTGGTTTAAATCGGTTCACTAGATCACATAGATGTAATACACACCTTCGGCATGCCTAACGTAGCCCACATTGGTATGACCTATCGGAGAGCCAGGGCACAGGGTATTATACAGTCGAGCACACTCGACTGTAGCCGGCGCCTTCTTGTTTTAAGTACGGGGTCTAATGTGCATGTGGTCCTAACGCATGTTACTAAATATAGGAAAGGGCAGCCTCAAGAGTGAAAAGGGATGCGACACATGTAATTGGTGAGAGCGTGCTGATACTAATTCTTATCTTATTGTGTCACAGAAACACGTTACTATGTAAGCTTAAAGTTATATCACTCAAAACATGTCATTTATAATCAAAATTATCTTACGAAAACTCAATAATATGACACTCAAAGTCGGTACAACATTACTTTTGAATACGAGCCTTTTTACCCATATGCAATGTTTAACAGACGATATTTTCAATACTAAAGTAGATAATACATGCAAACCTATATTTTTCTGAATGTTCATTTTATTCTCTTAATTTTAGAAAAACAAATTTTTGTTGTACTTCAACAACAACAATAATAATTTCGTTGAATGCTTTGCTTAACAGTGTAACATAATAACTATCTAGTCATAATCTGGAAACAGTTATGCAATGCAGAATGTAAGAAATGTGTTATTACTTCAAATTATTCAAAGTTTAGCTACGATGGTACGTCGTGGTAAGCCGATTTGCGAAGAAATAAGAAGTTTATTTCTAGATTATTATAAATCTCGGAACCCTTTTTGTGAAATAGCCAAGCAATTAAATCTGGCTAAGTCGTCTGTTCAAGTAATACTAAAAAATTTAAAAAAAAATGTCAATATTAAAAATAATATGGCAAATAGAGGCCGAATATCGGCAATAACAGCTCGTGATAAAAGAGCCCTGTCCACAATTGTGAAGGCCAAAGTTTAAAGAATTTAGCATCAGAATGGTCTGATAAAATCGGAAAAAGTGTTAAGCGTATAATATAAAGTATGTATAGGGATTATTTATGTTACATACTCAATATCTTAAATTACTTTTAGGCCAAGGAAAAACCATTGCTTACGCTTCGCCAAAAGGAGAAACGTTTACAATGGTCTCGGGAAAGGATGTCTTGGACTCAAAGGCAATGGAACTCCATCATATTTAGCGATGAAGCTTAATTTGATGTGAGTGTCGGTGATGCGCGAAGGAGAGTTATCCGTATCAAAACTGAAGCATACCATAAAGACTGCATTAAAAGGACAGTTAGGATCCCAGCATGCATAATGGTGTCGGATTGTATGTCTACCAAAGGGGTAGGAAAACTGCACTTCTTTGATGGGATGGTCAACGCTGAAAAATACATTAACAAACTAGAAGAAAGTTTGCTGCTATCAATACCAAAACTGGCTGACTGTGATGAATACAGGTTTCAACAGGATGGAGCATCATCTCATACTGCCAAACGAACCAAATCACGCCTGCAGTATAAGAAAATTGGGGTCTTAGATTGGCCATAAAAGCATTGAAAGTAATTATTTTTGTTGTTGGAGTACAACAAAATTTGTTTTTTCTAAAATTAAGAGAATAAAATGATCTTTCAGAAAAATATAGGTTTGCATGTGTTATCTACTTAAGTATTGAAACACTGGGTATGAAACATTGGCCGCGTTCACCAGAGCTCATCAATCATCAATCATGTATCACTAATCAAAAAAAAACTGTTATAGGCTTTTTATGAACGCTTTGATGGAATTTTGAGGCAAAATCAAAGTTGTCATTTCTTTTAATATCACAGCTGTTAATACTTATTAAAAAATTTCAGATCAATTTGGCCGCAAATTGCTTAATCAACGCAGCAAAAGGCCAGATTATGATGCTGTGTTGTTTTTAATAAATTGTCATATCGACAATATTAGACCTCGAGTCAGCTAAAACTCACTTATTAATTAAGAAGTCGATTAAGAAGAGCTCGTCTGACGGACGCATTAGTAATGAGAAAAAACTGTTTAAAGGTAAGAGACCGCCCAAAAGTACATTTCCAACGCTATATATCATATATACATATGTGTCTATATGTTTCAATTAAAACGTGTCTTAGCGTTTTCCCGCAAAACTTACAGATTTTAAAAAAAGTCGTTTAACAAATAGAAAATGATTGGTATTTGACAATTAATAATACCCAATTAGTTGGAAACATATATCTTGAAGATGGGTAACAAACAAACAAGATTTTATTCTCAGCTCACTGATGTCATAAAATCTTTAACTCCTTATATCTTTGGAACGGATAGTTCGATTTTCGATTTATGAGTGTGATATGCTGGGCGGAGTTATGTTGTTTTTAGAACAGCGAAGATATGTCACGGAGATATGTCGTTTTGAAAAGTTCAAAAACCAATGTTCTTTTCACTTCAAACATAATATTAAGTATGTCGAGTGCACTCGACGGTAAGAAACTCTGAGCCTAGACACGTAGATGCAGTTCGGCGTGACGTAGATTTTATGTCCTTGCAAATCGCAGCAAGTTCAATTAAGATATCCCTAGAAAGGGCAACAATTTTTATACTAATCCTTAATTGTCGACCAATCGTTTCTATGCCAGCTATCATACATATATGATTTAAATGAGTGTATGTACCAACTTGAACGATATCATTAAATTTTTTTAGGAAAAAAATGAAAAAAAACGAAAAAAAAGAAAACATTTTTGAACGTCACAACCAAGACTCGAACTCACGACCTCTAACGCACGGGTTCGTATCTTTACCATCGGACCTATGAACTGATTGTATTAACACTGGTAAATGTGTTATGCATACAATTAAGCAGACAATTTAAATATACGAAAAACATAAAATTCTACATCCACCGTCGGGACTTGAACCCGTGTCTCAAGTTTATCGTTTCGCCCACCTATCACTTCGACCACTGTGTCGGCTTGGCACATGCTGGCTTACTCGATATACATACATTCTGGCAGAGTAAATATAAAACAAATAATTAATCATTTTAATTATATTTCCTTGCTGTCACAAAATTGTTAATATCTTTACTATTCATGAACTAATCGTGTTGAAAGTTTGTGATTAGTTGCTGGGCATGATCCTACACCAGTTGGCATATTTAAAAACTTAACTTAAAACCCTAAATAAAAGGTGATGTCAGTTTTTTTTAAATTTCAACATAAACTGGTATTGCTTGACTTTATGGGGAGTCTTTATTCCAAATTTGGTGGTCCTAGTCCTTACCATTTCTGAGATACTTTTCTTTACACGGACAGACTGACAAAGGTATATCGACTCGGCTGTTGATGCAGATCAAGAATATATATACTTTATGGGGCTGGGGATCTTCCTTCTGCCAGTTAAATACTTTTAACAAACTTAATATACCCGCTGAAGGTATAAAACAATGGGGCTCGCTTCGCTCGCTGGGAGGTGCGGCTACAGTCGAGTATGCTCGACTGTGGGATATCCTGTGCCCTGGCACTCCGATAGCCTCATACGTATTTGCACGCCTTTAGACACACCGAAGGTCTGATGGTACCCCATTACATTTTCGACTAATTGTTCGAATTACATCTAAATAATCTAGTGAACGGATTTAAACCAAATTCCTAATACCCAACAACAAAGTTCATACTAAATCTTAATTTTCAACTGATTGTTTCTATGACAGCTATATAATATTGTGATCTGATTTTGACCAAGTTTGGTCAGAATGTATGATACCATCCCAGATGCGTATTCTGTCAGTTTGATTGAGATATCTCAAACATCAAAAATGTTTTTCGAGCTAAAACTTGATTTTCAAGTGATCGTTCCTAAGGTCGCTTTATGATATAGTAATCCGATTTTAACATAATTTGGTCAGGATGTATGATACTAAGCTACACGCATATTATGTAAGTTTGATTAAGATATACCAAACAACCAAAAAGCTTTACATACTAAAACTTGATTATCGACTGATCGTACCTATTTGCATTGGGCATAGGGTATAATTAATCGCAAACGCAGCACTTCAAAGCATAATAATAATAAAGCAACGTAAGACGCTGTATTTGGAATCAACCATGCAACCATTTTTTGCCGAATGTTTTTAGAGAATTGAGGAAAACCAATCGCCGAAACGATTTGTCCTTTATCAGAAAATTGCCGGATCCCAAACATCGGCTCAAGCAACAGAGTTTTTGAAACTCAAAAAGTTGAATTCATTGGTCATTCGCATTACAGCCCTGGCTTGGCCTTATTACTTACCGACAATCAAAAACATATTGCAATGCCAATGTTTTCCGACACCAGAAGATGTTGTTGAAGCATTCAAAAAGCTCACTTTAAATGTACCACCTTCGCAGTGGCAAGTTTTTCAAGAAATTGTTTAAAGTATGGAAAAGTTTTGTTTAAGCGATGCATTACCGGTTTATATATATTTGGCTAGAAATATAAAAGGCAGCCCTCTCCAATGAAAAAGTGTACCGATTTCAACCAAAAATGGTGTTTGGTATATATGTATTACAAAATACGAAATACCCAATTTGTGAGATTGGTTAAGAAATCTGAAAAAAAAACAAAAATTGTAATACTAAATCATTATTTTTGCGACCGATTCCTCCTGTGGCAGCTATATGATAAAGTAGTCTCTGACTTAGACCAAACATGGTCTGGATTAATGTAAAATAGGAATATCCATCGAAAACGAATATACAAAGTATAATTTGGTTGCTTCGCAGTTCTTAAATAACTATTTTTTCGAGTTTTTCCAGAACTTTAAATAATATTAATAATAATATAATTTTCCTATTTTAAGGCAATATATGTACCCTTGGGGGCTTCGCCCCATGCTCGCTCCGCTTGAAGAATTGAAAGGCTGGTCTTTAGTTGTCCGGCTTGTCAAGATTATACTGAATCACAATTTTATATAATATAATATTTTTTGTTAAAATACATACAAATTTAAATTTCGTGTCCATTGATATAAATATATTTTCCCTGTGATTGGACTTTGCCTAAAAATCAAATTTTGTGATATGGCGGGAAATAGTCAGATTTGGCGGGAGAAAGCTAAATTTCGTGAAATAGAAGAGATTTGGCAAGAAGAGCTTCGTACTAAAGGTTAATTTCCATCCGATTGTTCCTATGGCAGCTATATGATAAAGAAATCCGGCTTTGACAAAATTTGCTCAGAATGTAAGGCTTAGCCCCAAATATCAAAATTTTAAGTTTTGTTGAGATATCTCAAGAAACAAAAAAGTTTTTCGTACTAAATGTTAATTTCCATCCGATTGTTCGTATGGCAGCTATTTGATATAGTAATCCGATTGGATTCAAACTTGATCACGATGTAAGATACACCCTCAAACATACAATCTGTGAGTTTGATTGAGAAATCTTCAGAAATAAAAAAGTTCTTCATACTAAAGGTTAATTTACATCCAATCGTTCCTATGGCAGCTATATGATATAGTCATAACCAAATTTGGTCACGATGTGAAAGACAGTCCCAAACATCAATTTATGAGTTTGGTTAAGATAACTTAAGAAACAGAAAAGTTTTTCATACTAAAGGTTAATTTCATCCGATTGTTTCTATTGCAGCTATATGATGTAGTCATCCGACTTTGACCAAATTTGGTCAGGATATAACAGGCACACCAAACATACAATCTGTGAGTTTGGTTAAGATATCCTCAGAAACAACAAGTTTTTTATAATAAAGTTTAATTTACATCCGATTGTTCCTATGGCAGCTATATGATATAGTCATCCGACTTTGACCAAATTTGATCACGATGTGAAAAACAATTAAAAACACACAATTTATGAGTTTGGTAGATAACTTAAAAAACAAAAATGTTTCCCATACTATAGGTTAATTTGCATTCGATTATTCTTAAGGCATCTATGGGATATAGTCATACGATTTCGACTTGGTCAGGATGTAACAGGCAGTCCCATATATAAAATCTGTGAGTTTGGTTAAGATATCTTAAGAAACAAAAAAGTTTTTCGTACTAAGCAATTCCGTGACCTTTGACCCCGAATTTGACCCACTTATAGGTTGAATTTCGCACAGCGCCGTCTAATTGCACGATAAAATTGTCTCAACTATGTTGTGTGAAAATTTCAGCTATCTATATTTAGCGGTTACACGTTGATTCTATATCAGTCAGTCAGTTAGTGAGTAAGTCAGTGAGTCAGGACAAAGAGTTTTATATAAATGTATAGATCATTGATCATTATATCATTGACTTTAATTTACATTTTATAATAAATATAAATATGTGATTATTAAATTTTAGAAAGTTAAAGGCTTTTCAAAAGTGTCTGTGACATTCTCGAAAGATGATAAATTGACTTATTATAGAAATATTTTTATCAATTGATATGAGAAGTATGTGATAAATCGTGACTTTTCGGGCCTACAGGGCTTCGGGCTTTTTGCTAAGGCTCGAACCCGCAAGAAAAAAATTCATTTTTTTTTGTTCAATTGCTCTCAACCTAGGGATTTTTTAAAGAGATCCGCGGGACACGAAATCCGAACAGGTCCGTGCCCATCTCTACATCGAACCATAGAGCAAGATTTCGGCTTGCGGACCGGTTTCAGGTGCCCTTAAATCGGTGATGGGCACGTTTATCGAATCGTTATCAATTGTTTACACAGACACTAGCCGACGCATGCCGAATGCGAGCTGCCAGCCAGAGATGGCAATTTAGATAGATTTGAAAAATCTCAAGCATCTCCCATCCGGAAATCTGGCCTTTTTATTCTGTGATCCCAAGCCGATTCTACACTTCCAATTTTGGAACTTTTTGAAATTGGTAACGATATAGGGATGAAAATAGTTTCCCAGTATGCCAACATTCAACTCTTAAAATGGGAGAATGTTGAAAATACGTCAAAGTTTTTGTCCGAAGCAAAACAAATATAGAGACTTTGCAGGCAATAACCCATTTTCAAAACTGGTCACTTTCGCACTGACTCTTCTATCGTTACCATGGTCAAATGCAGAAGTTGAGAGGGGGTTTTTAGCCCAGTTAGTTTGATAAAAGCAAAGTTGTGGAATCGTCTAGAAATATAAATGTAAAATGCTATTTTGACTGTTAGGGAAATGTATTTATTATAAAATTTTTCAATTATATGCACTTGTATATTTTATCTTCTGAAGATTCGGATAGCGTCAACACAAATCTTGTTGTCATACATATAATTTGCCTGGCAAATACCTAAAATTAATAGACACAATGGCAACGTACGAAAAAAAAGAAAAGGGCGAGGAAAAATGCATCGAAAAAAAAAAATGCATTTAACTTTTATTTTTATTTTTACTCAGTCTGCCAAGGTCTTACAAGAAATTTTTAAGTTTCGCTGGGAGCGTGGATAAAAGGGAGGAATATGTTCGCCTGGAAAATAGATAGCGTCACCTGCGAATTCTAACTACACCCTTACGCGTGACCAACTATGAGGGCGCGTGGGACAGCTTTATGAAGCCCGGGAGCGGTACAGGCCCTGGTGCTCCGCTGGCCACACTAAATTACAACCAAACGCTACTAGGTGCCGGGATGCCTCACACAGCTGACGCGAGCAATTCCTCGTCCAAACTCTACATATGAGTTAGCTAGATTTTGCCGGGATTATTCACACAGCTGACTGGAGTAATTCCTCGTCCAAATGCTACTGTTCATGTTCGTGTCAAATTATGATGCCGCGATTGTTGGTACGCGGACGGGAACTGTTCCTCGTCCCAAATGTTACGATTAGTGTTAAGTTCGAACTACAAAGGAAAATAAGGTTTTCTTCGTACATAAATTGCACTATGTTTATTCAGGTCATTTCAGAGTTAGTCTAATTATGCTACGCGTACCCTGCTGCACTTCTCTATGTCATTACTCACTCTAACCACACTCACTTTTTCCTTTCCCGCAGACAAGTCAGATCCCGACGTCTGTCCCTTTCAAGTTCTCGATCGCAAGTCCCGAGCCGTTCGTTGCTATGCCACGCTCTAGCGTCGGTTTCGCAACTCAACATAGCTTTCGCTCTTCACCTCCGTGAAGTTGCTTTCTGTTCGGCAGTGTTGTGCAACCGATCGCTTACACATGCAAGTTTGCGACAAAGGCCGTTATATTTAAATTCAAATTCAAACATAGCATAATTATTCCACGGACAGCTTAGTTTACTGCGCTCCGTGCGCTTATTTAATTCTTTCTTAAGCTTATCCTAACTTAAAATTATTCGCTTCAGTGCGTAGAAACTAAAAAGTATATTATAAATAATAACTAACCTAACGAATACAAACTAATAACCTTATATATATGAATGTGAGACGGTGCGGATCCTAGCGCCGTCTCACAATACATCTATGTACATTTTCTTTTTTCCGGAAAATGATTGGCATCACTGCGCCAGCTTGCTGCGAGCGTACGATTTGAATAAGTGCATAAACTGCGTGGTCATAGGAGCCCACTCGAGTGTAGCCGCACCTCGAGCGAAGCGAGCAGGGAGCGGAGCCCCCTTGTTTGTATTTTAGAATCATTTTAGCTAAACCGATTTTAGAATTTTATTTTGTATTAGCCTTGTGCTTTATATTACTTTTTTCAAATCAGGCGGTTTTAACCCGCCAGAAGCTGGCAACCATATACTATGGGCTATTTCACTGGTATATGTGGCATAAATTCATATTTTTCAAGTATGCAAATTTGAAGTGCATTTTCAAATTGAAACACAGAATATAAAATCATTTCAAAAATTCAAATTTGCAATGGATGTTAACAGTTCAGTATTCTGTAAAGGTGGGCATGTCACCACCTCCGCCAAAATTTTTTTTTCTAATTTTATGCTCACATCTTAAGAGGGCTTACGACATTCTATATCTAACAACTACGCTATCTTTATAATGCTAATAGTATATAAGGTCAGAACTGGTTATTTGAAATATAAATCATAAACTTTCTTGTTACCGTTAAAAAGAAAGCTGAAGGTGAGGGTGGTGACACGCCCACTTTCCCAGAATACTTCTTAGGGTGTATACAGCACGAGAAAAAAAACCGCATCAAAATATCTTGCGTAGTTTACGAGATATTAATTAAAGCCAACGAAAACAGGCCGAATTACCCATACAGAAAGAGAGCAAATCGGCATATGAAATTGTGAGGTTAGCTCCTAAAAAATTAAAATTCTCAAAAAGTGCAAAAAAGTGCACCTTGAGACTAACTGTTCTGAATAGAGAATTGATGACTCCACAACATGGATATAGATTAACAGATAACACTTGATAAAAATTTGTTTAAACTCATTGCAAAGTTCAACTTTCCTTTGAAAAATCAGACATTGATACCACTTGCTAAATACACTAATTATTAAAAAGACAAGTACAGAAACAACAACATATAAGCAGCAAGACGTTTTATAAACCCAAACAGTTAATATCCAATGGAAATTTTAATTTTTAAAATGATTTTCTTTGCTCTGTTTCAATTTGAAAATGCACTTAAAACTTACACTTAATGATAGCGGTCATCGGTTGCAACTGCTGCCTTTAACAGCTAATATTTTAACGTTGGACTGTTATGTTAACATTTCTGGTATGTAACATAACAGTTTGATGTGTTTATAATGGGTTAGCATTGAAAATTTATAAATTTGCATACTAGTGAAAATTGAATTGCCACTAAAACTGGTCAAATACCCCATAGTGCATTGGTAAATCGAATAGCTGATCTGCACGCGTGCAAGGCTGTGCCCATTACTGCCTTAAATCCAATTCTTTAGTTAGAGCCTTGGTTCAATTTAATAAAAAAAATGTATTTAACAAAAAATGTGTAAATTTTTTTTTTAAGAATTTAACTTTAGATTATGATGCAACTGTGAGTAATTATTTTATGAACATTAATTTAAATTTTAATCGAACATTAAAAGGAAACGAATCGGATACGAGAATTCGGTTCGTATCTGAAAATATTTTATCCGCTCAAAATGTTCAATGTTTGGATGTTTAGCTTACAAACTTGAGTGTGACCGCATAATACAAAAAGTCTCTGAAAAGTTGACTGCGAATAACAAAAGTGAGAAAATAGACCAAACGGACATGGTGTGAGAAGTGGCAGCGACTAATACCCTAATTACCCAAACGACGCAAATATTGGGTGAACCCGTATTGTACATTTTTGTAATTGTCTATACCAAGTCTCAGTACCATTAAAAAACAAATGCGATCATAATGTTAAAGATAATAGAAAATTCCCAATGGTTACGTTAGATTGAGATATCTCCAAAAACAATAAAAAAAAAATGCATACTAAATCTTAATTTTCGATTAATCGTTCCTATGGCAGCTATATGATATAGTAGACCTATATAAACCAAATTTGGTCATTATATAAAGGACCACCACAGATGTCTAATTTGTCAGATTGGTTAAGATTTCTCTAACACCAAAAAAGTTTTTCGTATTAAAACTGATTTTCGACTGTTCCTTCCTATGGCAGCTATATATAGTGAATCCAATTTCAACCAAATTTTGTCGGGATGTATGGAACCATCTCTGATGCTTTTTCTGATAGTTTGGTTGAGATATCTCAAACAGCAAAAAAGTTGTTCGTACTAAATCTCTTTTTGACCATTTACAATGGGCACAGGGCATAAAAATTATTCAGAGTTTATGTAACAGGTGATATCTTCCAAGCACACCAGAAAAAACGTTATGTGTCATCCATTAAAAAGCGCGAAATTGTTCATACTAAAACATATTAAAAAAAATCGTTAGAGCTGTTTTTTTTAAATCGCCAAAAGGGGTGATAGAAAAGCTATTTTCACCTGAAGCCATTTACCTATATGCCTTAGAAAAAAAGCCTGAAAAGCCTTCACAATACCTTTCCAACGACATATCTGTAGCTTCTATCGTTTGGATACTGTGGGCGTGTCAATTTAAACGGGTTTTAGCGATTTCTCGCTAAACTAGCGATTTTTCGAAAAAGTCGTGAAACAAACGTATCTAGTTTTTTGATGGGGAATCGATCTAAATTCACAAATATAATATATATATATATAATATAATATATATTTCAACGCTTTGATACAAACAAACAAACAAACAGGAGGACTGAGTTTACATCTCATTTTGGGCAGGCGTCTAAATTTTTCAAATTTAATTATCTTTCGAATCAGTGGTCGGATTTTGATGATCGAGGGGTCTTCGACGCGTATTTTTGATAAGAATAATAATAAAATAAAAAATGTACAAAAAAGCCCTAACGTCCCCATTTGCTGCAATCATCTAAATTTCGCCCCTCTCACTTACACCTGATTATCCCACGAACCAGGTGAGTTTCCAAAAGTCTAAGTATGCACTTTTGTACCTGACTTACCTGAAATTCAATGTTGTTTTTATACCCTGTGCCCATTGAAAATGGTCAAAAAGGTTATAATGGTTTTGTGCAATGTATGTAACAGAAGGAAGCATCTCCGACCCTATAAAGTATATATATTCTTGTTCAGTATCAATAGTCGAGTGTATTTGAGCAAAAAGATCTCAGAGACTATAAGAGCTAGAGAATTCAAACTTGGTATGTAGATTCCTGGATAGCGGGCGCAGATAAAGTTTGTTTTAAAATTTGGATCGGACCACTATATCATATAGCTGCCATAGGAGCGATCAGTCGAAAATCAAGTTTTAGTATGAAAAACTTTTTTTTTGTTTAAAATATCTCGAACAAACTAATAGGATATGCATTTGGGATGGTCTTTTATATCCTGATAAAATTTGGTTGAAATAGGACGACTATATCATATAGCTGCCATAGGAACGATCAGTCAAAAATTAAGTTTTAATATGAAAAACTTTTATATTGTTTGAATTATCTCAATCAAACTGACTGAATATGCATTTGGAATGATCCCATACATTCAGTTCAAGGTTGAAATCGGAGCAATTTATCATATAGCTGCCATAGGATCGGTCAGTCGAAAATTAAGATTTTAAATGAAAACTTTTTGGTGTTTGAAATATCTCGACCAAACGGACATGCATTTGGAATGGTTCCATATATTCTGATCAAATTGGGTTAAAGTCGGAACAATATAACATATAGCTGCCTTAGGTACGGTCAGTCGAAAATTAAAATTTAGTATGAAATTGTTTGTTGTTTTTTGAGTTATCCCAACAGAACTCACAAAATGGGAATTTTATATTGTCTTTAACATTATTATCGAATTTGGTTTAAGTCCGTTTAGTAAGGCATATAGATGTAATACGAACAATTAGTCGAAAATGTAATGTAATTAGTCATCAAACCTTAGGCGTGCCTAACGGCTTGCAAAAAGGTAAGGGGCTATCGGAGTGCCAGGGCACAGGGTATTCTACAGTCGTGCACACTTGACTGTAGCCTCACCTCCACTCGAGCGAAGCGAGCAGGGGGCGGAGCCCCCATGTTTTTTTAGGCAAACATGAACTTAACAATATTGTAATAGTGTAATCTTCTAAAAAAAACCTTTTTAAGACGAAACATTTCCATGCTCAAAAATTTTTTAAAATCCAATTTTGTGACGAATGGTACTATATTGTATATATACATACATATATTGTATATATAGTGTTTTCGTCACAAAATTAGATTTCAGAACTTTTCGAAGCATGAAAATGTTTTATAAGCAGTGTTAAGGTGCAATGTAATATATATAAACAGTTATATCTCGCCGAATCGAATTTAAATAGATATGTGTGTGTCAAAAAAACGTAAAACTTTGATGACTATAACATATTGAAGTTTCAAAGTGATTTTAGGTGTAACTTTTTCTTAAATCGCTAAAGGAATCTTTTTTCACCTGTAACCTTTTGCCTATATACTTTTAAAAAGTTAAAAGTTGAAGAGCCCTTTAAAATAACTTTCTATAGCTTCTATGGTTTGAATAATGTGGGGGTGTTAATTTTAGGGGGTTTTAGCGATAACCCGCTAAACTAGCGGATTTTTCAAGAAGTTGTAGAGCAAACGTTCCTAGTTTTATGATCGGGAATAAGTCCACATTCACACATTTAAGCTATAACAATTTGTTATACCTAATATATACATATGCATGTAATTAGTGTACTTTTCATAAAACACAAATATACATATCTATATACTTTGCAATTTGCTCCATTTTAACAAAATTTATACTTGTCTTTAAAGTTCTAGCGATTGACTCCCAAATGTTTTTGGAACCTATTCTATTTGAATAGTTTTTATGCTTTTTATCCTACGCGGGTGGTTTTTAAACAATTTCGATAATTAGCGATTCGCAATCCAATTCAAATCACAATTAAAAAAGTTCGTCAGCTGCTGACTAAATCAAACATGATTTATTGATCAAACAAAGCAGAACTGAGATTAAGGCTTATCAGCTCATCTAAGCTTTCAGTGTGCGCGCTTTCTTACAAGCGGTGAGTTTGATTTATCGTGGTGATTAGCTCGCCAATAACATCAGCCGTAAGTTCAGCTTTCAGCCACCAATGTGCGCGTGGTGTTAGGGTGGATTCCATCTAAACCTACAGAATTTGATTTGACACTCAATATTCTACAACACACCCAAAACTAATGATGTTATAACAGTTAAAATCAGGTATAGGTATTAGGAACAAGTTTTCATTAACGTCCAGAACGGATAAGTTCACGAACTAGGATCGCTTACATCTACATTAGTTGACAGTGCTGAAGAATTCACACTTTTAAATTTGTCAACAGTGTATTTAAGCAAAATGAATATCGTTTTTAGTTACGTTTTCGGTTGAATTTTCGGAAATCGGTTTCGCAAAATTTTTTTATATCGGCTACGTAAGGCTTACTAGTTTTTTAATGTATCGGTTTCGAAAAATTTGTATGATTTCGGTTCACACAAAAAAATATTAAAAATGTTAATGATATGTAATTTTGAAGATCAATATATAAATTAGAAATAAAATTTAGTTTTAAAAAAACGATGATTACACCGATTTGAATAATTTCAATTTTGTGGTATCGAAATAATAAGAAATGTGGTTTCGGTTACGGTTTTAGTTACGGTTACCAATTCAAATCGGTTATTACTGGTTTACGGTTACGGTCATGGTTACGGTTTTAATCCCTGCTTTGAATTGTATGGGATGAGCACTTTATAGGTTATTTTCTTAGTGCCTTTTGTGCTGAGTTTATGTTCAATTTCAAACTTTTTTGTAAAAAGATTGCAATACGTGCGCTTATATAAAGTAACTCACTTAATTTTGAGAACTGTCGCTTGCCACTTATAAATTAAAATCCTTCACAAATAAAGTGTGTTAAAATTTTCTGATTGGTTACACTGTGATAGTTTAAAAAAAAAAAAAAAAGACATGGCCAAACTCAACGGTTGCCCCCTATTTCGGGTCCTACGAATCAAAGTGAATCATTACTTTTACAATCATGGTTTCATACAAAATTTTTTGCGAAAGTTTTGGGTAAAGTTTGCCGTTTTTAAGGAATAAGGGCATACTTCTTCGGTCTCTAACTTGTAAGGTGTTGATTTTTTTGATAAAATTTGTTCGGCAAGTTGCTTAAAATAGTTCAGACTACAAGTTTTGGGAACATACCAACCCTTTAAATGGTCGTTTTGGTGGTCTTTTGGGTCAATATGTCAAGAAAATCAAATCTGTACCACTATTTGTTTACATCTTTCGTTCATGTTGTCCTGCAACCGAATTTTCCTATCTGATACTTATACCAAAATTAAGATCATGTTATACTAAGTACACTTTGTAAAGAAATAATGATGAAAAAATTAACTATTAATTTATATACGGATAACCAAAAAATAATTTTTTACTTAAATTTCGCAACATTATTAAAGCAACAATATTTGGTTTTACATATGTAATTAGTGTATCTAACATGTGTAATGAATGTGTTTTATATAATAAAGTGTAAGATTATATGTATTATTCATAGCTTTCGTTTATTAAATTCCAACACATGATCTTAATTTTGGTATAGGTATTAGATAGGAAAACTCGATTGCACGACAACATTATCGAAAAATGTAAAAAAAAAATGGTGGTACAGATTAGATTTTCTTGACATATTGACCCCAAAGACTACCAAAACGACCACTTAAAGGGTCGATATGTTGCCAAAACTTGTAGCCTGAACTATTTTAAGCCACTTTGCCGAAAAAATTTTATCAAAAAAATCAACACCTTACAAGTTAGAGACCGAAGAAGAATGCCCTAATTCCTTAAAAACGGCTAACTTTACCCAAAACTTCCGCAAACAATTTTGTATGAAACCATGATTGTAACTCAAAAAAGTAATTATGCAGTTCGATTCGTTGGACCCCAAATAGGGGAAAACCGTTGAGTTTGGTCATGTCTTTTTTGTCGACTTGCACAGTGTTATCAACAATATCGATATCTTTGTGCAAAATTATCCGATGCACCAATAACCTATTTATACAGCAAGCATCTTTCTACATTTGGGATCTTTGACTTAGCTACATTTTCGATCGAGGAGTAAGGGTTCTTTGATCAATTTCGTATCAAAAAGTCATTTTCGTAAAAGGTGGATCAAACAATTATATTGAGCAAAGGGACCGATCACTGCGGACGGCAGTCCGTGCTAGTGACGAAAGCATCTCGAAGGGTGCGAAGGGCGACTAGTAATATACACAGGAAGAATGGAAAATTTGCTATGACAGGCCGATCAGGTCGAGTTATATGCCGATCAAAAGGTATAGTTTCAACTAACAAAAGTGCATACTAAGACTTTTGAAAACTCACCTGGTTCGAGGGATAATCAGGTGAAAGTGAGAGGGGCGAAATTTAGATGATTCCAGCAAATGGGTACGTTGGGGCTTTTTTGTACATTTTTTTATTTTATTATTATTCTTATAGAAAATACGCGTCGAATCCGACCACTGGTTCGAAAGATAATTAAATTTGAAAAATTTAGACGAATTTCCAAAATGAGATGAAAAGTCAGTCCTTTTGTTTGTTTGTTTGTATCAAAGCTTTAAAATAGCTTATATTTGTGAATGTGGATCTATTCCCCATCAAAAAACTAGAAACGTTTGATTCACTTTTTCGAAAAATCGCAAGTTTAGCGGGAAATCGCTAAAACCCTCTAAAATTGACACGCCCGCAGTATCCAAACGATAGAAGCTACAGATATGTTCTATAAGTCGTTGGAAAGGTATTTTGAAGGGCTTTCAGGCATACCTTTAAACTTTTTTTCTAAAGCATAAAGGTAAATGGCTACAGGTGAAAATTGCTTTTTTATCACACCTTTGGCGATTTTAGAAAAAACGGCTTACGTTTTTTTTAATTTTTAATAAATTTAGTTTAAATCGAGTACTATATGATATAGCTGCCATAGGAAGGATCAGTCGAAAATCAGTTTTAATACGAACAACTTTTTTGTTGTTCGAGATATCTTAACCAATCTGACAAATTAGACATCTGTGGTGGTCCTTTATATAATGGACAAATTTGGTCTACTATATCATATAGCTGCCATAGGAACGATTGATTGAAAATTAAGATTAAGTCTGGATTTTTTTTAAATAATTTTTGGAGATATCTAAACCTAACGTAACCATTGGGAATTTTCTATTATCTTTAACATTATGATTTAATTTGTTTTTTAATGGTACTGAGACTTGGTATAGACAATTGCAAAAATTTCTGATATCTTCTAAAAAACACCTCTTTACGAGGTAAAAGTCTAGAGATGAAAACATTTCCATTCCCCAATATTTCTGATATCTAAATTTGTGACGAACGATATTAAATTGTATAAATAACTTATGCTAAAAAAAAAAAACAGTTTGGCATTCGGCACTGCACAAGAAAGTTATTTTTATTAGGTAAGAAGGATCGGGACCTTATTGTGCAATGTGCCGAATGCCAAACTGTTTCGTCACTAGACTTTTACCTCGCAAAGAGGTTTTTTTAGAAGATATATATGGATCACCAGATTTGTAATTAAGAAACACGTAATATATTTTTATTTTCCAACAGATATTTTATTTTATTCGAAGTTCAAAATTTTTATTCCGCAGCAAAGTAATATATTATTTATTCTTTATCCACTTACTATAGTTTTTCATTTTATTTAATTAAAAATGCAAAAAAAATATTTGCCACGATAACTTTGGCTGCGTGCCGTACTTTGAGGGCGTTACCCAGCATTTCAGTAAAATTTTCCGAAACGAACCTTCTCTTATGAAAGGGGTCTAGTTTGGTTACGTAGGATCAATAACCTTACAAGTTTGTTTTATGATGTTTCGACTCCAAACTGAATCAGCTTTGCGAGGTTCTGTTCTGTACCGGTTTGCAGCCTTGGTTCATATAAGTACGTACCATAAATTGAAGTGACAAATAGAAAACATTTATATAAGAAATCTAAGATAATTAAAAAATATAAATGTGGTCATAGTCATAGGCATCTTTCTAGTGTAGTTTTAGAGATACATATGTATGTATGCATATGGATATGCGCAATAGGGCGTACATTCTTTACAAGTAAATTGATGTTAATATTAAATGAAATTACAAAAATAGTTTTAATTTAAAGATCGTAGTGCAAATTTTGTGTGAAGATCTGCACTATTATGATGATTTTGAAAATTGTATGAAAAATAACACAGATACCTCAAAATATATATTCATATGTAAACATATTTATATTCTTATATCAAATCAATAAGCTTAAATCGTTATGAAAAATTAAATATGTAGTGCAATTTATATTCGCTAAGATTGGAGTTCATTTAATGCCGATTTAATTAAGAATCTATTTGGACAGTAACATAGTAGAAGTTCGTGATTGGATATAAAAGGCTAATATTATAATATTTCACAAACTAAAAGGTTTTCGGAAACATAAAATATGACCCGGATACGCAACTGAATCGTCACAATAATTTCCAATCTTTCTCTGGAGGAATCATGCTGCTCTTTCGGTAAACGAAGATCTAAATTACTTAGTGTATTCTTAGTGATTATAAATGATGGCACTAACAGACAAGTATACCTACATAAATACTACATTCTAGATACTAGAGAAACTGTATTTAAATTTACATCGACGTGTTAAGACATCATATTATAACAGTGAAAATCGGTTGATTATTAAGCAAGTCACAAATGAAAAGGATTATACATACAAATTTAAACACAGTCTTTTTTAAATCTGCCGTCGCGACGCGTCGCACAGTGGCTGTTTTTTCCGATAGTCGGTGCAAATATTAAAAATTGTATTAAAACTTTTAAAAATCAAAATGTATAGGTGCATCCGGGAGAAAATGGTTCAAAGGTGAACAGTTAAAAAGATACCTCAGCCAAACTCGTCAATTCTTAGTTGATGTTGATTTATACATCCTAACCACTTTTTGTTGAATTCGGGCCACTATGTAACTGTCAGCTAAAACTAAATGTACGACTTCGATCATTCCTATGGCAGGTTGTCAAATTGTTTTTGATATTTTAAGAAGCAAAAAAGATTTTTGGTTGAGATTTTTGAAAAAAATATATCAACTGCACGTTGTTTGTGACTTGAATAGTTTCGAATCAATATTTAGTTGAAAACATACATATTTAAGTATAATTAATTGTTCCTCGTGTGTGGTTTGTTCGTTCAGTATATATATAGCTAAGCTTTTGACATATTTTTTAAAATCTAAACCATTCATTGCTAAGTGCTTTGCAGATATTTGATAAAGTATGATTTTTTCAACAACTGTCGGCAAAATAAGCCACTGCGCGTTGTTTGTGACTTGAATAGTTTCGAATCAATATTTAGTTGAAAACATACATATTTAAGTATAATTAATTGTTCCTCGTGTGTGGTTTGTTCGTTCAGTATATATATAGATTAAGCTGCTGTTTCTATCGAGCTGCCGAAATAAAATTGTATGCAGTAGCTATGACAGTTCCCAAAGTTTTCTTATAAAACACTTTGTACTTTAGTACCTATGTATTGTACTGTTACAGTTGTAGTTACAGCTATAGTTACGACATTCTATTGTAAATGTGCGCTAGATTCATACATAAATTGTATTTGTTATATGTTGTTATATATTAAAATTTGCTAATAAGCATTTGTTTAAAATTATATAAAAGCAAATGTATAGTACACTTGAATAATACCTTGAGTTGTATAAAGATTCAATATCAAGTAAAACCGTTCGCACAAGTAAAACCGAATTATAATTCTTCTTTTGATCTTCTTGTATACCAAAAACTATTGTATAAATACTATTCTGCATAGAATGGGGAATGACTGCAACATTTTTTTTAACATATATTTGAGTTTGGTCCCGGACATCTAATAGTCGACTGCAGCGAATATATATATATACATATATATTTGTAATATCATAGTATAGGGTACAAAGTACATGTGTAGTTCATCTAGTAAGTAAAGACATATTCAAACATACCATATATAGACATATATATATATATATTTATATATATATATATGTATATAAACATAAATTCATATAACTATATTATATTATTCTTTATATTTTGTAAGTATTATTCATGACTTTTATTCAAGCACTTTATTTGAAAAAAAAATATTATTATTAATTTATTACAGACATTATTCATGCCTATAATTCTAAATATTTATTTGAAAGTTCATAACAGATCTAATTTAATCTAATTCTAACAGAATTTATAATGACTTGGTAATTTAACAAATGTTTTAGCTTCTGTGTTCCGTGGGTCTTATAGTTGTTTTACCAAAGAGAGACACAAGTACATGAAGCTCGCACCGAGGCTTAGCGATACGTACAGAGACTAAATTAAATATAATTACGTATTCTTATAAAGGATATATGGGTGGAAAATATATTGTTTAATTTCTTCATTTTATAGTTGCAATATAACAATACAAATTAATTATTATATTATTTACCGATATTTAAATCGTGTATAGGTATTCGGAAATATCAAACTAGGTACAGTGGAAAATTCCATAACTAGACACAACAACTTCCAGTCATTTATTCAAGGCGTCATGTTGCTCTTCAGGTATGTAAATTTTAGCTCGTTGCATAGAGTTAATATAAAAATTGTATTTAAACAAAGTTTCGATTCAATAATTAAGATAATTAATTAATAGATACATGCATATATGTATACATTACAAACATACATAGTTATATTTTATGTTAAATACAAGAAATTTTAAGACTATAATATTAATAGAATTCAGTTTTCGTATTATACGAGTCGCTTATCGTTTATAAACTGGAATTGAGGTGGTAACCACCAAACATAAATGCATCGTATTTTTATATTTCTGAAATTTATAGGTGCGAAAAAAGATTATGATATTTTTTAATTATTAATATCTAGTATTAAATACATGCAATTACTTTAGGTTAGGTTATTATAACAAAATTAAGATTTTTAGACAACAGCTGAATATTCATTGAACACAATAATATCTATACAGAATACGATGATAATAGCGATATATTGAATAGTTAAGAACAACATAATACGAAACTCGTTTATTATAAAGGTCAAGAAATTGAATCTCAAAATGAATTTAAAAGTCAATTTAATAATTAACTGTAGTTTTCGCAATTAAACTTAATTGGAAGTGCAAAAAGTGCACAGTCATCTTAAATATCAATTGTTAACATCCAGCGAATACATTTTATACAAAGGATTCCCTTGCAGCTAATATAATATACATATCTTTATCTACAGTTTATATCCAATTATCTTCTTTGTATTAAGTAGCAGTTGCAATATTTGATTAAAGATTAGTTTATCCCGCAATAATCTGACCAAGTATGTTGAAGTCACCTTCAACAGGGCAGTTTATTTGTCGAACTGAGAATCAATTTTTGTAACGATGCTATTTATTTGTATATCTTTTTACTGATTAAGGTATATATTCGAATGCCTACGAATACATTGATTGGTTTAGCTCTGTAGATATATATTTATCTTGTACATATATACATGCATACAATTAGTCGTAATATGGATTAATCATTAATTTAATGCATAAAATATCTTTAAAAAAAAACAATGAATAGCACTAGGTATCAACCATATTTTTAATTTTACCAATTTCATTTTGTTTATACACTTGGAATCCCAGATGAAAAAAAAAACACCTTAAAACATTTTTTATGCTTTCTTTTCACCCGGAAAAGTAAATATAAAGTATAAGGGGAAATTTTAAAATTTCAAAATGATGACTTTTGAGAGCGTTAGTAGGCAGTGTGAAGTATAAACTCTATTGGCCAGATATTAAAAGCAGTTAAAACAGCAGTTTGACAACCGTAGCTCCGGAAAACAGAAATATTAATTTAAATATTTTTTTTTTAAATTTCAAAATTATGACTTTTGAGAGCGTTTGTAAATCGGGAAAAACTAAGGATTGGGTTTGCCCAAAAAGTTCAGAATGAACAATTTCCAAATGAATTGCGTGTGTGGGCGTTTGATGGCAATTTAAAAATTTTTTTTAAAAAAAATCTCTGGAGTTTTTCAACGCCGTCATATCCATATTTGAGCAGCGTAGCATATGATGGGTCTCTCTCTATCGATCGTATCGAGTGGAGCTTTGAAGTCTATAAAGAACAGGTATATTTTCTATTCGGCTGGTAGTGCAGCTCTTGCAACCTATGTCAGCCATGAATTTTCCATCTCTCGATAGTACAAACTTTGTTTGTCTTAGCAGACCGCTCGATCTGTTCTGATTAATATCGGGGCTTGTCATTATAAAAGTTAGAAATTTAGACTATTTTTAAGAGTCTCTTTGTGTATTTTTTAATCTGATCGCATTCTGCATCGAACCCTGGTTTGTTGTATTTTTTTTCATTGTCGCATTTTGCATGAGTTCCGAAGCTAATATTATGCACTCCGTTAGACGCTGTTTATTTTCTTGCGGTGCTTTCTTTTTTTTGTTAGGTTCTTCGGTTCTACTCTTCTCACACATGTATCTCTATAGCGAATTCGCCATTGTAGTTTAGGAAGTAGTTTTGATGTCTGCTCTTGGTTTCGTGTATCGAATATTAGCTCAATTTTTAATGTCATATGTTCCGACCAAAAATTTTACCCGGGACTTGAAGATCCAACACAGCATGCTATTCGTCTAGAATTAGTAGTGTTGGTTAATTGGGATTGGCCTCTGATAAAGGTGCAGCTCCTTCTCTGTCGCCTGTAGCTCGTCCATTAACCACGGAGAGATCAAAGGATTCGTTAAGCTCGGCCATTTTTTGTGCCTTAACTGTCTCAGGCTATATCTTTCCAAACTTTTGAAAAACCTGCTCGTGATTTTCTCATGGGACTTTCAGAATATCTCAAAATTGTTTGTATAATTAAAGAAAATTTTTTAAATAAGTTTATTTTTCAGCCCGGCAACATTGAAAGCAATCACTCTGCGCCTTAACTGCTCTGGTTGTGAACTATCCGTTTTGATGTCCTTAAGCCTTAAGCTTTTGATAGAACATTTGAGCACAACTTCGAATAACGCAAACTTTAATATCTTTTCCGTAAATTTCATTCAGCGTGTCTTCATCTCTTGCACAAATCAAAATATTAGCTTTGTTCCACACAAACCACTTCCCATCTGTCAGTATATTGACGCTTTTGACTACTGCCTGTTTGCTTAGATCTATCTCCTTCAAACTTATCCTGATAACGAGCAGAATTTTATGTACATATTTCTTAATCCTTATGTAAATCTTGCTCTATTGAGATTCTAAATCCGTCCAGGTTTCCAATGAATTAAAAAAAAAATATTTCGGAAGTAGTTTTTCTCATAACTCTGAATTTCTCTTTGGGTTAACATTGATGTCTTTGACTAAAATATTTCGCTTTCGAAGCTCCTGCTCTACACGAGCTAGCCGTTTTCTGTATTCTACTAGTTCTTCTTTCAACGCTTTAATCTCTGCTATTAGTTTTACCTTTTCAGTGTATAAAATGGATATGTTCGTTGGTTTACTCATTTGCTCGATTTAATTACATCATCAGGTGACGATTCTGGCATTTTCCTTTTGGCACTTTGGACTTCCACGGTGAGATTTGTTGTCGCTCGATACCGCAACTGGAACTAAAGCTAGGTATGGAGTCGAAAAATATAGGCCTAGAAGAAGCCTAAATTTCATTAAAAAAACGGTAAAGTGAAGAAGAAGAAGAAGTTCGCAATTCTGTCTGCTAGTCGATATGGCTATTACCAGACAAATAGCGTTGCCATATAAGAAACTGGAGTTGCCAAGCACTGTTAATTGTGCTAGAAGAACATCGAATTTTAGAATTTTTCTAGGCATTAGAGCAGACACACAAGTGAGAACAAAGAAGAGTATTTGAATTATGCACCCAATACGCGCTGTGCTTGCGTGCCATAGCATATTTCTCCTATATTAACATTAATTTATATTTTACATTGCCTATTCTCTCCTCTTTTTACCCAACTCAGTTCAGCAAGTTTAAATTTAAAAGAAACCACAGTTGACGCATACAGTTGCCACTCAACTTTTTGTTATTTTTTCGTGTTGCATTGACAACACTGTCTCTCTGCTTGCCGGCAGAAAAATATTGAGCACCTTACGCCGGCGTAAGCCTTTTCAGACAACATACTAAGCTTAAAGCTTTTCACAGCAGCTCAGCTGCGAGGACCTTAGGGTTTTTACAACCCTACTCTTCGATAAAGTGTGTATCAGAGACGGGTTTGCATATACCAAAGAAATAATAATTTCACTAAAATCTCATTGTAATGATTTTTATGTTGTAAGCCGAAAGAAAACCTTTTTTGCGCCGCCAATCCATCTAATATACTCTTTTTACCGTCCTAGCTCCCCTCATTAAAGCTCTCTTAGCTGCTGGTCGGCTTGTTAACAAATATTGCCGTTTTGGTCGCTTATGTTTGTTTTAATTTATTTTAATAAGCGATTTTTTACATGATAATCGACCAATAAATTAATTTAATTCTTGGGACTTTTAAGTCCGATTTACTTTAGCCCATTCCACAAAGAAGTCATTTATATCGAAAAAAGTACCTATAAAATGTTGGTTCTTTGAACAAAGTCAATCGATTTCTTAAACGAGGCATATGTATGTATATAAATACAGAAAACAAGGGGGCTCCGCCGCCTGCTCGCTTCGCTCGCGGGGAGGTGCGGATACAGTCGAGTGTGCTCGACGAAAAGTTCCTATGGCAGCTATATGATATAGTGGAAAAAAGTACCTATAAAATGTTGCTTCTTTGAAGAAAGTCAATCGATTTCTTAAACGAGGCCTATGTATGTATATAAATACAGAAAACAAGGGGGACCCGCCCCCTGCTCGCTTCGCTCGCGTGAAGGTGCGGATACAGTCGAGTGTGCTCGACAAAAAGTTCCTATGGCAGCTATATGATAAAAACTTGATTTTCGACTGATCGTTCCTATGGCAGCTATATGATATAGTTGTCCGATCAAAATTTTAAAACAAACTTGATCTGCGCCCGCTATCCAGTAACTTACATACAAAGTTTGAAGTAGAGATGGGCCTCCCTTTGAAGGCCCGGCCCAGTCAAATTTTCAAGAGGCCCGGCCCGATATTACTATAGAAAAAAAATTTAATTTTTTCCTTATTCATTTTGCCGCTTTGTCGCCTTCTTCTTATAATCACACGTGAAATTAAGCTTGACAAACTTATCGATAAGTTTCATATCGACAAAAGAGATGTGTAAATAATATAGCAGTGAAATATAGAAATATTTTTACCAATCGATACTAATATATTTTTTAAATCGTGACTTTTCGGGCCTACCGGGCCTCCGGGCTTTTGGCTTAGGCCATGCACGAAGCCCGGGGATTTTTTGAAGAGGCCCGCGGGACACGAAGACCGCACAGGCCTGTGCCCATCTCTAGTTTGAAGTATCTAGCTCTTATAGTCTCTGAGATCCTTTGGCTCAAACACACTGACAGACGGATAGACGGACAGATAGACGGACAGACAGACGGACATGGCTCAATCGGCTCGGCTGTTGATCCTGATCAAGAATATATACACTTTATAGGGTCGGAGATGCTTCCTTCTGCCTGTTACGTACATTGCACAAAACCATTATACCCTTTTTGACCATTTTCAATGGGAACAGGGTATAAAAATACGGAGCTAAAATTTTGTTTCAAAAGTCCTAGAATATATTGTACAAAATACATCAAAATGAATATTATTTATTTTATTCCAAACATATGTTTCTCTTAAACTATTGTTTTAAGAACTGCGTATTGCAGATTAATATATATATTCATTACCTCTCTCCAGAAATAATCAAATTGTTAAATAGTAGTCGAAAGATGCGTTAATAAATTTAAAAAAGTCTGAGGGTCATTTTTTCAATGTCTCAGTAAAGTTAAACACAGTAGTAGTTGCCATAGGATAATAAATCAAATTATGTGTTCCATAAGAAATTCAGTTTTTTAATGGTAAAACTCATCTCTTCATCGGAATCTTCCAAAGAGTCAATATAGGTTTTACCGCTTAAATTTAAAGCTATATTTAAATTAATATTTTTGTTTTCCGGAGCTACGGTTGTCAAACTGCTGTTTTAACTGCTGCCTTAACTGCTTTTAATATCTGGCCAATAGAGTTTATACTTCACATTGCCTACTAGGTTATTGCAAAATCGAAATTTTATCTGCTTGACAGATTTTCTTACATATAAGGTTTATATGTACATTGAAAAAACGGCCCTTAGTATTACTAAATTCGAAAAGTTAGTTTTTTTCATCTGGGGCCCCAAATGTATCATACAAATAGGGTTTGTGATTGACAAGAATAATTAATTATGTAATTTTATACCATCTGAAAATTATGAGTTGTAGGTATTTGAATGTACTTTACTTCTAGAATTATATACATTTTATATAAAACTGAGCTTAAACTCAATTTGATCTTATGTATGATTGTGTGTATATTTCTGTTAAAATTATTTCATTTGATTTAATAAAGTTTACTCTGTTCAATGTTGCAGTTGTAGTTGTTGTTGTTGTTAATTTAGTTCATTTTTATCAAAAATCCTTTCAGTGATTGTGTTATTTGCACAAATTGTTATAAATATACTTGCGGTGTAAATATGTGATACAAGAATTACATTCAAATTAAATCATGTGAAGAAATATAAGTAATTCCATACAATCATACATATAGTAGTTAGTTTAGGTGCTTATCTAAATGTACACCTAGGTGTAAGTAAAGTATATATGTATATTCTTGATCAGCATCAACAGGCGAGTCGATATACCCATGCTTGTCTGTCTTTATGAACGAAAGGATCTCGGAGATGGTAATGGCTCATTTACACTAGTTGAGCCGCGTCAATTTGAGCAAAGTCAACTATTGGCAACCAAAGTCAAGACAATACTTGCGTTTACACTAGTTGACTCAGTTGACCAAAAAACATGCTTGTCAACTACTTTCCCAGTTGGTCAACGTGACAGTTAGCAACGCGTTGTCGATAAAATCTACAGCTATTTAAACCAGTTGACTATCACATTCGTTGACGTTCACATTGCCAATGCTGTTTACTTGACGTCGTGATTTTGTATTTTAGATATTTAATATATGCCTTATTTACTATAATATAAAATGAGTTTACTGGCATCAGAAAGAAAACGCAAAATGGCCGCCGTAATTATTTTGCTTTTTTGTCTCGAGTAGGAGGGGTAATTCTCGAAAGATTTTTACATTTTGTACATCAACAACAACTTTTCAAAAAAATTATAAGAAGCAAGTGCAGCCATAAAATGTGCAATTTTATATTGTTATGCCAAATATCGATGTTCCATCAATCGATAGCTTCGATAGTGATCGGTTTCAACCATTAATCCCGAAAATAGCGTCGTTTTAATAAATAAATATAAATACTTAATAATGTTAAATAAAGTTCACAGCATAAAACGATGTTAATCAACCAACATTGATGGTACACAAAGTTTGTCAACACAAAACAATAGAAGGAATGTGAAGTCAATTTGAAGTCAATTTCCACTGTCAACGCGTCAATTATAAGTTCAACTGTTGACAATAAGTGTTTACACTTAGTGTTTACACTCACAATGTCAGCTGACGTCTTGTCATTGTCAATTTACAGTCACCGCAGCTGTTGACCGTGTTGACTAGGATTGACTAAGTTAGCATCAAAATTGACTTGTTTGTCAACTAGTGTTAATGCAGCATAAAAGCTAGGAGCATCAATTTGGAATGTAGAGTCCCTATTATTTAAATTTTGGGTGTAAAGTTTCTCATACAGACAGGTGTGGGATCATGCCTAATGATCATGATTACTCACCAATCTAAATAGTAAAGATATTCGCAATTTTGTATCAAGTCTTGTGTAATTGCAGAAGCTAAAAATAGAATTAATGGTTAGTCAATTTATTTTTTAATATTAACTCTGCCTTAAAACGCTAAATATACATTTCTGCAAGATCCCCTCACAAAATTCAGCAAAAATGTATTTTACCATGCTGCCAAAATAGTATATATTTTGTCTTATCATAAAAAATAACATTTTCCCAGTAGTCCACTGGCTTTTTACCGCGACTATTAGCAAATGTCAAATGAAGTTTGGCTCGATCTGTTATGGTAATGGTAAGGGCTTGTTTCTTGTTGGAGAGCGACGCATTTTTAACTATGTCATGACCAAGGAGTGTCATTTGAATATCCTAAAAAATGAATTGACAACAATATCACAAAGCTTTAGCATCTTTGACCCCCAAAATGAGTGTAAGCTCAAATTCAAACTGTACCAGAGCAACGATCCTATGCAGAAATCCCTGCTGTGTCGGACCTGGGTGCTGTTCCAAGTGCAATAAGGTTATAGATACCCCTGCCCAGAGCCCTGACTTTAATCTCCTGAAAAATATGTGGGCGTTTTCAAAGAAGGGGGCAGCCAAACGGAGCGCAACTTACAAAAGTGCCTTGATTAGAGCTATTCAGGAGAAATGGGCACATCTACCATGCCTATATGACCTTGAGCAGTCGCGACGGCACCAAGTTGTGATAGAGACTAGTTAGTAGCAAGTACACTAAATATTAGATTATTTTTTCTCTTAGTTTTCTAGTTAAAGCTCATTTCCACGAATTGTTTGCAATTTTCAAACAATTACTTAACAGTCTGAAATTTATCATATTTTGATTTTATTTTTGTTATTGTTCTTATTTTTGTAATTTTATTTTTATAGGTAATACATTAAAATATATACCTGCACCAAACAAATATTGAGAAAAAGGGCCATTGTCGACAAATTTTTGTGTTAAAGTTGAATTTGTGTGACTTTTTTCATTTCGCAAACAATTATTTGACAAACTGTATGTTATAAGTGAAGTCATGCAGTCCTTTAGTACGTACAAATGAGTACATGTACGTAACACTTTTCATCCAAATTCAGTAGTAGTAATACAGTATAAATGTACTACATCAATCGCGTAAAACATAATGTAAATTAGTAATAAACAGATATGCATACCAGCGAAACACTCGAATAAAATTTGAACAAAATGTGTTGACTTTGTGTACGGTCATAGCTTTATAGCATTATCGAACTTTCATAACTCGAACTTATATAACTTGAATTTTCTCTACCTCGAACTGAGTCGAGTGGCAATAGCGTTTACTTTGCTTAAAAAATAAAAAGAAATTCCATAATTCGGAGTTTCTATATATCTAACTTTTTCTTTGGATAATGTTGATTCGAGTTATGGAAGTTCGACTATATATGCATACATATGTATGTATGTAGTTAGTAAAAGTATATGAATAAATTATGTATGTAAAGATATAAAACATAACATTTAAATGATATCGATGTATTCTCGCAGAGAGTATAAAGTGTATAATTCAAATTAATACATACATACCTACATACATGTAAATATAAATATAAACCTTTAGACTTATTCAGTAATTACCATTCTCATTCATACATTAATTATTAAGCATATTACAATTGTACATACTTATGTAAAAAAGAAACTCATTTATGTCGAGACTCGCACATAATTAACTTTCTATTATCGGTTCTATTTTCAATTGGTTCCATTACCTTGACGCCCACCTCAAAGATGTGCGACAGGCGAGGCGTGGCCTAACATAATGCTCGCGTGCCTTAAGGGCAAAGCCTGTGATGATGATGCCGAAAAGGGTGCCGGGGAATACTGTGGATCGACATTGGCGTACGCTTACTTTGTATCGTTTATATTTTTTTGTTCATTTCTAATGCTTAATCTGTTCGTGGCCGTTATCATGGATAATTTTGATTATCTAACGAGGGACTCCAGTATATTGGGTGCTCATCACTTAGACGAATTTGTGCGAATATGGGCGGAATATGATCCAAATGCGACGTAATTATCAATTTAATATTTAAATATCTAATAACTGGAATATTGTGTTTGTTTTACAAGTAACTCTTATTTGAATGCCTATATGTATTTAATATCTCATAGGGCCCAAACTATAAGACAATTTTTTAGACGATAATTCTTACTCTAACTAGAAAAAATATTAATTTGAAGGCAATTCGTCAAAAAAAACTGTTCGAGAGCTTAAAACAGTATAAAACATCTTAATGTTAATATTGAGCTTTTTGTATTTTTCTCTAAAAATCGTTTTTTTTTTAGAAAGTTACCTTTTTAACAGGGTGCATGTCACAACGCCCGGTGTGGACAGTTTCAAAGTGTCATAGAGTCAGCAATTTGCAAATATTTACATTTTATCGAGACAATATTATAATATAACAAGAATCATTAATCATTAATGTATCGTTCATTATGATATCTCTTTTATGCATTTTAAGCATTTCGGCACAATGATAGTCTGATTAATTTTTGATCTTTAAATAACATCAGAAAGTAAGTGTTGGAACAAAAATTAGTTTAGTTATTAAATAAGTAACATATAACCGACGTCCCGTTCAATGTGGCATACTTATAAGAATTGTGATTTTGAGCTTTATAATCCGCCAAAAGAGTCCTTTTAATTGAAGAAGTGAATTGCTTAGGTTAGAAAACAAAATGCGAGAAATGCGTGGAAGGCAAAACTTATATATTTTGAAATCGAGGTAATTTTTGCTTTACTTACCTTTCTATTTGAAACGCACTCTTAAGTCGAATTGTTGATCCTCCCAATGGCAAACTCATGAATTAAATTAGAGTGCTTCGGAAAGTGCTTGTGAAACTGGATCTTTTGTAAGAAATCATTCAGGGGTGCCACAGAAATCCAAATCAACCGAAAAATACCCAAAAAACCATCTCAAGCTGATTTTAGGTGACACAAACCGCTGTTCCCAAAATATGGAATGGCCTCTGTGCACTATCCCGAGCAAAAAAGATGACATCTAATTTTAAATAAGCTTAAAAATAATGAACTTTTTAGTGTCATAAAACAAACATAAAAAAAGTTTCGAGGCCTGGCGGTCGTTATGGAACTTTCAAAAGTGTCATATCACCCACGGGCGTTTTCTAAAGATGTGTATTAACAGGCGTTATAACATGCACCCTCACATAAGTGAGCACTCAGACTTTAGATTACTTTTAAATGTCTACATGAATAGTCTGTATTTATTTGACAGAAAATCTCTCATATTGCACACATTTAACAAATTATTTCAAATTTAAAATTTTTTATTGTAAACTCAGAAGGGAGCACGCATTGGCTCCAGCTGCCTCCAGTGCGCTTTCCTTTATTTTATTTATTTGGAAGTTGATGAAGTAAACGAACAGTAAATTCAAGTGGTCCAAGCAGTACCAAGCACGGCCCACTTCCAGCACAACCAAGGGGCTCACCGCATAACCTGCGGTAAGGAAGATCGCGGGGGTATTGTTAACAAAGATTACAAACAAAATGCAAATGTGCATTGTTAGACAGACAAAAATACACAGGGACAGATAGAATCACACAGACACAGAAAATCAGACAGGGTAACAGGCATAGACAGACAGACATAAAATAGTTCCAAATCTAGATTCATAGAAGAAAACATAAATTATCTATAAATTAGATAGATGAGAAATAAGTTAAGTTTTAAGAGAAGGAATTTAAAAAAATTAGTTATAAAATGAAAAAGTTTATTATAATTAAAGAATAGAATACTGAAGGGGTTAAGAATAGCATAGTTAGTACTACAGGCTTGAAGAGAAAGAGGTAGTAGCTTTAATCGGAACAGCAATACTAATTTGGCTAGTTCAGAAAAATCAATTTCTCCTTTAATTTTGGGTAAAAAGTTTACACCAAGCATAATTTTACGATCAGAAAGAGGGAGGAGATTGATAAATCTCTTCTACGATAAGGAGGCAAACGATTAGTATTTTAGTTAAGATCCCGAAAGGCGAAGAGCAGAAATTTAGTTTGTACACATTCTATTCTGACGTGATGAATCTTATACTTTGGGAACACCATACACAAGACCCATATTCCAGAATAGGGCGTACAAGTGAAGTGAAGTATCATAGAAATGTAGGGATGGTTTAATTCTATCGACCAATAAAATCCAAAGGCTCGATTATTAATACCCAAATCAAGAAGAATACCCAAATCTGTAACCGAATAAACTTGTTTAAGCGGTTTACAATTGGGAACGTAATTATGTGAAAGGTGTATTCGCCTACTAAACGACATAGCTTTGCATTTACTACAATTAAGATTTAATAAGTTTACTTTACACCATGTTTGAAAACTGTCAAGATCAGTTTGCAAACTTAAAGCCAAGAAGAAAGTAAGCGACCGACATACAAAGCTTAATGTCATCGGCAAACAACAGAACCCGATGGTGATTTACTGCAGAATGCAGATCATTTATAAAAAGCGTAAATACTAAGGGGCGAGATGACTTCCTTGTAGTACTTCAGAAGACTCTTGATCAAGTTTAGTTACTTATCCTTATAAATAGATTTTTTGGGTTCTTAGATTTAAATGGTTCGAAAAATAAAGAGTTAGGTTATTTGGAAGTCCTAAAATATGGAGATCATGTAATTAGAGATGGTGATTAACGGAATAGAAGGCTTTACTAAAATCAGTATAAATGTTTGTATTCTATTTACAAATTCATTCTATTTACTTCATTCAAGGAAGTGAATTGCAGTAAGTTAGCGGAAGTGTATCTATATTTCACAAGTCCATGCTGGCAGGGAAAAAATTTAGATCTACAAATATATTGCATCTGAGAATTTATCAGGTTCTTATAGCAGAAAACTTAAAAGTATCTTTATGGTTACTGACATTAGACTTCTTTCCGTTTTTATGAAGAGAAAAAAAAATGATTCTCTTCAAATTTTATGGAAAGGGCATAACAGTAAAGAATATTTAAATCACTGCGGACAGCAGTCTGTGCTAGTGACGAAAAAGAAGTAACTAGCAAATGTGCATACTAAGGCTTTTGGAAACTCACCTGATTGCTGAGATAAGCAGGTGTAAGTGGAAGGGGCAAAATTTAATTGATTGGAGCCTCTGGACCGTTGGAGCCTTTTGGTAGTATTTTTTTTTCTAATTATTATTATTTGTATCAAAAATTCGCGTCGAATGACATCTCGATCATCAAAATCCGACCACTAGTTCGAAAGAACATAAAATTTGAAAAATTAAGTCGCCTTCCCAAAATGAGATGAAAAGTCATTCCTCTTGTTTGTTTGTTTGTTTGTATCAAAGCGTTGAAATAGCTTATATTTGTGAATGTGGATCTATTCCCTATCAAAAAGCTAGAAACGTTTAGTTTATGACTTTTTCAAAAAATCGCTGGCGGGAAATCACTAAAACCCGCTAAACGCCCACTTTATCGAAACAATAAAAGATACAGATATGTTCTATAAATCGATTGAAAGGTATTTTATGCATACCTTTCAACTTTATTTCTAAAGTTCATAGGTAAAACGCTACAGGAGAAAAACTCTCTTTTATCCCACATTTTGTCGATTTTACCAAAAAAAAACGCCCCTAACTTTTTTTTTTTAACTTTTAATATGTTGTAGTATATACAATGTCGCCTTTTTTTGATATATGACACATACAGTTTCGTTAAAGGGCTTGGAAGAGCCCACTCGACTGCGAGCGAATAGGGTCGTGGGTAGGCAAACGAAGCGAGAAGGGGGCAGAGCCCCCTTGTTTTTTAAATGGTACAGTGGTTTGGAGAAGGCAATTTCAAAATTTTCTGATATCTTCTAAAAAAAAACCTCTTTACGAGGTAGAAGTCTAGTGACGAAAACATTTCCATGCCCCAAAATTGCAACGAACGTTATTATATTGTATATATAACTTATTTATAAAAAAAAAAAGTTTGGCATTTGGCATTCCTTCTTACCTAATAAAAACAACTTGTTTGCGCCGTGCCGAATGCCAAACATTTTTTTCAGAATAATTTATATTTTTACCTCGTAAAGAGGTTTTTTAGAAGTAAGTTATTCAAGGGTTTCTTGAAATACTTATTCATTTTTTGATTTCCCATTTTTCACGTATGTTAATTTCCTCGCAAGCCAAACAAGTTTGTTAGACTCGCCAAATTTGTTTTTATTAATAAATTATGTATAAAATTTAATATCGTTCGTCACAAAATTGGGTACCAGAAATTTTGGAACATGAAAATGTTTTCGTCACTAGACTTCAGACCGCAGTACCAAGACCAAAATAGTAAAGAGGATAAGAACACATTAAATCAAAACTCGTTGCAAAAAGACCCTGAAAGTTTAACTCATTTGAATAAATTAAACCCCGCATTCTTACAAAACAAAGACAACTTTGAATACCAATACTGGTATATGCCGCATTATATTAAATAATACCTTTTTCTCAAGAATATATCTATTTTTTGTCTACTTTGTCAGAAAAAATAAAAGTTATGTTTACAAACACACATGCCAAGCTTAAATGCCATCAGCGTTTGATTTTATATTTCTTGTTGCTGTTCGCTTTCAATGCTAAAGCTTAGTACTGAAACTTAAACTATTTTTAGCGGCGTAAGATATTCAACATTTTTCTGTCGACGAGCAGAAAGACAGTGTTGCCAATGCAACACGAACAAATAACAAAAAGTTTGAACATGCAGAACTTATTTGGGTAAAAAGAGGAGGCAATCGAAAATTTAAATTAATGTTAATATAGGAGAAATATGCTATGGCACGCAATCACAGCGCGTATTGAGTGCACCCATCTCTTTTGAACTTTTTATGTGGATTCTCCATTTGTATTAATACAAAAAATCAAAATTATTTAATTTATGTCAACAAAAACGATTTCGGTTTTGGTGCTTAATCTACCAATATTGTCTTCGGTTTTGACCAAATTCAAGCATTCGTCTTCGTTCCCACTTGTTTGCCGGACATTTCTCTGCTATATACCTAGCAAAACTCTTTGCTCTCAAACAGTGCTGGACACCGCCAGTTCCTTATCTGGCAATTCCGTTTTTCTTGAGTCTCAGGATCTACTAGCGGAGATAAATGTCAAGTTCTTCTTCTTCACATTACGCCAGTGTTTTTTTATATGGAGTTTCTTCGAGGCATTTTTTTAAGTGTCAGTACTATGCTTAAGGAAAATGTAGGTATACAGTTAACGATAATATGTATCTTGCCGAAACGAATTTTCACAGATATGATGTATAAGATGAAAAAACGCAGAATTTATTGACTACAAAAAATTAAAGTTTTATAGTGATACGAGGTATGAATTTTTCTTGAACCGTCAAAATGTGTTTAAAAAAAAACCTTATTTCCCCTCTAACATTTTGGCTATGTACTAGGTATGCCAATGAGCCCCTACTTTCCAACGTCATTCGGAACATATCTGTGGCTTCGTTTCGATACTGTGGGGGTGTCAATTTTAGCAGGTTTTATCGATTTCCTCTAAACTAACGTTTTTTTTTAAGTCGTAGAACAAAATTTTCTAGATTTATGATAGGGAATAAGTCCATATTCCAACATTTAAGATAATTCAACGCTTTGATACAAACAAACACACAAACAAGAAGTCTGACTTTTCATCTAATTTAAAAGACACCTAAAAAGTTAAAATTAAATTATCATTTGATGCGTATTTTTGAAAAGAATAGTAAAAAAATGTACCAAGAAGGCTCCAGCGGTCCCATCCGCTGCATCATTTGAATTTTCCCCTCCCACTTACAACCAATTATATCACGAGCACTTTTATTAGTTTAAGTCAACGGTGAACATGAAATCTTTATTCGGAAGCATACATACCTAAATGTGCGATCAAAAAATAAAAAAGGACCACACACAGAGAAAAAACTATTGAGTCACAGAATACTTCTATTATAATAAACCAATTAAAAAACTTAAAACTTACTTTATCAGTGTACAAAACGCCGCACAAAACGAGCAGAGGCCCACACACTGCGTATTTTCTATGTTGTTGTTGTTGATTTTTATGATGATTATAAATTAAGTGTCAAAAATGCTTCGATTAAAGCTTTCAAAATCTCGCCAGGCCTTTCGCGTCGTGTGTACGACATCACGACGCTGCCAGCCAGGAATTACGGCTCTTAGAGCCACTGCGTGCCCACCGCTGGTTTAATCTATACCTTTCGATCAGTATATAACTCGATCTGATCGGACAGTCGTAGCAAATTTTACATTCGTCCTGTATATATTGCTAGTCGCCTTTCGCACCCATCGTGATGCTTTCGTCACTATCGCGGACTGCCTTCCATAGTGATATGAACTAAGCACCCGGACCGGTAAATCCATCAACAAAAGTTGTATGATAGGGGTCTTAAGGAAGGAATATAGGTTAAGTTCGAGAGACATAAAAAATGCAGGTCAAGAAAGTTTTATAATAATTTTTTTCGAGCCGTACATTTTTTTTAATAAGGATGTAGGATTTTGTGATGTTCGGTTCAGAAGCAGCTTGTAAAATTCGGTTGTGTGCAATATGGAAGTTTAATAAGCTCGGTCGGTCACAAAATTATTGAAACCATTTTCAACAAATAGTAGCAGAACCAGAGTATACGGATTCATTAAATAATATGATCAACTTAAAATGAATATTAATTGATTATTATTTGATCGTATTTATTTTATATGTAGTATTAATTTGTGAGCACAATTAGCCTTTTTATTTTTTAAGCATCGTCTTTTTTTAAAAATATCTTTGACCGCAAATTTTGAAGAATACACAATTTTTACGCTGCGACCATTATGCTAATGTACATATGTATGTAACTGATAGATAAGGGCATGTCCGAATTTTAAAAGCATTTTTTTCTTTTGATCAGTCTCAAATGCCTAATTGATTTAGTCTTGTTCGTTATTCATATTTGGTTTGCGATTCACTCTATTAACCCGTAAAATTTCATCAAGGTCGTGTATCAAATATAAAGCTATTTATAATCTGCTTATAATTTGCTTATACAAATAAGTAAACAAAATAGCTAAATGAAGAAACAGCAGCTCTGACACTATTGTGCTTTTTTTTGAGTATATGTAATTGGTTAACTATGTTTATATACATATGTAAATAATATATACATGTAAATAAGTAATTTGAAAATTGTTAATGTTTATTAGGACTAAGAGCAATCTCGGCTTCAGCGTACTTAAATGTTTTATTTTAATCTACACACGGCCTTCGCCTTGTAAAACACAAAATTTTGAACTCAAAGTGATCGTTTGTATCAATGAACCGAATTTATCTTAAATATTGAACTAAAAAATGTTATGTCATCCTGAGTTTGGGAAGATTACACTATTTTACAGCCATTTTGTGAATTAAATCGAAAAGTGATTTTATCATGGACATTGGCCTCCTTAACACGAAAATCGAACTTAAAATTTAAAAAACGACAAAAAACCCGTTTTTTCGAACTTATTAAAATCGCTAGCATCTGAACTATTGTAAAAAATACCTCTTTACGAGGTAAAATTCTAGTGACGAAAACATTTCCATGCCCCAAAATTTCTGATATCCAATTTTGTGACGAACGATATTAAATTGAATATATAACTTATTCTTAAAAAAATGTTTGGCATTCGGCACTGCGGAAAAAAGGTTCTTTTTGTTAGGTAAGAAGGATAGGGACTTTATTGTGCAATGTGCCGAATGCCAAACTTTTTTTTTAAGAATAAGTTATATATTCAATTTAATATCGTTCGTCACAAAATTGGATACCAGAAATTTTTTTGGCATGGAAATGTTTTTATTATTACAGGTATGCCTAAAAGATCTTCAAAATACCTTTTCAAAGATATATAGAACATATCTGTAGCTTCTATCGTTTGGATACTAGGGTGGTTTTAAGTTTAGCAAATTTTAGCGATTTCCCGCTAAGCTAGCTTTTTTCGAAAAAGTCGTAGAACAAAAGTTTCTAATTTTATAATTGGGAATAGATCCTCATTCACACATTTTAGCTATTTCAACGCTTTGATACAAACAAACACACAAACAGACAAACTGAATTTTCATCTCATTTTGAGAAGGCCACTAAAAATTTCAATTTTAATTATCTTTTGAACCACTGAGCGGATTTTTATGATTGAGGTGTCATTCGACGCGTATTTTTAATAAAAATTAAAAATTAAAAATGTACCGAAAGGCTCCAACGGCTCCATTTGCTACAATCATCTAAATTTCGCCCCTCCCACTTTTACCTGATTATCTCACGAACCAGGTGAGTTTTCAAAAGTGTTAGTATGCACTTTTGTTAAATAAAACTATACCTTTCGATCGGTATATAAGTCGATCTTTTCGAAATTTTCCATTCTTCCTGTATATATTGCTAGTCACCTTTCGCACCCTTCGTGATGCTTTCATCACTAGCGCGGACTGCCGTCCGCAATGACTGGGCCGATCTTAATACTGTGTGTAAGAGATTTGTAGAGAGTTTACGAACCTTCAGTTTGAGTGCTTGCTTGATCAAATCGGTTGAATAGAATTGGAAATATTCTCAGAAATGTCGGAACAACTTCGAAAATTCGAAAAAATTTAATATTTCGAAAACGCTTCCACGAAAAAAATTTTAAGTTCAATTTTCGTATTTAGGAGACCAATGTCCATGAGAAAATCACACTTCGATTTAATTCACAATTTTTTTTTATTTTGTAAACTAGTGTTATCGAAATACTTCGACTCATTGGCAAGCTGCTGCCCGACCAAAATATATAGATTCAAATAAATTTAGAATAGAAACTTAAATTAGTCTTATATTCCTTTGAATAAAAAAATTACTCAAGAGTATATACAAACTATAAAGGGTTTCAACAATGTATTATGAGATTTGGTTAGTGTGTTAATGAGTAAATTATTTAAAGTATCTTATGATTGGTGTATTTAGCTTTCATTTTTTTGAAGATAAAATTTTGGTTCTATAACCAATAATAGTATTCAAACGTAACCAAAATCTTATTTGATCCATTTTCTGATTCTGCTCTTGGATGCCAATAACAGTGGCAGAATACATTACACCGAAATGTATGACATGCTGAAAAATATGGATCCTCCTTTGGGATTCGGCAACAAGTGTCCCAATCGCCTAGCCTACAAGAAACTTATACGTATGAATATGCCACTGGATGACGAATTGCGAGTTCAATTCACCACAACATTGTTTGCTTTGATCCGGGAGAATCTTAGTATTAAAATGCGAGCTCGTAAGTTAACATTAAGTTGTATTCTTGATAAATATTAATACATTTATCCTTATTTATGTGCATTTGATCAAATAGCTGAGGAAATGGATCAGGCGGATATGGAACTCAGGGAAACAATTACTAACATTTGGCCATTACAAGCTAAAAAAATGATAAACTTACTGGTTCCTCCCATTGATCAGTTAAACAAAGGAAAACTATCAGTTGGTAAAATCTATGCAGGATTCCTTATATTGGAGTCCTGGCGAAATACGAGATTTGGTCAGATTGATTCAGGCATGCCGGTAAGTTTATAAATTTCGTACTTAACAAAATATTTCGTCACCCTCGTACTTAAGCTCAGAAGTAGGTCCACATAGGTTCTGAGTCATTGATGATAAGTCTTAGTTGTAATAGAAAAAATCAGAATAGTAGCTTTTTAATTTCAGTTTTTACTCTTCAAGTCGTTAAGCTAAACAGATTTCTAAAGGAATTTGAGTTACTTTAAGATATTAAAGTGACAAACTACTCGGTAATAAAAATAATTGATTAATATTTCTAGCATACGACTCGCTATCACTTGCGGATGTCGGTTTTATTAGAGTACTTATAATTTTAGCTGCACCTATAAAAATTTCAAAAATCTTTGAAAAAGCACAGGGTATATATTCATACAATACTTGTGCGTTCAATGCTTGATTTAAGCGGATGCCAGGATATTATAATAGAAACTTTTAATACCCGGGACTCTTAAAATATCTGGGTATATTTATTCCAATTTATGTTATAGGAAGAAATATATTCTCAATCAACATTAATAACCAAGATGATATACTTATTTCCGTCTGTATAAAGGTCAATCAAATTAAGTTTGATTCAAATTTTTGGTGCGCCCTATCCGTCTAGCACAGCTGGACAGACGCATATTATACTCACAAACATAAAATTTATTCACGCTCCTTCATCCCACACAAATCAGGAACAGCGCAACCACATTATCCCACTTAACTGGAACAGTTAAATATAACTGTAGTTAGGGCTGTGATTAAGAGCCCGAGCTCCTAGATGAATTCAGTAAATCTTTTGACATAAAAGTTTAAAATTTGTGGGTACAATTAAAATGGAATATTTTAAAATTTATTCCCGGGTATTTTACTGTCGGCGACCCGACTTTAGCGATCTTATTCATTTTTTTAACTCAAATATTTAATTGCGAATAATTGTCTTTAGAAATTACTTTAATAACTATAAATATAAAAAATAAGCAAATATAAATTAAATACTTTAATAAATTAAAATATATAAGTAATGAATATTATGATTTTTCTTCTCAAATGTTTGACAATGAACACTCAATTATAACTAAAACATTAATTTAATGTACCACAACAAAACGTATTAATTGTGAAACATAAATGCAGAATTGGAAGGAGGTATATAATTAATTTATATGCAACCTTACGCTTAGTACATTTGTAAATATGTTGGTCACATATGTATGTATAATGTTTATGTGAAAAAAATATATAGCAAGTTTATCATACATACGAACTCAACTAACTTATATTTGTAATTATCAGAGCTAAAACATTTTTTTAATCATATGTATGCATGCAATTATTGATGAACTGTTTGAACACAAAGTATAAATTTTCCGTCAAGCTGTCGAAGTACACTAGGTGTTGTATCCTAACTACTGAACCAAACCTACATTTCTTGTGCAAATGGGGCCCCAGATGACAAAAAAAAATTTAAAATTTTTTTCTATAATATAACAATATTTTTAAAACATTTTTTAATTTTAGATATTTATATATATTTTATATTATTTATAGCAATATATTTGCTAAAAGCTGATGAATATATGTATCTGTTATTTATTTATGCACAGTTTTAAATTTATATCAATAGTTTTTTAGCTATCAGTTTTTTTAAATAAGAAAATTATGATTTTTTGTGCGGTATTTATTTGATTTATGATATAGTACAAATTAGCGTTTTTTAATATATATATATTAATCATCAAAAGCCATTAAAATACGGCATATGAGCAAACCTGCCCGATGCTAAGTGTAGGCTGATTTTCGACCGATCGTGCTAAGATTTTAACCAAACTTGGTCAGGCTATAAGACGATACGAGATACACAATTTGAAAGTTTTTCGTACCAAGGGTTGATTTTCATCCGATTGTATCTAACGTACCTATATAAGATAGCGAATTGATTTGAACCAAATTTGTTAAGAATGTGTATAACACAATAATATATACATAACTTGTGAGATTGGATGATATGCATATGTTTTAGGAAACAACAAAACTTTTCATACAAAAGGATGATACTCAATCGATTCCCATTATGGAAGCTATATGATTTAGTAAAAACTCATATTGTTCTTTAATTAACTGTCAGAATCACTGAAAATCCTATTTATTGGTAAAAATTTGTCGTTTCTGTATTAATTAAAATGAAGGATATTTACATAAATGATGATCCGATACAAATTTTAAATTCAATCAGCCAGAAAAAAATAATTCAGGGCGGTGTTTCCGGGACTGAAGCTTGTAGCCTGGGGCATGCGAAACGTCCTTAAAAATAAAATTGATTGATTTTTTAAACTCGGGCTCCTCGGTTACTTGGCAATCACGCGGTAAAGGTGCCTGTCAATTTGCTGGGATTGCCTGGCTCGGACTGTGCTGTGATTTGCAGCTCAAAACACACTTTCAATACTTACAGTTTGCCTGCTGGCAAACCAAACGCAGATATGAGCAAGAATGCAATATGAACAAATATATTTCAGAGCTCAGAGGATAGCTCGAACAAAGTATGACTTGGCACCTTCCAAAACGTACTTCCAGACACGTTCCCATTCCGAGCAGAACCAGATGCCAAATCTGAAGCTGTTTTGGCACAGGTTCTGTTACAAATGTGCACTGCTAACAAAACCGAGTGACTCGAATATGGAAAATAGAATGCAGAAATGCATATCATGTGGCGTTCGCTTCGAAAAGAAGGTACTTTGGAACGTTCCTTTATGTAATGTAATATATGTACGTATGTATAATCAAGGACACTAAAATAAATATATAAAGGAAATATTAGTATTTATTTTATTGCAAATTAATAACAAATAAATATATATATATATGCAATAGTATTCTATTGTATTTTGAAACTTACGTGACGTTAAAAAGAATAATTTCACAAGTTTTTCACATTTTTAAACGGTTTCGCTTTTCTGCTTTGCGCGTTCTTCTCTGCTAGTTAACAGACTTTGTGCTTCTGTTTTCGAAGGCAAAGGCTTAACAGAATTACAAAGCAGAGCAGGTTCGCGATGCCGCCGCTGTGAACGTTTTTAAACTGCAGACATTTAGTCTTCCCAATTCAGTAAATTGAAATGTGTTCCTTTTTCTACTTCTAAACAGCAGGTTTGGTCCATGGTAAAAGGAACATACTGATTATTCGGCATTAAAATATAGCCTTACAGGCAACGTTACTTGGGAACACACGTTCACAAAAGTTTTATTGGGTTGTTTTGAAATAATCTGCAACCACGCTTTGTTTTTTCGTTGATGCCATTAAGATTTAGTATGTAAGCCCTCATACCGTGCGCAGGTTACATTTGTAATATCAAATTTTCAAGGTGAATTAAATATTTATTATCGATAAAACAAGTGAATGCATTTGTTTGATCATCAACCTTAATGAATTTATACAATTTACGGAGTTCTTTTGTAATAAATAATGTGGGTAGAGTGTATTTCTTAGTGTGTATATTTTGAGATTTACTTGCATCGCAAGCTACGAGCTCTACTCGTCGGCTGAATCGTCAACAGAATAATTTAAGTCGCCGCCGCGACGTAACTTTGTAAGATTTTGCCAATCTAGGGGACTTAATTAAAAAAAAGAAGATTTTTAAGGTCAATAAGCTTTTAAAAGCCAATTTAGAAATGTTCAAATGGTACGAAAACAAGCTCAAAAGAAAATAAAATATTTTTGCTTAGAAGATAACGGTTTTTGAAACGGTGCATTTGAAATGCTTGCTCAACGAACAACAGTTGACAAAGTTTAGTATTTTCAATTGGATCGTGTGGTCACTGTGAGCAGTCAAATTTATTTTATCCATCATTCTTGGATCATTATTGATTATTATTTGTTGGAAATAAGTGCCAAAAAGTAAATAAATTTTTATCAATATTCTATTTTTGATGAAAAAAAAACGAACAATATTCAATCACATTAAAATCAATCAGAAAATCATTCTGAATCAGGATCACCAATAAATGTGCCCATAATTTGCCCAAAGGCCTTCAATTTAGCAATGAGTGCAATATCACGCGCAGAGTTTTTCGGGGTTTGGACAATCACCGTTAAGCTTAACTCACTCCTAGAGCCTGCAGAGATGATTTTTGGCACTGATATTGATCAGAAAAAGTTAAAGTTACACTTAGCAAAAATGTGCCATAAATTTAAGATGAATTTAGGAGAGATAAATCCAGATTTATGACCAATAATGCAAAATGGCTTCAGGGCACAATAAAACACATTAATTATAGGATTAATGTCGCGCCTTCAACCTGAAACAGCAGCAGAATAACTATAAACTATTTTCTGATTGTTGCTCAGAAACACAGCAAAAAAAGTAAAGATCTGCAAAAATTACCAAAAAGTTTTTTCGTCAATTTATTTTTTTTAACTTTGAATTGTTTTTTTTTTTTAATTCAGAAAAAACGTGAAAAATATGAAAATTGCTTTTTTCTTTCAATAAATGAATTACTTTTAAAACAAAACCAGTTTTTAGTTTTTTCGGCCAGTAATTTTGAAGTTACAATCAAAAGCATGAGCAAAAATAATCAATTTGGAAAAAAAACTACTAACCCGATACTTTAAAAAAAAAAAAATTGTTTTTTATACCCGTGCCCATTGAAAATGGTCAAAAAGGGTATAATGGTTTTGTGCAATGTATGTAACAGGCAGAAGGAAGCATCTCCGACCCTATAAAGTATATATAATCTTGATCAGTATCAATAGTATGAATAGCCGAGTAGATTGAGCCATGTCCGATTGTATGTCCATCTGTTTGAGTCAAAGGATCTCGGAGACTATAAGGGATAGAGAAACTTGAAACTTGGTATGTAGGTTCCTGGATAGCGGGCGCAGATCAAGTTTGTTTTAAAATTTCGATCGGACCACTATATCATATAGCTGCCATAGGAACGATCAGTCCAAAATCAAGTTTTAGTATGAAAAACTTTTTTGTTGTTCAAGATATCTCAATCAAACTAATAGAATATGCATATGAGGTGGTCCCATACATCCTGACCAAACTTGGTTAAAATCGGAACACTATATAATATAGCTGCCATAGGAACGATCAGTCGCAAATCAAGTTTTGGTATGAAAAACTTTTTTGTTGCTTGAGATATCTTAGCCAAACTGAGACAATATGCATGCCCACTTGACTTTTAGTTCGAAAATTTTTTTGGCGGTAGTTGAACATTCAGTCCAAATTTCAAGTCGATAGCTTTAAAAATACGACCGCTACTGAATTAAGTCCCCCTAGATTAGCAAAATCTTACACTGTGCGCCGAGGACCTGATGTCGCAAAAATTTGAGTAAACATTCAGTTGTATGGTACATATGAGTTCTCTATAGGCTATTTTCATTGTGGCGATTAGAGATGGGTCGACTACTCATGATTGTATCGATATATCGAATTTTTATTTTATTTTTACACAATTGATGTTTTGATTTCGATAGTTAACGATAGTAGACCGCGTTTTTGTATCACTGTGCAAGTGCAAAATTGCCAAATTATGGACAAATTTTAAAATTATTTGATTAGTTTTCTATTTATACTGTGAATTAGCTGATTTTAATTAGACCCCGTACTAAAAAGATAAACACGGGTCTATTAGCTTTGTCACAAAAAAAAGTGCGTAATAGGCAGAAGGAGGCGTGGCAGACCCTATAAAGTATATATTTTTTTGATCAGCATCAACAGCTGAGTCGATTTGTCTATATTGCAAGCCGATTTTGGCCACGCCCACTTGCATCTGGAATGGTCTTGAACATTCTGACCCAGTTTAGTTGATATCAGTCTGCTATGTTGCTGCCTTAGGAACGATCAGTCGATAATCAAGCTTTAGTTCGAAAATCTTTTTTGTTTATTGAGATACCTCAACCAATTTAACAGAATATGCATCCGGGGTAATCTTATAAATTCTGACCAAGTTTGGTTGAAAATGAAATAATCAGTCGAAAATCAAGCTTAAGTATGAAAAACTTTTTTTTTTATTGAGATATCTGAACCAATTTAACAGAATATGCATCTGGGGTGAATTTATATTGAGTATGAAAACTTTTGTTGTTTCTGAAGAAATCACAATCAGACTCACAGATTGGGAGTTTTCTTTTCCCTTATACATACTGATACAATATTTTATATATGTAGCGATTTATATTATTTTCTTCTAATCAGGAGTTGCTTTTCCATAATAAGTACGGGGTCTCCGACAGTCGAGTATGCTCGACTGTAGCACCGCAAGCGAAGCGATCAGGGGGCGGAGCCCCCTAGTTACAAAATTGTCTTGAAAGAGCAAACTTCTTTGAAATTAGCACTTCTGTTTTTGAATAAATCGATGTTGGTAAAAAACGATACTATCGATAATAGAAACAGAACTACTGAACAAGAATGAACAACAGAGAAAAACAGAACAGCTCAGCAAAATAGAAAAAAAAAATGTGAGCAGAGCTCCCAAAAACAGTCCAAGGTTACAAAAAAAAGGTTCTCTTACGACCTCTTTGAGAATAGCACGTTAAGTGACATTCTCTTCTGATTTCGCTCAGCAGATGTTCCGCTGAGACCAAACCGATTTTTTCGGTTCCTTTTTGCTTGTCTTTCGCTGACTATTTGCTCATACACTTTCGGCAAACGGGTATTTTTGAATGTATGCAAGCGTGTCTGTGACGCCTAGGCTTTAGATGGAATTTGATATTCTTGTCTTGTTCGGGAGGGTTCTCTTTCGCGCACACAGCAAATATAGGCTTTTTTTGCGGACCTTCACTGCAAAGTGCATTTTCGCCAACCGTTTTGTAGTGAGCGCTCGATCAAAAGGTTTCTTTTAAATTTTTATTGTGAAAACAATTCGTTCGGTTTGCTGAACCAAAAATACGGAACGAAGTACACAAGCAAAGGGAAAAATAGGTTTCGGCTCAGTTTGTATTTTAGCCGGATATCCAGCACCGCGGAAAATAAAAATTTCTGTCAAACTTCGTATAAAAAAAACAAGCTATTTTTATACCCTGTGCCCATTGAAAATGGTCAAAAAGGGTATAATGGTTTTGTGCAATGTATGTAACAGGCAGAAGGAAGCATCTCCGACCCTATAAAGTATATTTATTCTTGATCAGTATCAATAGCCGAGTCGATTGAGCCATGTCCGTCTGTCTGTCCGTCTGTCCGTCCGTCTGTTTGAGTCAAAGGATCTCAGAAACTATAAAAGCTAGAGACTTCAAACTTGGTATGTAGGTTCCTGGATAGCGGGCGCAGATCAAGTTTGTTTTAAAATTTGGATCGGACCACTATATCATATAGCTGCCATAGGAACGATCAGTACAAAATCAAGTTTTAGTATGAAAAACTTTTTTGTTTGAAATATCACGACCAAACTAGCAGGATATGCATTTGGTTTGGTCCTATATATCCTGATCAAATTTGGTTGAAATCGGACCACTATATCATTTAGCTGTCATAGGAACGATCAGCCCAAAATCAAGATTTAGTATGAAAAACTTGTTTGTTGTTTGAAATATCCCAACGAATCTGACAGGATTTACATTTCGGATGGTCCTTTACATTTTGAACAAATTTGATTGAAATCGGACCACTATATCATATAGCTGCCATTGGAACGATCAGTTCAAAATCAAGTTTTAGTATGAAAATCTCTTTTGTTGTTTAAAATATCTTGACCAAACTGCCAGGATATGCATTTAGGAAAGTTCTATACATCCTAAACAAATTTGGTTGAAATCGGACCACTATATCATATAGCTGGCATTGGAACAATCAGTACAAAATCAAGTTTGAGTATGAAAAGCTTTTTTGTTGTTTGAAATAATTTGACCAAACTGACAGGATATGCATGTGGAATGGTCCTATACATCCTGATCAAATCTGGTGGAAATCGAAACACTATATAATATAGCTGCCATAGGAACGATCAGTCGAAAATCAAGTTTTGGTATGAAAAACTTTTTTGTTGCTTGATATATCTTAGCCAAACTGAGACAAAATGCATGTGGGATGGTCCCATACATTCTGACCAAACTTGGCTAAAATCAGTCTACTATATCATATAGCTGCCATAGGAACGATCAGTCGAAAATCAAGTTTTGGTATGAAAAACTTTTTTGTTGCTTAAGGTATCTCAACCAAACTAACAAAATACGCACTTGGGCTGGTATTCTACATCCTGACCAAGTTTGGTTGAAAGCGGATATCAAATAGCTGCCATAGGAGCGAATTTTAAGATATAGTACGAAAATTATTGTTGTTTTTAGAGATAAGTCAACCAAACTCGCAGATTCAGAATTTGCAATTTGGTTTAAGTCGGTTCACTAGATCACATAGATGTAATACGAACAATTAGTCAGAAAGTTAATGCCGAATCATCACAACTTTGGCATGCCTAACGTAGCGCACATACGTATGACCTATCGGAGAGCCAGGGCACAGGGTAGTCTACAGTCGAGCACACTCGACTGTAGCCGGAGCCCACTTGTTTTTTTACGTTTTCGTTGGTTGAAGCAATTCTGTTGGCACAAAAGTAGCGAGCGTTGAAAAAGCATACATAATGAGAATGTTCATCTCACTTCCTCTTTGCACATTTGTACCCTGATATAGCTAGACAGAGACAGTAATAGTCGAGGGCCGAGGCTGATGATTGTATGTGTGCATCTTACAATAAGTGTGCGCATATGTATGGGTTGCATGTGTCGAATTTCGAGAATTTGCAATATTGCTTTGCCTCTTCTTTGATGACATTAAGATTTTGTATGCATACATTAATACCCTGTACAGGTTACATTTTTTATATAAAATTTTCAATGTGAATAAAATATTTATAATTGATAAAACAAATCATTGCTTTTATTTGATCATCAACCTTAATGACTTTATAAATTTTACGATTTGAGGGTATTATTAGATTAACAAATAATAATTGAGATAAGAACAAAAAATATGAAATTAAATTTAAGTTATTCCGAGATCCAAATATTTGTGTTTAGGAACGTTTAGCTTTAAAGACGTTCTGCGATCAGCCCTGCTGAACGTTCTTTGCGGCTCAGTTTACTTAGCAGGAATGCAAAGAATTCATTTTCCAATTGATTATAGTTGATAATCAGTTGGTGCACACTATATTATATGTAAATTTTATTACAATATGTATCAACTTTTAGATTATTAAATATACTTAGTATGAACCGCTAACTCCAATAGCGCGTTTACTCGGTTTGTGTGTACTTTTTAAAAATTTGTACATAATTTGTCAATTACCAGCCGCCAACACCAACTAATTATCGTTAACTATCGAAGTCGAACCATCGAAATATCTGAAAGGTCTGAAGAGTGACCGTGCAGCGCATGACTTTTATCAATAAGCATAGTACCCAGTAGCTGAACATATTTTGGGCGCTTAAAATGTTCAATGTTTTAATTACTGTCTTACAAACTTCAGTGTGATAACATAACACCAAAAGTCTGAACAGTTGACTGGTCACACTGTTGCGTCAACTGTGCACAACAAGCAAGTAAATAAACTTGCGAATAGCAAAAGTGAGAAAATGGACCAAATGGACATGATAAGAAAAGTGTGAGCAACTAATACCCTAAATATGGGATAAATGGCCACTTTTCCCAAGCACTTTTTATAAAAATTCCATCAAAATTTTTTTCTGATGCACTTCTTCAATAAGTCGGATTCTCTCTTCGCCTTCGAAATCCTCAATCCGGCTTTTATGTTACTGCTTGTTGTTGGCCGCCATGTCTGTTCAACAAGATTTCGACCAGTCGAAACACTGAAAGGTTTTTGAAAGGCTGTTTACCAAACTGTGTTGTAAAACACCCGAAAATTTTCTAAGCAGCCCATATTTAGGTACTGAATACAAGGGTTTGCAGCCAGCAAGTTTGCAGCCCCTTTTTTATTTTCAGCTACTGGGTACTATGCTTAAAGCTAAGTACTGAAACTTAAAAAATGTTTATCGGCGTAAAATGCTCAATCTTTTTCTGTCCACGAGCAGAAAGACAGTGCTGCCAACGCAACACGAACAAATAACAAAAAGTTGAGTGGTAACTCTTGCGTCAACTGTGGTTTCTTTTAAATTTGAACATGCACAACTGACTTGGGTAAAAAGAGGAGAAAATAGGCAATGGAAAATATCAATTAATATTAATATAGGATAAATATGCCTTGGCACGCTAGCACAGCGTCTATTGGGTGCACCCATATCTTTCGAACTTTCTATGTGGATTCTCCATTTGTATTAATATAAAAAAACCAAATTATTTAATTTATGTCCACAAAAACGATTTTAGTTTTCGTTCTTGCCAATAATATACCAATATTGTCGTCGTTCCCACTTGTGTGCCGGACATTTCTCCGCTATATACCTATCAAAACTCTAAACAGCTCGATGTTCTTCGAGGCCTGTCAGCTGTTTGCAAACAGTGCTGGACAACGCCAGTTCCTTATCTGGCAACTCCGTTCTTCATGAGGATCTTCTAGCGGAGATAAATGTCAATTTCTTCTTCTTCACATTACGCCAGCGTTTTTTTTATTTAGAGTTTGGATTTCTTCGAGGCCTTTTTTTAAGTGTCAGTACTATGCTTAAAGCAGTAAAATGTCTCATTGCTTACCCAGCACTTGGAAGATAATAATCTTTTAATTTTCCGTATTCGTATTTCCGAAATTTTCCTCGTTTTAATCTGTTTTTATATTGTAAAACAAATTGTGTTTAAATACAACAACAAATTGCAGCCCAAACAATCTGTTCGCTTGTGCTTTTACTTTGCCGCCTGCTGTTTTTTGTTTTTGTATTTTTACATTGTGCTTGTGCATCGCGTCTTTCGCGCTCTAACGTCGCTCATCGCGCTCTTTTTCCATCGCTCTCAACGCGCTCTCTTGTGTTGGTCGCGGTGTTCCGTTTTTTCACTGTGGTTAGATTCCGTTGTGCTTTCGGTTCGCGCTTGCCCTCGCTCTCGCTCTCTGTGTTTGTCTTTCGTTGCTGTTTGTTTTGTATGTTACAATTCAGCATCTTTAGTGATTAACCCTAGAGTGTCTCATATTTTTTCTTTCAACAAATTTTTACAATTCTCCTCTAATTTTGTATTTTTTTTTTCTTTTTACAAATGGATGTCTGTTATAATAATAATTGTAAAGGAATACATTGTGAAAAAGAAAAATCGGACTCCGAATATGTTGCCTACTTCTTCATCTATATCTGTTAGACCTTCTCAAGCTCGTTTGCGTTCTGATAGTTCAAAAAACTAACATCCTCTCTCTCTCTGGGCTATCAGAATGTTAGAGAGTTTCGTAGCAAACTTAGTAGTCTTTATCTAAATAGCCTGTCCTTTCATTTTAATGTTGTTGCCTTTTCTGAAACATGGTTAAGGCCCGACATTCATAATTCTGAAATTCTTTCTAACAAATTCTCTATTTATAGAAAGGATCGTACCCCACGTATTGGTGGAGGTGTGCTTATTGCCATTGATGCTGATTTGTTTTCGCAAGTAGTAGTAACCGGCTGTTCTACTGATATTGAATTTGTTGCTGTTAAAATTAGTATTATTGGCATTAATATTTATATTACATGTTCTTATATCCCTCGTTCTTCAGACAACTCAATATATTCTCTGCATGCTTCTGCTATTCATTCTGTTCTATCTATGCTCTCTGATCGTGATTTTCTTGTTCTTGGTGATTTCAATATTGCTGAAACACATTAGATTTCTTGTCCCGACTCAAACGTTCTGACTTCCACGACCCAACATGATTTTCTTGATAATGTGTTTGGGATCTCATTGTGTCAGATCAATGATATCCCGAGTTCATTGAACAGGATGCTTGATCTTGTTTTTGTTTTGGATCCCGCTTTTTTATCTGTCTCTTAACCTAATCCTATATCTTTTCCTGAAGACCACTATCATCCGACTTTGGAGGTGTTGATGGACTTACCAGTCCGTATGGTTAGTTGATGTGATAAGCCGACAAAGAATGTTCGTCAATTTCGGAAAACCGATTTTTTCAGACTTTCTCAGTTCTTATTACTGACTGACTGGTCCCCGCTGTAGGGACTAGGACAGTGCAATATCAATTTTTTATTCAACTTTAAACTCTTTACTTGATTTATGTGTTCCGTTGTGTGCTCCAGGCAGATCTAACAAACCTGTTTGGTACACAAGGAAATTAACTAACATGAAAAATTGGAAATCAAGATTGTATAAGAAATTCAAGAAAACTGGCTCTTTCTTGAATCTTTCTCGATATCTGATTGTGCGTTCCAATTTTTCTGTTCAGAATAACCACTGCTATGAAGATTACCTTAGAGGTTGCAAATTGCAGTTTCAAAGGGATCCTAAAAAGTTTTATTCATTTGTCAATTCTAAGCGAAGATCATCAACACATCCCTCTACCATGTTTTTTGAAAATCAGACCGCTGATTTAAATCAGGCTATGGCCGATTTATTTGCAGAATTCTTTCAAACAACATATAGCATTCAATTTGATCAATCGGGTTCGCCTTATCCCTATCGTGTAAATGACTCTAATTGTATTTTTAATCACTGAAAGCTCGCTTTTAAATGCTTTAAGGGCCGTAAAACCGGAATTTTTACCGGGACCGGACGGAGTACCAGGATGTGTTCTTAGGTACTGCGCTGATGGTCTTTTGAAACCACTGTATAACTTATTTAAACTTTCTGTGGAGTTTTGCTTTTTCCCTAGAATATGGAAAGAATCATTTATTATTCCTTTACTTGAAAAAGGATACAAGTCTGATGTCACTAATTATATAGGTATATCTAAGTTGTCTGCTATTCCTAAAACTTTTGAGAAACTGATAACTTCTGCAATATCTTTGTAGATCTATAATTTCAGCCTGCCAGCATTGCTTTGTGAAATATAGATCTACTACCACTAACTTATTAGAATTCACCTCATTTGTTATACATGGTTTTCAAAGTAAAATGCAAACTGATGTTATTTACACTGATTTTAGTAAAGCTTTCGACTCCGTTAATCACCATATTTGATTGTATAAGCTCCATCTTTCAGGTTTTCCAATTAACCTTATTCTGTGGATTGCAAGCTATTTAAATTTAAGAACCCAAAAAGTCTACTTTATTGGTTTAGTATCTAAGCCTGTTCAAGTTTTTTCGGGAGTACCACAAGGAAGTCATCTTGGCCCCTTGTTATTTACGCTTTTTATAAATGACCTGCCTTCTGTAATAAATCACTCTCGGGTTCTGATTTATGCCGATGGCGTTAAACTATATATGTCGGCCTCTCGGTGTCAGGTTGCAAACTGATCTTGACAGTTTTCAGACATGGTGTAAAGTAAACTTATTAAATCTTAATTATAGTAAATGTAAAGTAATGTCGTTTAGTAGGCGAACCCCTTTTATACTTAATTATGTTCTTAATTGTAAGCCGCTTGAACGTATCGTACTGTACTGATTTGGGTATTCTTCTAGATCCAAAGCTGAAGTTTGACAAGCATGTTGCTTCTATTGCCAATCGAGCCTTTGGCGTTTTGGGTTTCATAAAGCGTTGGTCGAAAGAATTTGACGATCCCTATATTACTAAGTTGCTTTATACTTCACTTGTTCGATCTATTCTGGAATATGGGTCTTGTATACGGAATCCCCAATATAAGATTCATCAGGACAGAATAGAATCGGTAAAAAAACAATTTCTGATCTTCGCCCTCCGGGGTCTTAGCTGGAATACTAACATTCGCTTGCCTCCTTACAGAAGTAGACTTCTATCGTTAAATCTCCCCTCCCTTTCTGATCGGAGAATAATGCTTGGCGTAGTCTTTCTACATAAACTAATAAATGGTGAAATTGATTCGTCTGAATTAATTAGCCAAATTAATTTTACTGTCCCGATCAGAACTTTTAGAAATTTTGTTCCTCTTTCTCTTCACTCCTGTAGTACTAACTATGCTATCCATAACCCTTTCCGAGTTCTATGCTCTAATTATAACAATCTGTCCCATATTATACCAAATAATTCTTCCGTTCCTTCTCTTAACGCTTTAAAATTATTTTCATTTAGCTAGATTGTAGTTAATCTAATGTTTTTGTTTTTGAAACTAGTTTTAGTACTATGTTTAACTGTCTTTGTCTGTTTGTCCGCGCGTCAACAAGCCCGTGCTTGGTGTCGTTTGGGCCACTTGAGTGTACTGCTCGTTTAGTACGTCAACGTAAAAATAAACAAATAAACAAATATGTAATTTATAAGGAGTTTGCTCGTGAGCTCTGTGGTGTATCGGGCTGAGCCGCCGCAATAAACCAAGATTGTGCAAGCGTCCCTACTTCGATTCCTGACGGTGTTGCATATTTGTTAATTAACGAAAATATGACTTGAATTTTAATCAGAAAGGCGAGTCATAATCGACTTTTTAAGAAGAGTCACGTATACAGTACCATTTTCTCTTGACGAAAGCATAATTTCTGATCATTTTAAGAATATTTTTTTAAAGAATATTAAAATATTTAAAAAATTTAACTGGAGGCTCCAAAGGCCCTATTTGCTCCAATCATTTAAGTTTTGACCCTCTCACTTACACCTGCTTATCTCACGAGCAAGGTGAGTTTCGATCGATATATAATTCGATCTGATCGGACAGTCATAGCAAACTCTCCATTTTTCCTACATATATTGCTCGCCTTTCGCACCCTTCGTGATGCTTTCGTCACTAGCGTAGACTGCCGTCCACAGTGATTGTGCCTACTGATGCTGAAATTGTTGATGTTAAGTAACATTTCCAAATCGATAAATTTTTGTCACTTGCACATATGTATATAAATTAAGATCCTTCCAGTCCTGTAGTGACTGAAGATTAGGTTGAGAGGCGACTGTGCCTCTTATTGCTGGCCTCGGGCTCAGACAATAAAACAAATTGTTTAACGGCCAAGTGCCGGAGTGAATATTTATTTAAGCGACTTATTGGAAGAGCGCTGAATTCAAAACTGATTTCTTAATACACAGAATATTTCACTTAAGCTAAGCCAAAACTCGCATTACGCCACAATGTCATGGTCGGCAAGCCGACTCAGCAAAATCTTAGGCAATAACGGAAACTCTTGCAGCAAAACAAAAGTGTCCGGTTACCGCCGCTGACCATTGCAGCTATTGCGCTCTGATACAAAGTATGCAGTGTCGCAATTGCGAGGGCTGTTCCTTAACTTATGAAGCACGCGATAGCGAGGGTTGATTATAAACTTATGAAATATCCTATATTAAGTGTTATGTGTTAACTACTCCCCCTTCAAGTATAAGGCCGTCCTCGGCCGACCCAATCCCGGCGACGACTTCTCGTAACTGCTTCGCAGACTTCTTTGCATCGATGATCCGCCAAAGAGTGAGGCCAATGCAGATTAAAGCACAGCATATGGCTCCAATGATGAATGCCACACGATAAGCTTGATCAGTTCCGGCGTCTTTCTTGAATTGCTGTATCTCCTCCAAATTACGTTCATTCAAACGATGAAGGTAAGGGAGGCTGAGGACATCTTGGCTGGCAGTGATGTTCAGCAAGGGAGAATTGGCAATACCCGGGACTCTATTGCGTACGTTGTTGTGATTGTAAAACAGAGTCCCGTTAATTGCGACTCGTTCTCCGAACGTGATGAGATGCGTGCCTTGTACCTGGATCTCAGTGCCGTTGTCCACCAGAATCCTTGCGGACCCGTCGTTGAGGATGATGATTCCGTCATCTACATGGGTGATTATTTCCAGGTTGCTCGGCTGGATCTCGCAGTGTGCCGTGCCACCTGCATGGAGCTCTTTGGCACATGAACTCTCTAATGCCAGACGACAAAATGTGGCTCCAGGTGAAGCGGCGCAACTCTGCAGTGTGTGGGTTTCTCCATCGCATTCGGCTATGACGTTGTCAAACAATCGCAATATGAAGTTCTTGTGGACGACAGGATAAATCGTAATTTTTCTGCAAGCTTTTTTAATCTTTGTGAATTTAATTATAAAATGTATAGTGTTAATAGATTGAAGAACTTTTACATACGCAACGGACATAAGATCTCCTATGGGAGTGTTGGTGGGTTCCTCTAGCCAAATTGATTTCAAATCTGAGTGGTCCAAAATGTTTGGGCTAACAATGTTAGCCTTCGCAAGAGTAATAGCAAGCATTAAATTTTGCAACTCCATCATCAGCATTCTGTTTCTAGACAGCAGTGTTTCAAATAAATGGCTAGGTCAACTTGTGAGTTTTTGGTTATCTTGAGAATTTTATTGACAGTGATTGTTAACTGGTAAAGCTGGTCTTGAACTCTAGTGTTTATTTCTATTTGTCTATTGTTGGCATTTATTAGTTGCATTTCAGTGAACCTAGTCTGCTCTAAATCACCGGCATCGGGTGTACCCGCCACAGCCTTCGGTATGGATCGTAGGAAATCTAAACTCCTGGCGACTCTATGAATTGAAAAACTATATCTAACTTATACGAGTTTGCCTAGTGGCTTAAAAAAAGGTGTAAAAAAACAAGGGAGTCACCTTAGGTTGTCCTTGTGGACCACCCTCCCTCTAATGAGGACCTCGGTCCCCAGGTCTGCTTCCACGGCCTTCTCATCACATAAAGGTGTGAGTTTGTTTCCGAGCCGTCGGTTGGACTTGACCAAAACTTTGTCACCAACGTCGAAGACCCTATTCTGCCGATTTGCGTTCTCCCTAGCTCTGAGCGTCGTCTGAGCGTTTCTGATCTTTTCTTGTATCTTTTCTTGTGGCTCATCTGGGTGCGCCTGAACCACATCAACTGGTCTCTGGTCGATGACCGAATGGATCGACTTATTGTACTCAGTTGTAGCCAGTAAAATGACTTCTACGGTATAACTTATGCCTTTATCGATCTTTAGGCATCTGGCTAGCTCTAACAGAGTGCTGTGAAAGCGCTCAACCTGACCATTCGAGATGCTGTGCAATGGTGGTGCATTTGAAATGCTGACCCCATAGTTGTTTGCGAGCATAGTCACGATGGTCTCTGAATTCAATGACGGTTCATTGTCACAGTAAATGGATCTGGCTTTTGGAAAAAAATTCATTAGTTGCATTAAAGCTGGCTTCAGATCCACAATGGTTCTTGAAGGGACCGGTTGGACAATAGCAAACTTGGAGAACTTGTCGATGCAAGTGAGAAAGTATTTCCTGTCAATGGAGAAAATGTCTATGTGTAACATCTCTCCTACATGTGAGGGATCGGTGTCTCCCCAAGCTCTTGTTTTTTGGGGTGTCTATCATATTTAGCCCTAGCACATGTTTTGCAATTTTGTACTATTTCATTGGCTATTTTTGCCATCTTTGGAAAGTAGTACTCCGAGAGTACCTGCTTAATATTTTCCGGTGCAGACCTATGGGCGATATTATGCTCGGCTGTGAGGATTTCCCTTCTTTCTTCAACCGCAAATACGTCCACTACGCGATTTTTGCAGTGCCAGAATTTTGTGGCCGGGTATCTTCGAACCAATGCATCTTGTATCATTGCAAGCGTGTGTAAATTACAGTGGAGAGCATTTACGCATTTGGGTGAAACTACATCTTCGAGCTCGTCTAGCAGCGATTCGATGCAAGTATAGCTGATCAAGTAGCGTTTCTTATTTCCAAAAAGAATAAAACTTCGTTTTAAGGGAAACGCGCCTCTTCTAGCACTATTTGGTTTTGAAAACAATTCAAGGGTTTGTCTGTTGTCTCAATGGTGTTGGTGAGAGATACCTCACTGTGGATCGTTGCTGCGCAGGACTCAACTTCTTGTTCATTTACAGCGTTGAGCTGCTGTCTTGACAAGGCATCCGCAACCAGATTGTTCTTGCCAGGTTTATAGAAGATACGTGCATTAGACTCGTCAATGCGCGCTTTCCACCTTTTGATCTTCGCATTTGGATTGGATTCCGAAACTGCGAAGGTCAAGGGTTGATGGTCAGTGAAGATATTAATGTCTTTCACCCCATACAAATAGTGCCTTAACTTGGCAAGTGACCATACGATGGCCAATAACTCTCTCTCATTTGTTGCATAGTTAACCTCGCTGTCCTTCAATGTTCTTGAAATCATTGTTATAGGACGACCCTCTTGAGACAAAACTGCACCAATGCCGTGAGCCGAAGCATCGGTCGTTAGATCGAATGGCTTCTTAAAATCGGGGTACCTGAGCATTACATTCTCGGATGACAAAATATCGCGCAACTTCTGAAACGCCCTTTGCTGCACTTCAGAGAATTGAACCTTTATATTTCTGGACCTATGCTTACTGACTATTCCATTTTCACCCTTCAAGATATTCGAGATGGGTCTTGCTAATGCGGTGAAGTCCCTAATGAAACATCTGTAATAACTTGCGAGGCCTAGAAATGATCTGACCTCGAACAGTGTTTTAGGTTTTGGATACTCCTGTATTGCCCTAACCTTTTCAGGATCCGTCGTGGCGCCAGTCCTGGTGACTATGAACCCCAGAAAATTCACGCTTTTCTTAACAAAACGTGACTTTTCGACGGAGACCCTCATGTTTGCTTCGTGCAAGCTTTTTAGGACCCAATCCACGTGTTTAATGTGGGATTCCTCATCTTCTGAAAATATGATTACGTTATCGACAAAAACATAGCAAAATTTGCCAATCTGCTCTCGCAGTATGTCGTCGATGGTTCTTTGGAAGATGCTTGCTGCATTCTTTAATCCAAAGGGGAGTCTTTTGAACTCGTATTTCCCCCCGTTCACTGAGAAAGAGGTTTTTTCACGGTCGCGTTCAGCGAGTATGATCTGGTGATAACCAGACTTGAGGTCTAATGTTGAAAAGAATTTGGCTCTCCCCAAATTCCCCAATATCATTGATATATTTGGCATAGGGGTTAAGTTTACGAAAGTCCATTACCAACCTCATTTTCCTATTGCCTGCTTCATCAGTGCCTACTACCCATATTGGGTTATCGTAGGGAGAGACGGACTTTTGAATTATATCATTTTTTAGCAGATCTTTGATTTCTTTATTAACGAAATCAGCTGCTCCCATTGGATATGGGTAGAGCTTGGCATAGATCGGTTGCTCATCTGTGGTCCTAATTGTAGCCACTACTGATGTGTTATACGGCAACGCCTCGTCTGGGTCTGCAAAGGCCTTTTGTCTGGTCTTTAGCATTTTCAAAAAAGAACTTCTAGCTAATGGGGATGCCTCTGCACAGTCTACATTTGTGAAATTTACATTTTTGCACGTGTGGAAGGTGATTTGTTCGACCTCCGTACCCCACTTAAGTTGTCCTGAAGCTAGACAAAGCGAAGCAGCTGCCTGCTTTAACAGGTCAAGGCCTACAATCCCATCAAAAGTTGACAAGTCCGGCAGAATAAAAAAGGTTGCCTTTAATCCAAACATTGAAGCAAAGCATTTGTGTGTAATTTGTGTCTCGCCGTGAAAGGAATGAATTTTGAAGGGGGACTCTACCGAGCGGACGCCTTTCAACCCTTCATGTGGCCGAATGAAATTCTTGGCCGCGCCCGTGTCTATGAGGAATCGCATGTGAGTCCCTGCTACTCTTCGTCTGATGACGGGTAGCAGGGATTTGCTCCTAAAAAATTGAGGGCATCAGAGTCATAACTAGCATCGTCATTGATTTGTGCCGCTGCGCTGGAGGCGGCATCAGCATTCGGCCCTTGGCCCCATGTCCCGCGTCTTGCGTGACGTGATTCAACCTCTGCTAATTTCTCTGACCGCCTGTGCGGTCAGATGCGGGGTGCTTTCTATTCGCGTAAGCAGGGGCCTGAGTGGGCTGCAAGACCCTTGAGAAGGAAGGATCGACCTCCATGGGCACTGGTGCGCCATTATTATTGTGCTGCCTGCTGCTTCGTTGGTCAGTCTGCACTGGGGCCTTGCTTTGCTTGCTAAAGTGCGGATTCTTTGTACCGCTAGCTTGTGTTTCGGCTTGTTGCGAATGCCTCTCCTGTTGGTGACCCTGCGCTTTTGCATGCGGCTTGCGCTCTTTGTCTTCTAGACTTCTTGCGAAATTAGCAGCGAATGCGGCTTTGCTGCAAAGAGCACATCTGTAAGACTGCGCTTGAGACCCGATATGAACACACGCAACGCATCGTCGCGGAATTTTTCACATAGGCCCTTTGCTAAAGCCGGCTCATATGACATGTTAACTTTGTTAGTGAGAAGAGTGAGTTTCTTCTCTACCTCATCGTAATATTGAAGCAGGGACAGGCCACCTTGCCGCAGGGTACCTAATTCCTGTTCAATGACATGAATTGGTCTCTTGTCACTGTATGTGAAATCTAGGCGATTTATTATCGCATCAAAATTCAATAAAGTACCAAATGAGGCCAGCACCGCGTCTGCGGGGCCCCTAATCTTGCTTCTTATGATGATAACAGCCTGATAATGACGAGAACTGCCATTATGTGGTCTGATGATCTCGTAAGCGGCTAATGCTGCCTGCCTCCAAGATACATAAGATTCCTGTACTCCTGCAAGCTCAGGTAAGCACTTGACGGCATCTAGCGGCTCGTCACAGCGAATGTCGTTTCTAATTCCTATAGCAGCATATGCTACTACTTGTGGGCGGCAACGTTTGCTGCTGCTATTTGTTCAGCTAACTCATTAATTCTTTGAGTCAATGCTTGCTCCCTCTGCTGGTTTGCAGCGGCCTGTTCGGCTAAAGCTTTGCTGATAGCCGTGCTTACTACTTCCCTAAGCTGATCTGGATCCATTTTACCTGATGGTGGGGGAACTGCAGGGAGAAGTCTTGTAGCCGGGACTCTGATGCAAATGTCACAGTCGGAATCTGAGTCGCTAGACTGCTTGCGAGGCTTACTATATTGGCTGAACCGTGGCATGCGCAGGCCAGTGGCCGCGAAAAATAAAACGGGCCGTCAAAAGATGGGTCGAATTACGTCGCAGCTCTGAACCACGAGAACTGTATGTATTGTTATAGCACAATTTTAGACACATAGAAAGTAACACAAAGTAATTTTATTAACGATCTGGATGATAAATTGTTTCAACTAAAATTCTCAAAGCAGTCACTCTCACGTGTTTCAGAAACTTGGTTCTGATTATTATTATATAAAAAAAAAATTTTTTTTATATGATCCGTTGCAATATAAAATACTCACTAGTACTAACTAATTTTTTATGAAACAAACTTAAAAATTTTTGTGTTTGAAGAAATATTTTGGCTAGAGTATCCACTTACATGATTCATCTAACACAAAAAAAATTTTCTTTATAAAATTGGTCACTCGCAGCTCCCGCGCTGCTGTCTTAATTGTTGTTGGTTGTTGCAGCTCCCGCGCTGCTGTCTTAATTGTTGTTGGTTGTTGCAGCTCCTGTGCTGCTGTTTTACTTGTTGTTGGATGTGGAGTCCGACCACTAGTTGGGCGCCAATTAAGATCCTTCCAGTCCTGTAGTGACTGAAGATTAGGTTGAGAGGCGACTGTGCCTCTTATTGCTGGCCTCGGGCTCAGACAATAAAAAAAATTGTTTAACGGCAAAGTGCCGGAGTGAATATTTATTTAAGCGACTTATTGGAAGAGCGCTGAACTCAAAACTGATTTCTAAATACCCAGAATATTTCACTTAAGCTAAGCCAAAACTCGCATCACGCCACAATGTCATGGTCGGCAAGCCGACTCAGCAAAATCTTAGGCAATAACGGAAACTCTTGCAGCAAAACAAAAGTGTCCGGTTACCGCCGCTGACCATTGCAGCTATAGCGCTCTGATACAAAGTATGCAGTGTCGCAATTGCGAGGGCTGTTCCTTAACTTATGAAGCACGCGATAGCGAGGGTTGATTATAATTTTGTGAAATATCCTATATTAAGTGTTATGTGTTAACTTATACATCCGACTTCTCATATTCAAGTTTTTAAGCAGCATATATGAATTCAATCAAAAATAACTTATGAAGAATCCTCGTTCTGGAATTTATAAACGACTTCACAAATTCTGCAGTCTCTAGGTCCTTCCGACTATCAGCACCTGAAGACATATATCATACTGCCATTTATAGAAAAATCAGGTGAAATTAATAGAGTCCTTAGTACTTTTTATGTAACTCTGAATGCACTCCTTCATTTCTGCGTCTGGTTCATCAAAGCTTCCTTGGTCTACACCTAGACTTTCTTATTTAAAGATTATCAAATCTAAATATTTAAAAAAAAGTTAAGAAGTCAGGATCAGGTCCTGACTGGTCTAAATACACAGTAGCCAGATTGAACTTTGCCCTTTTAAACTCAGTTTGCTACGAGGACCATCTTGTTCGATGCAAAAGACAGATTGCCCGGGACCCTAAACGGTTTTCTAAATTTGTTACCTTCACGCGTAAATTCCCTAGTTTAGCTTACTCTTTTTTTCTTGAGTTAGATAAAGCCAGTAATGATTCTGCAGCCGCTGATCTATTTCCTAACTTTTTCCTATCAACCTACTCTCCTATCTCCCCCTCCAACTCATCTTATGCTTACACTACATATTCATTTAAAACTATGTTGGCTAACTGTATTTCATATAACTCCGTAGTCTCTTCTAATAGTTCTGTAAAATTTTCTTTCTCTCCTGGGCCTGACAACAGTACTACTTAGTTGAGTCCTTAAGGAATGCTGTTCTTCTTTAACTGCACCGATGGTAAAGATTTTTAATCCGGAATCTTTCCATTTCTTTTGAAAGAATCTTATATCATTCCTCTCTAGAAAAAAGGTTGTAAAACTGATATTTTGAATTACAGAGGAATTGCAAAACTATCAGCCATCCCTAAACTGCTAGAAATAATCTTTGCTTCATCTTTGCAGCATTTCTGTAAGTCAATTATTTCCTCTGCACAACATAGCTTTATAAAGCGTCGGTCTACAACGACCAACTTGCTTGAATTTACCTGCTTAGTAAATGACTTCAGTAAAGCCTTTGACTCAGTGAACCATGTCCTTTATTGTATATGGTTTCCACCCACCTTTATAAGCTGGATTTCCACCATCTTAAAGGGTAGGACCCAAAAGTGCTTTTTAGGTCATCCATTTCGATTTGCTCAAAATGGGTGTTTATGACATTCCTCCGGCTCCGGCTACAGTCGAGTGTGCTCGACTAATTGTTCGTATTACATCTATGTGATCTAGTGAACCGATTTAAACCAAATTACAAATTCTGAATCTGTGAGTTTAGCGTTGACTTATCTCTAAAAACAACAATAGTTTTCGTACTATATCTTAAAATTCGTTCCTATGGCAGCTATTTGATATCCGATTTCAACCAAACTAGGTTAGGATGTAGAATATCATCCCAAATGCCAATTCTGTTAGTTTGGTTGAGATACCTCAAATAACAAAAAAAGTTGATCATACTAAAACTTGATTTTCGACTAATCGTTCCTATGGCAGCTATATCACATAGTGTTTCGATTTTAACCAAGTTTAGTCAGGATGTATGGGACTATCCCACATGCATATTGTCTCAGTTTGGCTGACATACCTCAAGCAAGTTTTTCATACCAAAACTTGATTTTCGACTGATCGTTCCTATGGCAGCTATATTATATAGTGTTCTGATTATAACCAAATTTGGTCAGGATGTATGCATATTGTCACAGTTTGGCTGAGATATCTCAAGCAACAAAAAAGTTTGTCAAACCAAAATTTGATTTTCGACTGATCGTTCCTATGGCAGCTTTATGATGTAGTAGACTGATCTTAACAAAGTTTAGTCAGGATGTATGGAACTATCCCACATGCATATTGTCTTAGTTTGGCTGAGATATCTCAAACAACAAAAAAGGTTTTCGTACCAAAACTTTATTTTCGACTGATCTTTCCTAGTCGAAAATCAAGCTTTAATATGAACAATTTTTTTTTTTAATGAGATGGTTCAACCAATCTAAACGAAAATGCATCTGGGGTTATCGGTCTACTATATTATATAGTGGTCCGATCCAAGTTTTAAAAAAATTGATATGCGCCCGGTATCCAGGAACCTACATACCAAGTTTGAAATCTCTAGCTATTATAGTATCTGAGATCCTTTGACTCAAATAGACGGACGGGCAGACAGACGGACATAGCTCAATCGACTCGGCTGTTGATACTGATCAAGAATATATATACTTTATTGGGCCGGAGATGATTCCATCTGGCTGTTACATACATTTCACAAAACCATTATACCCTTTTTGACCATTTTTAATGGGCACAGGGTATAAAAATCATGTTGATTTAAAAGAACAAGATAGCTAGCGCTACTGAAGAGCGACCAAGAAATGTGAGGTAAATTAAAATCACCTACCATCAAAACATCATTGAAACAAGCTATATGCTGCTTAAAAACTTGAATATGAGAAGTCGGATGTATATATGAGCAAGTGATAAAAATTTATCGATTTGGAAATGTTACTTTACCATCAACAATTTCAGCATCAGTAGGCACAATCACTGTGGACGGCAGTCTATGCTAGTGACGAAAGCATCACGAAGGGTGCGAAAGGCGACTAGCAATATATACACGAAAAATGGAAAATTTGCTAAGACTGACAGATCAGATCGAATTATATATCGATCGAAACCTACCTGGATCGCGAGATAAGCAAAAATGATTAGAGCAAATGGGGCAGTTGAAATTTTTGAAATTTTTTAATATTCTTTAATATTCCATCATCAAAATACGTCATGTGGTTCAAAAAAAGTGGCCTTCCCAAAATGAGATGAAAAGTCAGTTTGTCTGTTTGCTTGTATCAAATCGTTGATATAGCTTAAATTTGTGAATGTGGATCTATTTCCTATTAAAAAACTAGAAACGTTTGTTCTACGACTTTTACGTAAAATCCTCCACAGTATCTAAACGATAGAAGCTACAGACATGTTCTATATATCGTTTGAAAGGTATTTGAAGGGCTTTTAGGCTAAATTCACACCTTCACTTTAACTTTAACTAAATTCACACTCCAAAACTTTAAAATTCGTCTTGACAAGATATTACATGTTATAATGCTTGCTTACATGTATGTTCACTGCTTACAGCATCACGCGGAACCTACTGCTTGCAAGTGGTGTTTTCTGCGTGTATACCTTTACACAGATTGATTACATGTATGTTCACTGCTTACAGCATAATGCGGGAGCATACTGTTTGCAAGTGGTGTATTCTGCTTGCCGCAGATAAGACATTTTATAATTGCGATCGGTACATATTTAACTTTGCTATTAATGTCTTAGCTAAATTCGAAAGGTTGTACTGTAATAAAGTCGCAAAGACAACAATACTCAATGTTGGATATTGTTTTAAATTTAAACTATTTAAATCAGACAGAATCAGTGCTTACAGACTATGCGCTTGGTATGTGCGTTTGTTAAAATAACCTTCCTTTTTCTGACAATGAAGATAAAAATATTTATATATTCTAGAGAAAATATATTATTCAAAATAATATTGAATACAAGAGAATTGACTTTGTTTTTGCTTGTAAGATCGTGGGCTTTATTTCATTCAAATGAATTAACTTTTGGTGTCATACTGCAACGAATTTTGATTTAATGTGTTCTTATTATCTTGGCCATGGTACTGAAGTATATTTCCACAAACACTTAACTCCTTTGGACAAAGTAATAATGTCATTTCCAAAATTTCTGATATCTTGTAAAAAAAACCCCTTTAAGCATAGTATCCAGTAGCTGGAAATCCTGTTTAAAGGGTGTCAACTCCATATAAAACTCGCTTCGGTCGCGGGGAGGTGCGACTAAAGTCGAGCACACTCGACTGTAGGATACCCTGTGCCCTGGTACTCTGATATCCTCATACGTATTTGCACGTCGTCAGGCACTTGATGCCTGAAGAACCGATTTTAACCAAATTCAATCGTAATGTAAAAAACAAAAGATAATTCCCAATCTGTGAGTTTGGTTGAGTTTTCTCCAAAAACAACAACAAATTTCATACTAAATCTAAATCTTCGATCAATCGTTGCTATGACAGCTATTTGATATAGCGGTCCGATTTCAAATAAATCGCTCCTATAGCAGCTATATAAAATGGTAGTCTGATTTTAACCAAGTTTGGTCAAGATGTATAATACCATCCCAGATGCAGATTCTGACAGTTTGGGCGAGATATTTCAAACAACAAAAAAGTTTTTCGTACTATAACTCGATTTTCGACTGATCGTTCCTATGGCAGCTATATGTTATAGCAGCTATATTTAAAAATAAATTTGATCTTCGGCCGGTTTCCAGGAACCTACGTACCAAGTGTGAAGTCTCAGAGATCCTTGCGTTCAAGCAGACGGACGGACAGACAGACGGACTTAGCTCAATAGACTGGGCTGTTGAGACGGAACAAGAAACTATTTGCCATAGAAACGATTGGTCGATAGTTAGGGATTAGTATAAACATTGTTGCCTTATCTAGAGATATCTTCATCAAATTTGCTGCGTTTTGCGAGCACATCAAATCTTCGGCTCATTTTCTCCAAGAGCACCTACTAACATTTTTAATACTTTTTCTCAAATTTTCTTATACTTCTGCCGCTCTGTATGCATTGAGTTGTTCAAATATCCACCTCGAAACAGCGGAATACCTTCGATTATTCTGTATTTTATTTCATTTATTTAATGCCAACTAAATGCAATTGAGCAAAATTTAAAGTAAAATTTAGCAAAATATAAATTTAAGTAAAATTTAATAACTATATTTAAATGTAAAAATGTAACTGAAAGGATAGAAAGTAAAATTAAAAATGAAAAATTAAAAAGCTGGAGTATTCAAAAAATTGTTAAATAATCCAACATTTGTTGCAAGGATTGGAGAAAACCCAGAAAAACTCAATCAGATCAAAAAGATAATAAGTTAGGGATTTCTACAAAAGAAGTGGAAAAGTGATGATTTCTAGGAGGGAAGAGAGAGTTCTGAAGATAAAACATGAAAAAGGCTATTATAGTTTGTGCACAAAAAATGAATAGAGCTTAGCAAAGCGTAATTAGTTGTGCAAATAGCTAGAGATAATGGATAAAAGCTCCTAGTAGCTCAACGGGGGACAGAAAAATTCAGGTGTTCTAAAAAACACTGGAATCAATCTCGCCAATAATCAATTTATAAAGAAAAACAACACCTAGATTTTTTCTACGATTGACGGAATATTCAGAAGAAGCCTACTGCAGTTCGATGGTAAACGAAGATTGGGATCCCAGTTTAGACCACGTAAGGCTAAAAGCAAAAATTGTTTTTGAACTGATTTGATTCGATCTTGGGTGATATGATACTGCGGGCACCAAATGCATAAGCAGTATTCTAGGATAGGATGAACTAAAGAGACTCCCTTGGCTTCATTAACTATGATGGAGATGTAAATGCAGATGCAATGCAAATTGGAGATCAATTTGTATATATCGAGCAGCTTTTCATAAACGTACTCAACCTCAGCTACAAAAAATTAAAATACCCGCATACTTAAAAAAAAAGTAAAGGTCTATTAATATTGTCACAAACAGGCAGAAAGAGGCGTGAGAGATTTTTTTGATCAGCATCAATAGCCGAGTCAATCTACCCATGTTCGTCTGTAAGAGCTAGAGACTCCAAACTTGGTACATAGGTTTGTTTATATTGCAAGCAGATCAAGTGTGTTTAAGATTTTGACCACGTCCCCTTTATCGCCTTTAAATCAAATAAATCCAAATTATTCGGGCAATTTAAAAAATCTAATTAAGCAAACTTGGTACGTAGATTCGTCTATATTGCAAGCTGATCAATTTTGTTTTTGATTTTATCCACGCTCCCTTCAACGCCCTAAAATCAAATAAATGTAAATTATTAGGGCAATTTAAAAAATAGAGATAATTTAGCATAGACGAAGCCAATATTATCCACCATGTTTGCTGAAAATTGTACCGCTACACCTAAATTTTCCTATATTTGCCCTTCCTTCACAGCAACAATCAAAATTCGACAACAAGGACAATTACGTTTGTCCAGTAATAATCAAAACTATAACTAAGCAGTGCGCAGTGTGTCGAGCGTCCGGTCTTTTTTTTTTAATTTTTATTTGGTTCATGGGTCCCGGGTCCGAATTCCGGCTCGGATTGATTTTTTTTTAAATATTACATATTAATTTTATACTGATATTTTATATTAATGTTATATTTACACCAATTCAATTTGAGTATAATCAATGTTAGGATGATCATGAAATGCTGTTTTAATCAGTAATCAGAACTTTAAAAAAATGATTCGCTGAAGTCTTAACATATCTGCATTTTGGCAACGAGTGAATGTAAGCTCCTGTGGCCAAGGGTTCTTAGTTCCCGACGTTGGCATTGATCTAAAATCGTGCAGATCTTTTACAATTTTTATCATTAGCACACGATGTGGACAATGGTCTCGGGTTCGAATCCCAGCTTGGACAGATGTTTTTTTTTTTTATATATTAATGTTTTGCTGACTTTACTTACTTTGATTCTTCATTGATTAATTTTGTGCATTGATTTTGAGCGTCTGTTTAATTTGTAATTAAAATTAGTTTTCATACAGTTTGCATTATAATGTCACATAAGTACATTCTCCCAAAAAATAAGTACAAATTTTGTTCTTACATATCTCGACCAAACTGGCAGAATATACATATGGAATGAACATTGACATCCTGACCAAATTTGGTTTAAGTCGGATTACTATAGCATATAGCTGCCATATTAAGTCGAATATCAAGTTTTAGTACGAAAATTTTTTTTGTTTTTTGAAATATCCTAACCAAACTGACATATATGAAATAGTCCTTTATACCTTGACCAAATTTGGTTGAAATCGGACCATTATAACATATGGCTGCCATAGGAAAGAACAGTCGAAAATCAAGTTTTAGTACGAAAAACTTTTTTGTTGACTGAAATATTACAACCAAACTAACAGAATATACATACATCAGTCATATATATAATGGTCATATATATATTGACCACATTTGGTTGAAATCGGCTGCCCTAGGAACGATTAATCGAAAATTAAGATTAAGTATGCATTTTTTTGTTGTTTTTGGAAATACCTCAACCAAACTCACAGATTGTGAATTTTCTATTGTCTTTACATTATGATCGAATTTGGTTTAGATCGTTTCACTCGATCATAAAGAAGTAATATGAAAATTAAATGCCGCACCTTCAAATCTTTGGCATGCCTAACGGCGTACCTATTGAACTATCGGCGTGCCAGAGCTCAGGGTATCCTACAGTTGAGCTCACTCGATTGTAGTCGCTCGTCCCCGCGAGCGAAGCGAGCCGAGGGTAGGCGGCAAAGCGAGCAGGGGCGGAGCCTCCTTGTTTTTGTAAGCAATGTACATATTCCTGTATTTGATAAACTTATAAAGCACAAAATATGTTTACTTATTTAATTTTTTACTTACTTGTCCATTTTTCTTAAGGTATTTGCATACACTTTAACTGACTATCACAAAAACGTAACCGCCACCGGCTAAAAAACCATGCGGGTGCTTTAAATGGAAAACAGTATTCGACGAATTGGCGATGGGCTTCTGCCCCGATCATTTACAGATTTACCTTTTTTAATTTCGATGTTAAAAACAAAAATACCCACATACAATTATGATTAATTTTCAAAATTATTTTTGCTGAAGCCAATCATAAGAAATAGAATAGGTAATGTAAGCTTTTTTCGAATTACACACCACAGTGGGCGTGGCAAGATTTCAACATAAACTGGTATTGGTCTATGTTCCAAATTGGGTGTTCCTAGCTATTACCATCTCTGAGTTCCATTTGCTTATACAGACAGACGGACTAGGGTATATCGAATCGGCCTTTGATGCTGATCAGAAATATACATACATACTTTATAGGGGCTGCCACGCCTCCTTCTGTGCGTTACATACTTTTAACAAATATAATATACCCGCTCAAGGTATAATAAGGACTCGGATTGAAGCGCTTGAAAAAACTAAAGTTCGATTTGTCTGTTTTTGTTTGGGCACAAACTGTTCACAATGGATGTCACTAAAATATTAGAATGGTACAGCAAAAAAACTTGTTTCTAACCGTAATTAAGTTATTTGTTCTTCACTAGCTCAGAAAGTTTATCAGCTGATATAAATAGTTCGGTTCTCTTGTTAAAGTTAATTTGTGTAGTAGAATAATTGTCCTATCGAATATATGCTTGGTATAAATTGAGATGTGGTCAGTTTTCTTCAAACAAAAAAAGTTTGTCTTTGCTTCCAGAGTCATAATTGCCGAAAATCTCTATTTCAAAAAAAGTAATGGGGTCAGGTACGCTTTTGCTAACATAAGCTTTGTCGGAATTGGTGAAAACTTCTAAATGAGTTGTCATTTTGTAGCATCGGCAAATTATTTGTTTGATATTTTTTTTTAAAAATGACCATTGACTTAGATTTCATTGGGTTCATGCACAGACTATTATTATACGCCCACTCACTGACCAATTTAAGGTCGGAATTACATATGTACATTTCGACACATTCAGAGACACAACTGATCGGACAACTAATATACATTTGACGATCGTCAGCATACATTTGGACTTAATTTTAAGACAAGACATTTGGTAAGTCACTCACATATATGGAGAGCAGTACGGGTAAAAGATCCAAGCCTTAAGGTACTCTACGTTACTACATACTGACTACGTTCACTTAGGTAATTCTGCATTAGCTGGGTTGCCAAAGATAAACAATTATACATTTAATGTAATTTTGCACCCAATATTTCATGATCGACGGTATCAAAAGCCTTACTGTAGTCCAGCAAGGTAAGAATAGTACCATGGCTATCATTCAATTCCCTTCGAATATCTTCTGTTATCTTGAGAATACCATGTTGCCAATTATTAAGCAGAGAGTTTTCATCCAGAAAGCAGATTATTTGCACAGCAACTATCTGTTTAAAAGCGTTGGAAATGATGGGTAATATAGGCCTTAGATTCTTTTTTTGTTTTTGGAATTGGCAATATTTTTGCTACTTTCCAGTTACTAAGGAACCTCGAACTAGTCAGAATTGTTTTAAACTTTTAAAGAAAACCTCTTTACGAGGTAAAATTCTAGTGACAAAAACATTTCCATGCCCCAAAATTTCTGATATCCAATTTTGTGACGAACGATATTAAATTTAATATATAACTTATTCTTAAAAAAAAAGTTTGGCCTTCGGCACATTGCGCAATAAAGTCCCAATCCTTCTTACCTAATAATAATAACTTTTTTGCGCAGTGTCGAATGCCAAACTTTTTTTTTAAAATGCGTTCCAAGAAGGCCCTAAAAGTCCAATTTATTTGAATAAATTAAATACCGCCTTTTTGCAAAATAAAAACAAACTGTCTGGCAGCACTGGTTATCCCGAGCTCTGGCTGCTATGACACTTTGTTGCTGAAGTCTTCTATCTATTTTAAGTAAAATGTATATGTTCAGTTAACAATAATAATAATTAACTAGGGCTCCACCCCCTGCTCGTTTCGCTGGCCAACCCACAGCTTGCTTCGCTCGCGGTTCTACAGTTGAGCATACTCGACGGTCGGAGACCCCGTACTTACTATTAAAAAGCAAATCATGATTAAAAGTACATATTACAAATACAGATACATATTTTAAATATTGTATCAGGATTTATATGACAAAAGAAAATTCCCAATTTGCGAGTCTGATTGTGTTTTCTCCAGAGTCAACAAAAATTTTCATACTCAATATAAATTTTCGACAAATCGTTCCTATGGCAACTATATGATATAGCAGACCGATTTCAACCAAACTTGGTCAGAATCTATAAGATTACCCCAGATGCATATTCTGTTAGATTGGTTGACATACCTCAATAAACAAGAAAGTTTTTCAACTATAGCTTGATTTTCGACTGATTGTTCCTATAACAGCTATAGCGCACCAATTTTAACCAAACTTGATCAGAATGTATAAGATAGCCACAGATGCACATTCTGTTAGACTGGTTGAGATATCTCAAACAACAAAAAAGTTTTTCATAGTAATGGCTCAGTTACACTAGTTGACGCAGCGTCAATTTGAGCAAAGTCAACTATTGGCAAGCAAGGTCAACGCATTATTTGCGTTTACACTAGTTGACTCAGTTAACCAAAAAACATGCTTGTCAACTACTTTTCCAGTTAGTCAACGCGAGAGCTAGCAACGCGTTGTCGATTTAATGGACAGGTATTTAAACTAGTTGACAATAACATTCGTTGACGTTCACATGTCGATATTTTGTATCTATCGAATGTGCTTGATTGGTAAAAATAAACAAGTGGCAAGATATTTAATATGTTCTTTATTTACTATAAGATAAAATGAGTTTACTGGCATCAGCAAGAAAGCGCAAAATGGCTGCCGGAATTATATTGCATTTTTGTATCGAGGAGGAGGCTTAATCCTCGAAAGATTTTTGCATTTTGTAAATCAACAACTTTTCAAACAAATTTCAAGAAGCAAGTGCAGCCATAAAATGTGCAATTTTATATTTTTATGCCAAATATCGATGTACCGATTCGATTTCAACCAAACTTGGTCCGAATGTATAGGACTATCCCATATGCATATTCTGTTAGATTGGTTGAGATATCTTTTAAATTGTCTTTTTAATTATGGCACTGGTAATTTCTGCAGTGAACATGCATGTACTAAGCAAGCAGTGTAAAGGTAATATCTTGCCAAAACGAATTCAATTGGCTATAACATATAACATATTTTAAAGTGATTAGAGGTGTAGATTTTTTTTAATCGCCAAAGAAGTCTATTTTTATCAGTATATTTTCACCTATGTACTCCAGAAAAAAATATTAAAGGTATGCCTAAAAGATCTTCAAAATACCTTTTCATCGATATATGTATAGAACATATATGTAGCTTCTATCGTTTGGATACTACGGTGGTTTTTGGTAAATTTTAGCGACTTCCCGCTAAACTAGCTATTTTTCGAAAAACTTGTAGAGTAAAAGTTTCTAATTTTATAATTGGGAATAGATCCACATTCACATATATTAGCTATTTCAACGTTTTGATACAAACAAACAGACAAACTGACTTTTCATCTCATTTGGAAAGGCCACTAAAAATTTCAAATTTAATTATCTTTTGAACCACTAAACGGATTTTATGATTGAGATGTCATTCGACGCGTATTTTTGATATACCGATCGAAAGATATAGTTTAAGCTAACAAAAGTGCATACCAAGACTTGTGACGAATGATATCTCGATCAATAAAATCCGACCTCTGGTTCAAAAGATAATTCATTTTGAAAATTTTGGTTGCCTTCCGAAAATTAGATAAAAAGTCAGTCTGTTTGCTTGTTTGTCTGTTTATTTTATCAAATCGTTGATATAGCTTAAATTGCTGAATGTGGACTTATTCCTGATCATAAATATAGAAACTTTTGTTTTACGACTATTTAAAAAAAATCGCTAGTTTAGCGGGAATCCGCTAAAAACCCGCTAAAATTTAAACCTCTTAGTATCCAAACGATATGTGACAATGCGGGCTTTCATTGATTCAATTATTTATTATGTAAGGATTTATTAATCCTTAACTATCGATTAATCATTTCTATAGCATCTATCATACATATATGATACTAAAAATTTAACTCGTACAGCGTTTGAGAGTTTACATAAAAAATCTTAGTGGCATCAACGAAGAGGCAAAGCAATGTTGCACCTTTTCTTAATTCGACATATGCAGCCCATATATATGTGCACATTTACTGTAAGATTCACACATGCAAACAGATCAGGCTCGGCCCTCGGCTATTACTGTCTCTGTCTCTCTATATCAGGGTTTGTATGTGCAAAGAGGATGTGAGATGATTTCTCGACGCGCGCTGCTTTTGTGCCAGCAGAGTTCGTTCTCATTCCCTTTGCACACACATACACTGATATTTCTCAATATTACGTACATTAGATTTATGTGCGACTTACATCAACTTTGAATACACTATACATTTAAAAGTAATAAATCATAATCAAATTGAGCTAAACACCCATATATTAATGTAAATATTACACTATTACAATATTGTTTAGCTCATAATTGTTTAAAAAAAAAAACAACTACAAATATATATGTACACTTGATAGGTTTAATATTCAAAACAAAGTTTTTTTTAAATTGAATGCAAGATTAAATAAAATGCTTAAATAAAAATATATAAATTAATACTTTTAGTAATAACAAAAATTTATATTTAAAATAAATGAGACATACAAAGTATGGTACCCGGTTGTGGCAGGGTAAAGCTTTGCCCAAAAATCGTCGTGAAGCAATTCACGCATACAAACAGAGATCTTGCCAAACTTCACTGTTGGCACTATCCTCTTGCAGTGCTCTTTTGGGTTTGTGCCAAACTCTGCTCGGTCCATCGTGATAAGATAACTTTTTTTTGTCTCATTACCAAAAATATCGATATCACAGTAGTCCACTGGCTTATTAACGTGACTATTATCAAATGTGAAATGAAGTTTGGCCCGATCTCTTATGGTAAGGGGTTGTTTTTCGTTTAATAGCGGCGCATTTTTAACGATGTTATGACCAAGAAGTGTGTCAATTGGATATCCTTTAACAGAAAATAACTACAAGATGACAAAATTTTGTCATCTTTGACCCCCAAAATGGGTGTAAGCTCAATTCCAAACTGTACCAGAGCAACGATCCTATGCATAAATCCCTGCTGTGTCGCACCTGTGTGCTGTTTCAAGTGCAATAAGGTTATAGATACCCCTGCCCAGAGCCCTGACTTTAATCTCCTGAAAAATTTGTGGGCGATTTCAAAGAAGGGGGCAGCCAATCGGAGCCCAACTAACAAAAGTGCCTTGATTAGAGCCATACAGGAGAAATGGCCACATCTACCATGTCTATATGACCTTGTGCAGTCCATGTCATGACGGCATCAGGTTATGATAGAGGTGGTTTGTGTGAGTTTCTAGTTAAAGCCCCTTTTCCACGAATTTTTTGCATTTTGCACACAATTAATGGACAGTCTGAAATTTGCCATATTTTGATTTTCTTGTTTTATTTTTGTTATTGTTGTTATTTTTGTAATTTTTTTTTCTATTTTTTTATATCTATAGGTAATACATTTAAGTATATATCTGCAAAAAAAAAAAATATTGAAAAAATTTACTTCTGTTAATCAATTTTTGAGTTAAAGTTGAAATTGTGTGCCTTTTTTAATTTTGCAAACAATTAGTAGACATACTGTTTGATGAATAATTTTGGATGCTTATGCTCAAACGATCACTCTTTGTGCCGCTCAACCAAAGTGACAATAGAAACAAGTCAATGCCCAATTGTGTTCGAATATTCGTTAATTGTTGTAGCTGTCTGGTTTGTAAGCACGAACAAAAATGCTCCATCCCACTATGGTAAAAAAAGTCAGATATTTTGGCATTAATTGAAATTTTTTTTGTTCAATATCAAAAAAAAATTTTTATTTCCTAGATATAAAAACTCCAAGCCAAACAAAAACCATTTATTTTTAGATTTTTCGAGACTACCCTTAATATTTTAAGCGCGCTCAAAGTCAGCTGATTGAGAGTTGCCATGTGAACTGAAAAAGTGCGGGAAAAATAATTGCAACTTTCAAAGTGAATTGGTTTTGTTATGTAAACATTTTAAAAAAGCGTAAATATGGATAAACTTGATAAAGGAATTTAAAAGGCGGTATTAGTATAGATTTTTAATTTTTGGGTTTTATTGTGCAATTGTCCAAGGTGTTGTTCATGTGTATTTTTTTGCTAAAAACTAACAAATGTGTTCCTGTTCTGTTAAGCTTTACATTAGAATAGTGGCAGATATCAGCAGAGTTTTGCCTTAAGGTTATTAACAAAACCATCAAGAATCAGATGTTAATAATCTTTTTTCGTGAAAAATCCCATGTTGCAGGTGGCATTTATGCTAAAAAATCGGATTTTTCTCGGTGTATGATGGGGAGGGGGGTGAATACACGGTCAAATTGAAAAACAAAAGAAAATGGTTTTTTAATCTAATTAGCACACATGAAAAAAATAAAATAATTTGCTTTATATTAAAATTTATAAAAAAAAAAATTATACTTTTTCACTTAGTCGGTGAGAAAGGGCGGGCGGGGGGGGGGGGGGGGGTGAAGACAATGTCCAATTAAAAAAAAATATATGTATATAAATTCTACTTTGGCCTAACTAAGATTAATGCTAAATTTTAAGCATCTAGCTGTTGATTTTGATTTTATATAAATATTTTTCCCTTTTTTTTCATAGTCGTAAAAGGAGGGGGTGGTGAAGGCGTGGTCCAAATCCAAATCTAACTAAGGTTCATGCCAAATTTCAAGTCCGAATCTCTATACTTAGAGTTTATGCCAAAATCCGGGTTTTGTTTACCATAGTGCATCCTCAGCTTGCTTCGCTCGCCTACCCCCGGCTCGATTTGGTCGCGGGGTGGTGCGGGTACAATCGAATGTACTCGTTGAATTTTCGACTAAATGTTCGTATTACAAATATGTGATATAGTGGACCGATTTGAGCCACATACGATCATAATGTATAAGACAATAGAAAATTCCCAATCTGCAAGTTTAGTTGAGAAATCTCAAGAAACCACAAACATTATCTTTCTAAATAGTAATTTTCGACCAATCGTTCCTATGGCAGTTATAAAATATAGTGGTCCGATTTAAACTTAATTTGGTCAGGATGTATAGGACTATCCCAGATGAATATTTGGTCAGTTCAGTTGAGATATCTTAAACAAAAAAAAAGTTTTTCTTACCAAAACTTGATTTTGAACTGATCGTTCATATGACAGCTGTATGATACAGTGGTCCGATTCAAATTTAAAAACAAACTTGATCTGCGTATGATATCCAGGAGCCTACGTATCAAGTTTGAAGTCTCTAGCTCTTATAGTTGAAAACGGGCACAAGGTATAAAAAGCGATACGTTGTGTGGTCCCCATATGCATCAGAAATGAAGGGTTGGTATCATATCATTTTGACTGTTACCTAGTGTAATGGCAATGTTATTATTTCTAATACCTATATCATAATAAATAACATATAATTAAATTGAATATGAATGAAAAATCATACAGTGCGAATAATTGGAGAATAATGAAGAATGGCAATTGTCCTATATTTAATATTATTATGATTTAATTCAACAATTTTGCCATTAAGTTTACTGTACTATTTTAATGCTGATAGGCATGCAACAGATTGTATAAGTCATAAGATAGGTAAAAATAAAATATTATGCAGATCTAATAGAAGTACAGAGCTAAAATAAATTTAAAATTTAGCATGCAAAATATAATAGCTAAGTTAAAAGTGTCATACAGATGCAAATGCAAAATGCTTTAAAGTATTACTTTTATGTTGCACCTATAGTATTTACACTATCGAATCAAAACTTATTTGCAAAGTAAAACCTCAAACGTAAAATTAAAACATAGCACATCTAATTTAAATTAAACTAAATTAAATCAAGCATAAATCAATTTTAATTCACTTGTACCGTCCACTTTTTCTACAATACAATACACACACAACTCTCATAATAATAAATATAAATACTTTAAGTGATTCCTAGTGAGTTGTTTGCGCATGTTTTTCCCATATCAATAAAAACCAAACTCAAAACTTTTGATCGCAATTAATACATAATCCGAAAATATCAGTAAAATATACAGAAATATTTAAACATAGTATAGACCTTTAAACAGTTTTGAATGGTATGCACTAAATACTGTAATATTATTGAAGTCAACCACAAATCGCTATTTGCCCTTTATTTATTACATATGATAAGAACATACATATTTATATATGTGTAAACATATGTAATACTTGTATAGTATTTTAAATTGAGAACATTAAAATGTATTTGGATATAAAGACACATATCCATAAACTCATTTATAAATATTAATATTATAATTTAATATATTTTTTTTATTAACTATTTATTATATTTTAAATTATTCTATAATAATTCTTACACTCCCCTATAACGCTTAAATACAATCAAACAAATATTTAAAAACAATTCTAATGTGTTGCAATGCTACCATATTTCTCAAAACTCATCACTCATCCAACTTGTACTACAAATAATCTACAATATCGACAACCGTAATGAAACATCGCTAACTATCTACATAACAACTAAAACTAATAATTATTTGAATTGTAATCACATACAAACTACTAATCAAATCTAAATAAAAACTAATACCAACAAACTAAATGAATAACTTGCGACATGCAACGATTGACACGAAATCCAACTGGCATCGGCAATTTAAAATGCATTTCCTTACTGCAAACAAATCAAAAAGAAACAATCATTCTTTAACTGTTTGCTCGATATGGCCGCACTTGACAAAGGAGGATCGCGACAGGGCTCTATAAGTTTACAGCAGAACGGGGAAGGAGCCGCCAACTCACAGACACATTTAGTAGCGGCAAATCATCACGCAAACGGTGATGTTGAACACAACAGTTTGGCAACACTAGCACGACGGAGTACTATCAGAAAGCGATCTGTTAGGTAATTCAAAAACTTCACTTAAACAATTGCTCGTAAGGTGCAAAGTTATTCCAACGCCATTATCAAACACTATCTGAATCATTATCATCAACATTATTACTAACACAAGCTCAATAACATACATAATGATGCGTATAATGTCAACCGGAATTATCGGGCAATTTCGTACTTTAAAGCCTATTTATTACTATAACTTCATTACCCCATTGATTTTATAGAAGTTATCTATATAACTCTTATCCAAAAACTTCGTTAATTTCACCTTTTTATTTTTGTACGATTTTATTTGTTGTATTATACAAGTATTGTCATTCTTTAATAGGTAAATTTACATTTTTATTCTTTACACGAGAAAAATTCCTTTGAATCTTGCAGCAACTGAAAATAAAGGCAAAGGGTTGCATCTCCAAGCCTATGCAAATTATTGATCTACATTTCTTCGCTAGTATTTTTCATGATTTTTTTAATTGAAAAAATTTGTATGGAAAAGAGGAAAAAGGGGTTAAAATAGTAATTTTTAGCAATTTTCAAAAAATAGTAAAAAAATACTTGCGAAGAGATTTTAAAAACAAATTTTTTTTGAAGTCACAACATTTTGCATCAATACAATTTTTATTTGAGACCTAGGAAAAAAGTAAAAAAAAAAAAGTAGACCTTTACAAATATTCGAAATTTTCAATGGGTACTTAATTGGTTAAGGAAAGATTTGTATCATAAAAACGAAATTTAAATGACCTTGATGCCAAAATTTATGTGAAGAAAGTTTTAATTATGAGTAGATTTTTCTTTAAGTGTTGTCAAAAAAGTTATGACCACCATTGTATATTACAGGATTATGGGCCATCTCGTATTCAACCAATCGCGTCTGCAATTTTTTGACCTTATGAAACACAACGAATGCAATTTAATTAAGTGTACGATTATTAATGTTCAAAAAATTTCAAATTTCACTGACTGCGTAGGTTGAAATTACGACTTTTTTCTTTTATGTTGGAGCACCTGTTCCCAACTTGTTTCCAACATCATTCATTTTCAATGTTCGGATTATTTTTAACTAATATAGATTCAAGACGACTTTTGCACAGTGAACGAAGTGGTCACTTGACTTTTGCATTCTGTTTTTCCTTGCCGAAATTTTTGTCCCAATATAACGGGAGGGATTTTTTTTAAAAAAAAGTAAGCCATCAAAAATTTGTGTTTTTGTATATGCTAGTGTAGGCAAGATATATTTAAGTTTTCAGCATACTACATAATTTATTTTTAGCTTTATATTCGACAACAGTACTATTGCCTACACTTTTGACCATGACTGTATGGAGTTGCATTGGAAGTTAGTTGTCTCGTATGATGGGCGAAATATAAATAATTCTTTCAAATTAGCAAGAATTTTGTTTGACCTGTAGGTTTGGGAATAAACTTAAATGTGGATTCCGTGTATTTATATAGAATAGATTGGAGACCAAAAAAAGGTAGAATGCATTTAATAGATGACGTTAAAAATTCGATAAAAGAATTTCCTTAAATTTGCGTTGGCGCCCTAAGGACAAATTGCACTAGGACTAAATGTTTTCCCACTCGATCGCTGTAAAGGTCTTTAAAATCTTTTATATCATAATAGAATCACCAATTTTTAAATTTTTAATGCGTCCGAGCACTTCAGTTCATTTTTCAATCAAACACATTTGAGGTATCTGTTTATACAAAAGCACACACATCGCCAATCTCACCAAAAACCGTCAGTCAAAAATAAACTTAATGATCAAAATGACTAATGATATCAGCATAAGTTGGGAACATGTGCCCCAAGATAATAGAATAAATATAGTAAATCTATTGTAACAAACTTAGTTTTTGAGCAGTCCTACATAAAAATAAGTTTACTGACTAAAAAAAGTTTAGTTATGAACGCATTTATCGACAGAAAATTCTTTGTTTTGTGAGATGAATAATAAATTTAATGCTGTTCACCTAAAAAGTTCGTCGAGAACCTGGATTTTTAAAGATTTGAGAAACGTCTTGATTATCAGATTGTTTTATTTTCTTCTAAAAGTGTTCAGTTATAGCCAAGAAATTACAAATTTCAAATGTGTGGTATGTAGAGTGTGGCAGGCTCTTTCAAGCTTCGATGCCCGCGGTCCTCCTCCAAAAGGTGAACAGGTTTTCTTCGTACTTTGCCTCGGCAACAATCCCTAAAGTCAGGTAGGTCCGAAAAGTCTCGATTTCACACTTTTCATATCGTTCTTAAAAATATTTCTGTAATATTTTACTGTAATTATGAATTTTTTAATCGAAATACTTGTAAAGATTCATTAAAGTAAGCTCGGCAACGAGTGAACGAATATTCTAGGCGCACCGGGCTCAAAAGCTCTAATTTGGGTAAAATAACTGGGTTTTCTTATGATAATATGTAAATGATTGACAGTTTTGTTAGATTTCGGATAACTAAATAGAAAATAAATTATAAAATATATTTTATCATATACAGGCCAGTTCTGAATTACGAACGATTTCAAAAAGTAAAAGCGAAACGAAAACAAACGTTTTACTATTTGCTGTTCCCAATTCCGACCGAATTTGACTTGTTTTTACTTTTCGAACTCGATTTCGAAAATGTTTTCATATCAGGAAAATGGCGGCAGTTATGGTGATTTATCAATTTATAAAATTGAATTTACATTTTTTTTTTGACATCAGCTGATTGCCTGTGCTTGTGTTTTTTCGTATCGACAAGAGCCAGAGTTGTCACCAATTCAAAAATAAAAACATTCAAGCTTTAATTTTCATCTTAAATCGGTTAGATTAATGTAAAACTATATTTGAAAAATCATTTTATATATTTCATGTTAAATTTAGCAGATGGAAGCTAAATTTGACTTAAACTTCGTTGTTCGAATTGTATTATTCAATTAAAGCAACTCTAGCAGCTTTCGTTTGCAAGAGTTGATATCGATAATACAAATTAAAGTGGAATTCAGAACAGCTCGGTTTAGTCATTGCCGCTCGATTTTGTTTTTCATGCAATAATTTATGGATGTTTATCAAAAACTCAATTAAAATATATTTCAACTTTAAACAGTTAAAGTAGTGAGGTTAATGATTCTAAAAATGTTCAACATTATTAGAATTTTCTGTTTATAATTTCAGGAATTTATTTAAGTGCTTGAAATATTAATTAGTTTTAATTCCGCTGACTCTACAGCACACGTTTTGAAAACGACAATTATTGTCGATTTGCGGAGCTCGGAACAGCACACAACTAGATTTGCGGCAATTCCACTTGTTATCGGAATTCGGAACCCTTGAAAGGTCCTGTGCCCATCACTACTTTAAACTCATTTTAAAACCTTTATATTTATAAATAGTCACACAAGGCAAAACAAATTTGTTATTTCCTGTAACAATAAGCAAGAAAAATCTTTTTAAAACATAATGGACCCCAGAACACAAAAATTAAACTTTGAAACTTTTTTTTTTAGCTTTTTCAGAGGTGAGCTAACCTTTTTCATCAATTCCAAAATTCCATAATGGATTTGTAAAAGGTTAATATTTAAATTTAAAGTATTTATCTGTTAATAAATAACATTTTGAATTTAAACCATTACTATTACATCTATCTATTATTCAATAAATAAATTGATTCATTTTTGTGCGAAAAGAATAATGGTGCCGCATTAAATTTTTGACTAATTGTTCGTATTACCTCTATATGATCTAGCGAACCGACTTAAACTAAATTCAATCACTATAAAAGACAAAAAAAAAAACTTAATCTGTGAGTTTGGTTGAGTTATCTCCAAAAACAACAACAAATTTCATACTATATCTTAATTTTCGATCAATCGTTTCTATGGCAGCTTTATGACATAGTCCGATTTCAACCAAGAGGCCAAGGACCATCCCAAACGAATATTCTGTCAGTTTGGTTGAGATTTCTAAGCAACAAAAAAGTTTTTTTTAATAAAACTTGACTTTCGACTTGGCTAAATCGACTCGGCTGTTAATGCTGATCAAGATTAAGGTCGGAGATTTTATCTTCTGCCTGTTACATACATGGAATGACACGTCTGTCATTAAACGAACTAAAAATTTGCGATTCTAGAACAGTTTTAAAGTGTTTCTTTTTTATTTGGGGCCCATATGTATTAAAAAAAATGGTTTTGGTTAATGTTACAATCTGGCTGTTAATCCTTTTTGTTTGAAGGGTTTTTCAATATCTAAAAATGTCTGTTGCGGGACGGAAACTAAGTATGTCAATGTTACATGGGCGAAAGTTTAATTTATGTCTGAAATGGAATTAGCTTAAGTATTTTCCTGCAGCTCCGAGATTTCTTAATTTTGAAGACAAAAGCTTTGCCCGGGACACCCCAGGTATACCTGACTAGTATACATATATAATACATCTATACTTCCGATATGATCTCTCAGTAAACTCCTTTGGGTATTACTTTTTTACTTCATTTCTATGCAATTGAAAATAGATTACAATCGTGCAATGAAACTTAAAAGTAATGAATATAGTTTTTGTTATTGAAATACATATGTGAATATACCATGACTTACATCCGCGCATCAATCATAAGTTTATATATGTATATAATTTTTTATTCATCTTTATTAGTATATATGTATGTGATAACAGATGCATACATATAAGAATTCTTGGGATAATATGTATGGATCTGAAATTTGCAATCAATTTTTGTTAATTTGTTTTTTATATTTATTTTTATTAATTCACAACTCAAGAATGCAACAACCACCTAACGAATTTGTGCTTAGTACATTTACATAAGTAAATTGTTTTTTCTAATTTTTAAATAATTTCAGAAACAAACAGGTGAATAAGTTTGAAAATCTACAAGCGGTAAACCAAACAGAAATTACGGAAAATTTAAAAAAAAAAAATTGTGTATTATATGAATATAACATATATATGAATACTTTTTGTGTCCATAATCCGTTTCCGATATAAATGTTGTTAACGACCAATTACTTAAGTCGAAGTAAAACCTAGTACCTTTGAATATATGCGCCTCTCATCATCATGTATACTTGCTTATTTAAATAGGTATGTGCGTCTGTGTGCGTGTGAGTGTGGGTGTGGCCGAGCGGTGCATTCCTTTTTTGTATTTACTATTAGACATACATAGCCGTTTATTAAACACTTATACAAACAAATTCGTTTAGTACCCGTATTCAATGTTGTAATTTGATCTTTGATCGTATGTATATGTACATGTACATACGTAGGCGTTTAATAGGCAAGTTGATAACAGGAATTCCAAATAAAATCGCTAAACCAGCGTCCCGGAACCAAGGGAATGTATCTAAATACTAAAACCGAAAAATATTGAATGCAGAAAACCTTACTATTTTAATTAGTTCTGGTGTCAATGAGCTGTTGAGCAATCAAACTCAAACTGACTTACACAACGAATTCAAGAAAAAATTTCTATAGTCGTAATATATTCTCGTACGTAGCACATTATCAAGCAGCTTTTTTTGTATACCTCAGTTTGCATGTATCTCACTTATAGATTTTAAGCTCAAATATTAATATCTTCGTTCTCATTTTTCATAATGTTAATTAGATTCTAATTAAAAATAAGTAATCTATGTACCGCTTAGGCTAAGATAACTATCAAATTAAAAAGGACTCTTAGGCTGGACACACACTGGCAGCTGAATGCGAACTTACAGCTGACAGGCGAGCTCATCACCACGATAAAACAAACGCACAGCTTGTACAAAAGCGGGCACACTGAAAGCTGAGCTAAGTTGATAAGCTTTCAGCTAAGTCCTGCTCTGTTTGATAGATTAAGCATGTTTGTTTAGTTAACAGCTGGCGAGTTTTTTTAATTGTGATTTGAAATTGTTCAAAACCCACCCGTGAGTGATAAGAAGCATATAAACTATTCAAATATAATAGTTTCCGGAAGCATTTGGGAATTAATCGCTAAAACTTTAAAGGCATCGAGTAAGTATAAATTTAGTTAAAGTGCAGCAAATTGCAAAGTATATACATACATATGTATATTTGTGTTTTAGCAAAGTACACTAATTACATGCATATTTATAAATGCATTAATTTTATTAACTTTACTTCTGTCGGTGAGAAAAAATTGCCACAGCCGCTTCGAAACCATATTGGATGGAAAACAATAATGAAGTGATAAGCTCGCCTTTAAGCTCAGCTGAATTTCAGCTGCGCGCGGCCTTAATTTTTATACTTTTGCCTTTATTTATGAAGAACAGAAAGTTTCCAAACATGATTTGACTGGAAAAAATGCTATTATTAAAATTTCGAAGATTGTATGCATACTTACATACATACCTACATACTAAGATATGATATTGTTCAATTATGGCTTTATATGTTTAGAGGTAACTACACCGATTGTAAAGATTTGTAACATTTGAGACTTTGTGCATTGTTTTCAAGTGGTAAGTAAATAGATTCACTCCTGAATAATGAACAAATTCTTATCCACTCCATCCATCCCATACAAAACTATATGCAGAGGCTGCAGTTTAAAAAAAAGTAGTATTTACATATTTAGAATGAATTTTACATTTACACATATTTCTTAATTCGGCTTAGATTGCATGCATATGATGATACTTAGCATATTGCTCACTCATAATTGTTGGATATTTTTAAAGTTTGCATGCTTTCTTTGCTTTTTATACTTGTACTGTAGATAAACTCTAAAAAAATATTAACATATTCGAATTAACATATAATAACATATAGAATTATTAACATTACATTTACTTTAAGTTTGGAATAATTTATTTATGATTATAAAAGATTTATTTTGATATAACAATGTCAATTTTATTTTCATAAATATAGGACAACATTTAGCTACAATTAATTTTGATTTTGGGTAATAAACAATTGGCATATAAGTAATGCAAAACGAGAAAAAATATTCAAACAAACAATAGTCTACGTGATAACCTGAAACAAAACGATTTTTATGAGATAGAAATCAAAACTAGTAAATAAAATATAACAAAATAACGAAAATCTAAAATACATAAAAAGTATTTAAGTATAAATATACACATATGTATACAGCTAAGTAGTGTATGAATTTGATTAAATGTTACACGCCTTAATATAGGCTTTCCTGCATTTGAGATCCTTTCAATACTTCATTTTAGTGCAATTAAACCGCATTTAGAAATGTATTTCGTTGCAGTAAAGTTGTATTTACTTTTAATTTACATATATGTAAGTATAATATATAATCCTTTAATACGTATACAATAAAAGTATACATACATATATATAAGTATATATAAACATATTTGTATGTATTTGTATATATTTATATTTATTTTTGCCGCCTTATACATGTATACAGACGTATTTATTCCCTTCGCTCAGAGCATTGGAAACATTTGTAGCTTTTATTGTACACTAAATATAATGAAGATCAAATGTTTTGTTTGAGTGAATCCACGAGAAATCTGTCTGAAGCCAAATTAAAGTATTAGAACGTTTCAATTGTTAGAACATTAATGCGTCTGAGCCGTGGCGGATTTCAAATGGTATCATTCATTGTTAATAAACCGAAATTATAATTTGAGCCACCAATTCTCTTAATTAGATGCTGGAATTACAAGATGCATCGAGACATCCATCACAAGAATCGCTAACTGGTGCCGATGCTGGTCATTTACATCCTGGACATTCGTACATAAATGGACATCGACATTCGCCTAGTTTGGGGTATATTGCGTACCCAAGGACTTCATATTCAACTCTTTTTAAATAAATCATGTCCTTCCTTTACAGACACAACGGTTCTCCATTAGCCAGATCTCCAAGTCCTAGACGACGCGGCCATCAATACATACATCATGATATCGGGTTCTCCGATACCGTATCTAATGTTGTAGAGATGGTCAAGGAGACTCGCCATCCTCGCCATGGCAATGGTCATCCCCGGTATCCAAGAGGTATTAATTAAATTAAAACAATATTTTTCTCATATGTATATATGTACTATAATGTATGAGTGTTTCATGAATCTGTCGTTAAATATTAATAATAGTTAGTATTCTAAAGCGCACTTTACACTTCTCCTGGTCTTTCGACGTGATCATGTCTGTTAAAATTTCATTATTTCAAAGATGTATTAATAATGGCTTTATTTTAAATGATCCATAGTTGCTGCCACCTGAAATTGTGTGTGCGTTTTTAAATAAGTTACATATGCGTTATTCAAAACTTGGTAATTGAAAGTCAGAAAAAATTTTTTTTTTAGTATGTTCGTAATATAAATTATATTTTTCAAAACGCTGAAGTTGTATACAAAGTGCATATGTACATTTCAATTCGGTAAAACCGAAGGCTTAACTAAATATTTGTTAGTCTTTAGTCATATACACAAATAAATGATATGTCTTGTATATAATTTCAGTTTTCCATTTTTTATATTTTATTAAAATTATTCTGTTTCTTTTGAAAATTTGATAAATCAATATCAACTAACGTTTTTATTAAAATTAAAATAATGCAATTCTAATACGATTCTATCAATACGTAAACAGTTGTGCCCCGACATTCTTAATTATTGTCGTTTCTTTATTATTGTTGTTATATATACAATATAGGTTCATGGTCAGCATCGACAAGTCCAGCCCGTTCGCCTTCGCCTTCTCGTTATGGTGGTCATTTGTCTCGCAGTAAACGCACACAACTGCCTTATCCCAGATATGGGACTACAAGTTTATGTCAAAGATCACGATCGCCGAGTCCCGCTCGACTTCAAGAGATGCGTGAACGAGACAGACTTGGTTATGGGATTGATATGGGTACATCTTTAGCACATGTTATCTAAAGCTGACAATTCATCCAAAACTAAAAACACTATACAAATCAAAAGCAGTATGCAAATTAAAATCAAAAGCATAAATCATATGTTTTCTATATATGCTAGTACTTTCTTCCACACAAATTTCTTCAAACATTTCTATTTATACAAACATCAGATATCAAAATCAGACTTGCTTACTCGTACATAGCTGTCATATACATACTTATCTTAACAAGTTCATGTATTGCTGAGCCATGAGACCTTTCATTTAAAGCTTCCAATAATTAAATAGTTTTCTATTCCACTTACATAAAAACACATCTCAGTTTTTGAGCGTTTCACATTGGACAAACCTTTATGTATGTAATATACATATACATAATTTGCAAACATCATCCTCATTAAACTACACGGGAATTTTGAAAAAAAAAAACATTTTAACTAAACGATCGTAAATATATAAATACAGCACAACTTTAAAGGTTATAATACTCATAATTTATGACGCATATGCAACAAATATCGGACTTAGGCCGATTTTTCAATGTCTAAATAAAGTCCTATTTACGTAGCTATGGCTCACATAAGATTGTGTCAAATAAAGTGTTGCATAGGCGATAAACATTTTAATCTATTGATTAATTTACATATTTAAACACAATATTTTATATTTAACTATTTACATAAATGCGATATGCGATTTTTAACTTGACAGGTTTTAAGTACTATAGAGATTAAAAAAATGGACGAAGCTGAAGTCGAGAATCTGTGCAAAAGATAATAAAATGTGGTTTAATTTTGGATATCACGTCATTTTTTAACTTTCAATAAAACAATCGACAGTTACAAAGCATTTAAATTTATAACATAGGAGGCTTCCAAATATGGATAGATTTACGCTTGCACAACGATGGTAGTTTACCAAGTTTTTAGTGCTAATGGTTATCACGACCAGCTATAGTTAATTTGCTTAATACATAAGTAAATGTACCGGGCATGTAACTGACTCATGTTATACACTTATGCTTGTTCGGATATCAAATATCTGTTTTTCAAAATGGAGGTTTCAATTTGCGGCCGAGCTTGTACGATCTAATGCCATTAAAATTGTTACCTTTTGACTACATTCAATATAATGTCTGCGCCAAATTTACAGTAACGATTCAAGTCGTCATAGAGTCGATATTATGCAAAACATATTTAGAAATATCATCAAAAGAATATCATCTTTTAAGAGAACTCGAGCTTTACTGCTGTTGGATGCTTTTATTACTATATTTGTGTTTTTATACCTTTGCAGAGGGTATACAATTTGTCATAAAATGTATTATTCTTTAATGGCGGCATGGCAAAACCCATTAACTATATATGTGCGTATATTCTTGGACAGGACGACGAGCTAAGTCGATATTGCCCTGACTGTCTGTATCTATCCAAACTATCTATCTCCCAGCTTATAAAGCTATCTTGATGAAACTTTGTATAATTATCATATAGCTATCATAGGAACGATCACTCAAAAATCAACGTTAAGAAAACTATTCTTTTTTGTTTTTAGAAGTATTTCAACCAATTTTATAATGCAATATAAGAAATAAATATGCATTTACTGGGCCCCGCCCCCAGCTCGCTTTGCTCGCCAACCCCCGGCTCTTCTATAAACACTAAGACAAATTAAAATACAATCTCGATTATTCGAAATTTGTTAATTCGAACAACTAGAATTTTTTTCTAATAAATATTCTGCAATCCGAAAATTATACTCAATATCAAATTGATATAATTTAAAATTTTTTTTTTAAAACTTAATTAAATGTCCGCTGTTTGTAGTTTTAAATATTTCCCTGCAGTTGGACTTTGGCTAAAAGTCAGATTTTGTGAGAAAAAGTCACATTGGGAACGAAATCCAGCAGATTTGGCGGGAACACTTAGATTTGGCAGAAGAAAATCTAAATTTGGCGGAAGAGTCCACATTTAGCAAGGAAAGCTAATCTTTGAATTTAGTTGAGATATCTCATAAATCAACAAAGTTGTTCATGCTAAATGCTAATTTGCATCCGATTGTTCCGATGGCTCTATATGATATAGTAATCCTATTTTGACCAAATTTAGTCAGGATGTAACAGACAATCCCAAATTGATTTTGGTTGAGATATCTTAATTAAAAAAAAAGTTTTTCATACAAAAGTTTAATTTGCATGCGATTGATTATATATATTTTAGCTATATGATATAGTAATCCGATTTTCACCAAAGTTGGTTAGGATGTAACAAATAAACAGCCTGTTAGTTTGGTTGAGATATTTTAAGAAACAACAAAGTTTTTCATACTAGCAATTCCTTGAACCTCCCGAATTTGACCAACTTACGGGAGCTCTTCAAAGGTATCTAAACTTTGGAGTGCCGAAAATTACATTCTTTTGTTATTTTCGCTTATCTTGAATGTCTGTGTAGAAATTATTGCTTATAACGATAATAATTTGAAATAAGTTACAATTAAATTTTAATTAATGTTTAAATATGTTTAAGTTGCAGTGAGACTTTCAACAGCGAATAACTGCAATTTTTTAGAAAATTTTTCGTTGTTCATTAAATATTGACTGATTTTATAAAATGTTACTTCTAAAATAGCTCAACACGCGTATTTGCTATGAAAGAAACTGAATTTCCACATAACGCGTATCTGACACACCGTTATTGGGTTCTCTGATAGCTAATAACTATTGTTTATCTACCACATAAAGTTTATTGGGACATTGAAAAGTCGACCTTTTTCGGAGACTATATAGATATGGCATACCAGAAATAATTAACCTGATCCCAAGCTAGGTAACTAATTTCAAATCTACATGTACCATTTTTTATATTGCACGACAATTTATGACTGCTGCATAAATTTTAGGAACCGTGACGGTGTTTATCTGTACATCAACAAAAATTTTAAAATTACTGACCAAGAATCTATGTATATGTTTGACTTTTCTAATTATTTTACTCAGAAGCTATGTATGTGATACTCGATTTCTAGTTTTAGGTACCTACACTTTCAGCAGTCAGTAGCTATAAACCAATAGGTTGAAGCAGGTTGAAGTTATAATATGTATATCTTTCATATTTTGCACTGTTGTTTTTTCTAGATTCATTCTTTATGTCATTTGTACTATGTATGTACATATATACTCCTTACTTATATGAAAAGCTAACAGTCATGCATGATACCACGAATAGTTGCTGACCACCCTGAATTATAGGACTATTGAATCTTGACGTATAAGTTATTAAACAATTGTTAGACCTAATTAATATGGACATTCACTTAATTCGATTAATATTTGTATTTAAAGATATATGTATGAATAGTGAACCTTAAATGTCAAATGGACCCTTTCTATACACATTTTTTGTTTATATATTTACATACTTATTAATGTATTATATTACGTAGGTGTTTAAACATAAACAGTGTTCAGATTTTGCACAATACACATATGGATAAATCGTATAAACAGTCCACCGCGACAAAAAACTTAAAATTGATAAAAAAAATTCACATCATGTGAAATTTTCTTCTTCTAGAAGAATATTCAAGTTATTTATTTAAGCAAAGTACTCAGTAGCTGAAAATCATATTTGAAAGGTGTCAACTCCATATAAAAAAGAAGGGTTACAAACTGGCTCGAAATTATTTTGTAAGGCTATTTCTAAACCCTTGTACCTAAATGTGGGCTGCTAAGAAAATTTTCGGTCGCCCAAAATGTTTTTAGCTTCTGAGTACTTTGCTTTAATTTTAAACAACTTTTTCAATCTGGTTTCGATATAAGCCGGGTATCCAGCACCGCGGAAAATAAAAACTCCTGTCAAACTTCATATAAAAAAACTGTGCCAGAAATTTTTATTTTACGTTTTCGTTTCTTGAGTTTCCAGCAACGTAAACGAAATCCACAAATTCATATCAAAAAAAAAATGGCCTATCGATTGCGTTTGTGGACTGAGAGAACAACTGATACACAGCTCAGGAATATATTGTCGTCAATTATTTCGGGAGTGTCTAGTGAAAAATGAAGCCAAATACACAGCTGATTCGACAGAGTGACCATGCACGTTTTAGATATATGGTCACAAGTTTTAGGAACATGGTTACACTGTTTTAGTTATGTCCCACCACTAAGCAAATAATCAATAGAGAACTCATCCCATACAAACGAAATGAGACATGCAGAAGTCTTGAGATTGAGTCCAACTGAGAAAATTTTCCCGGGGACCTGATGTAAGGGACTTTATTTTTGCGGCCGCTTCAGTCGGCTGGCTGAGCTCGTAGCTCGCACAGCTATGCAAATCAAAAACATGCGCACTATGAAATACCCCTTACCCTCAACAATTTTTATTCTCATTATTTTTATCATAAGAACATCGGAAAATAAATAATTTTAATATGATTAAATAAAAAAAAATAATTTGTTATTTCAGTTATAAATATTTTATTCACCTAACAAATTTTATATTAAAAATGTAACATGTACAGGGTATGAGAGTTTTCATAAAAAATTTTAATGGCACAACAATTATTTGACAAACTGTATATACTGGTTAAAATGTTGCGTGCGCTTCGATTCGTGTGACACTACGGGTTCACGGCGTTTGCTAAAAACAAGCCATAAATTTTTTTTCTTCAAATAAGTTATTTCTGCATTTTATTATTCTCAGCTTTCTTTAATCTATTGGACTTTGTGTGCTTTATTATGAAAAATTCGTTAAAAATAACAAATTAAATAGAACATTTAAAAGTAACTTCCATTTTATGTAGCAAGCACTACCACACATTACGAGCAATTAATTCGCAAAACCTATTTGTAACGAAATTATATTTTATGCCATTTAAATCCCTCTAAACACTATACAAAAGTTGACGGTATATCTTTTAAAAGCCCATAGCATTTTCATATTTTAATCTAAAAACGGACGAATGTTACGTGTGACACGCGAGATTTGCCCATATCGCACATTTAAAAATTTGTGATTGTGATTTGTTTGTTTAAGCTATTCATCAGATACATATGTATCTAACAGGACATAAGAAATAAATTAAATTTTTGCTTTATTTTACAAGAAAAAAATAGTTATGCATCTCTTCATTGTATTATGTAAGCCAGGCTCAAAAGTCTTTTAGCGATTTCAGAAAAGTATGTAATTTTCCTAAAATGTAGGTTGATTTATTATTGTCACTATAACACAATAAACAACACAGAAAACGTTTGCCAACAGGCAAGATGTAAAGGTGCAATGTGCCAGACTCTATCAACAGTACTATATAGCTGACTAACCCGCTGATCTAATCACATTTGCGCTGTTTAACCCACTTGAGAATTCTAAGAGTAGCGATGACTAAATGTCGATTTATTAATGTAGCTTGTTGGCATTCTGTCATACTCGAATGTTAGAAAGATAATTCCCTGGAAAAAGCAAAGGTCGCTATTGATACTCTTGATATAAAAATAATTGTACTAAATATAAAAATATTGTCTATCCAAATCTGAACATTGTTACAAAAATATAATATTTTCATTATTTTGTTTTATATCATATCTCAAACTTTCATATACACTTACATAAATATCGGACATGTTATGCAAATCTAATAACATTATTTGTTTCGAATATTTATAACAGGTGGCACTCATGTGCAGCATAGTTACCCAACGCTCGCCTCCCGTCGTGCCGGAATTGGACGACGCCTACCACCGACTCCAAGCAAACCGTCGACCCTCCAGCTTAAGCAGGCCAATATCAATTTTCCCAAACTGAATGCGAGTCCTACACACGTACGTAAAAATCTTAAATTTAAATAGAGTTATGCATGTACATTTTTTACACTTAGTATTAGGGAATCAAACCGAACCAAATATCGATTTTAATTTCAGTTTCTGAATTTCCTGTAACTGTTTCGCTAAAAGGTTTTACTTCGGTATCAGAACCTTTCGGTATTAGTATAATTTTAAACAGGGGGGCTCGTCCCCCTGCTCTCATCGCTTTCAGTGAGTTTCGGCTGCAGTCGAATTTACGGGTATGTTTATGGTAGGTTTTTGGATACCAGACGCAAAGTTTGTTTTATACTCTGTGGCTGAATATCGGGCGCAGATCAAGTTTGTTTTTAAATTTGGATCGAACCACTATAACATATAACTGCCATAGAAATGATCAGTCGAAAATCAAGTTTTAATATGAGAAACCTTTTTTTCGTTTGAGATATCTCGACCAAACTGACAGAATATGCATTTGCGATAGTCCTAAGCATCTTGGCCTTATTTGGTTGAGATCGGACTATATCAAATAGCTGCCAAGCGATTGACCGAAAATTAAGGCACACTCGACTATAGCCGCACCACCGGGGGTAGGCGGGAGAAGCGAGCCAGGGGTAATGATGCCCCAGTGGCTCTGCTGGTTGCAGCTTAGGTCCAGGATGGTAGTCTCTAACTTAACTGTTGAATACCTTGCCTCGCGTGCCTTGTGGCTTAGCAATAATAAAGATATATTTATGTACGCCTATAGCCGGAGCTATGTTCATTCAAAGAGTGTGCTTTGCTTCACGCTTATTACAGAACTGATTTTACAAAAGAAATGAATATGAAAGTGGTCGGCAAGACTTAGCGTAATTATAATGTAAGCATAGCACTTGCGACATAAGCAATCGTCTGGCTATTGCTCCCAACCTTTAAAGCTAAGAATGTTGCAAGGCTTATTTCATGCATCAGCATAATGGGCGCGCGGGTTGCTTGAGAAGCTAGTGCGAGGGTCGCTAGTTAACTTGCTTATTAACTATTCCCCCTTCAAGATCATTGCCGTCCTCAGTGGTGTTTAACTCGCTGATCACCTTTTGCAGTTTGGCCGAAGAGCTTCTACGGACCCACCATTGATGTATGAAGATGAGACCAAAAAATGTAAGGCTGATAGTCACTCCGATTGCAAACATTCATTCGTTGCAAAAGCGCACCGTGGCACCGTAAACAAAATCACGTTGCAAAAATCAAAAATTTCCTGTGCGCCAACGACATTTTAAATAAACCCATTTTATAGGGAATTTTTCAATAATTACAAATATGTTACCTTTAATAAAATCCGATTTTTTTCTAGAAGATATAGCCCTCAAAGTTAACTGATTTTCAGTGTTTCCGAAAAAACACAATTTTTAGGTAATTTGGTCCTTTTTCAGTTATAATATCGCGAAAACTAGGTAACCAGTCGTATATTTTTTTATTTATTTAGATTTATGTTTAAGTAAGTGTATAATAAATTAAAAAAATTACTCTTTATTTTGTGTTTCTCCAGGTAAATCGCGATTTGCAAACTTTCCATTTTTTCACTATTTTTCAGCTTTGATGGAAAATAAAAAAAAACAAGTGGGTGCCGGCTACAGTCGAGTGTGCTCGACTGTATAATACCCTGTGCCCTAGCTCTCCGATAGGTCATACGTAGGTGCGCTACGATAGGCATGCCGAAGGTGTGATGATGCGGCATTAACTTTTTGGCTAATTGTTCGTATTACATCTACATATGTGATCTAGTGAACCGATTTAAACCAAATTACAAATTCTGAATCTGTGAGTTTGGTTGACTTATCTCTAAAAACAACAAAAATTTTCGTACTTTATCTTAAAATTCGTTCCTATGGCAGCTATTTGATATCAGATTTCAACCAAATTTGTTCAGGATGTAGAATACCATCCCAAATGCGTATTCTGTTAGTTTGGTTGAGATACCTCAAACAACAAAAAAGTTTATCATACTAAAACTAATATGATATAGTGGTCCGATTTCAACCAAATTTTATCAGGATATATAGGACCATTTCAAATGCATATCCTATTAGTTTGGTCGAGATCTTTCAAACAACCAAAAAGTTTATTTTCGACTGATCTTTCTTATGACAGCAATATGATATTGTGGTCCGATTGAATAAATTGTATTTAATTTAATTAAAATAGTAAATCGTAAATCGTAAATCGTAATCGTAATCGCTGAAATCGATGTTGCTCATGCCAAGAGTAGCCATTATCTAAAATTTGCTCAGCTTGTTGAAGTCCGGCAACACCAAATAATCTCTCCCAGTCTTCTTAATCATCGAAATCAGCTGTTAAAGGCTGCTGCATTGCGCGCGCAATTTAAATTTAAATGCTATGCTTTAATATTTGTGATTCTTTTTGCAGAATTTGTTAAGCATATAAATACCTATTGAACATATGTGCGAGCTTACTAGCTTATTATTAAACATAATAATTATTATAAATTCAGAGATTTCAGTGTTGTAAAAGGATCTGTCGTCGAGGTGTCAAGGTGCAAAATTATAAAGTGGCATTTATACATATCGCTTTTTGCAATGCATACTAATATCTACATACATATATTTTAACACAATCGTAAATATGTATTAATTTAAACCATGTTAATATATTAAAATAGGATAGAAATTGTAGCCAAATATCGATAATTTTGCCTATCGCTCGTATTTGCGTTCGCACTCTTCGTACACGTGCTCACTGTTATGTTTTTGCGCAAACAAATGTGCATATGCTATCTCGCTCGCACTTGCCTATGTCTATGATTTTAATTTGTGTGAATTAAAAGCAAATTTGAAATATCTTCTCTATTTAATAGTCAATCGCTTTGAAACTTTCAGGGTCATTAAATTGGCTCACTTCTTATCTTCATGAAGTAATTTATTAAAGATCGCGTCTGATAATCGTTTTTTGCGATTGGCAAACTTGATCTGCGCCCGCTATCCAGCAACCTTCATACCAAATTTGAAGTCTCTAGCTTTTATAGTCTCTGAGGTCCTTTGGCTCAAACACTCGGACAGACGGACATGGCTCAATCGACTCGGCTATTGATGCTGATCAAGAATATATATACTTTATAGGGTCGGAGATGCTTCCTTCTGCCTGTTACATACATTGCACAAAACCATTATACCCTTTTTGACCATTTTCAATTGGTACGGGTATAAAAAGTACAGGGGGTCTATTAACTTTCTCACAAAAAAGAAAAGTGCGTAACAGGCAGAAGGAGGCGTGGCTGTAAACTATATATATTCCTGATCAGCATCAACAGCCGAGTCGATATAGCCATGTCCGTCTGTTCGTCTGGCAGTCCGTCGGTAAGAGCGCCTAGATCTCAGAGACTATAAGACCTAGAGACTCCAAACTTGGTATGTAGGTCCGTCTATATTGCAAGCAGATCTCAATTGTTTTAGACTTTGGCCAAGCCCACTTTAACGCCCACAAATTAGAAATAACTTAGTTATAACGACAATTTAAAAGATATCTCAGCCAATCTAACAGAATATGCTTATGGGATGGTCTTATACATTCTGAACAAGTTCGGTTGAAATCGGTCCGCTATATCATATAGTTGCCATAGGAACAATCAGTCGAAAATCAAGCTTTACTATGAAAAACTTTTTTTTTTATTGAGATATCTTAACCAATCGAGCGAAGCGAGCAGGGGGCGGAGCCTCCCAGTTTTCTACTCATTTTTTTTTAGCGAGGGCTGTTCTAACAGATCTGACACTACTCGCAATATTAATGCATATTTTTATATATAAACAGGACCTTTTTGAGCATTATGCGAAAACATAAGTTTTTTTTTATTTAAAACAAATTAAGAAATTTCATTAAATATTGTTCGTCACAAAATTGGCAGGGATTTACAATAAACATAGTAATACTTAGTAAGGAAACATCAACAAGTGACAAGTTAGATAAAATATTTGATTCGTTTAAAATAAAGGAACATTTAGAAGACATTAAATAATACAAATTATTAATGTAGAACCTAAAGCACGGAAAGGGTCATGTAGCTCAAAATGAGCCCCACTTCTGTCTTTAACAAAGGGCGAATCTATAGGGATAAAAAAGCGAATATTACTTAGGAGAAAGCTTGAGTCAACATGCCCATTAATAAACTTATGAAGAAACAACACGCCAAGAAAATTCTTTCTATCGCTGTGTATAGTCAAAATAAATTCTAGGAATGTGTAATGTGTTTAGTGACAATAAAAGAAGTTTAGAGAGATGTTTGGACAAAGCATTGGCGCAGTTTTTAAAAATACAGCTGGCTTGGTACATCGGAGAAAGAAGACTATAGTTTTTAGAAAAAGCTAATAAAAAGATTAAATTTTATAATTAAAAAAAGGCCTACCCTGGAAAAACGTTTTTTTGCATTATGAGGCCCCAAATGTATAAAAAAAAAATTGGGAAAAGATAAATAATTAGGCCTTTATTGTAATACTAAGCAAATAACCTATTGAAAACTCTTCCCATTTATGATTTATTTTTGATTTATTGTATCTAAAAAAAACCTTTTTACGAGGTAAAATTCTAGTGTCGAAAATTTCTGATATCCAAATTGGTGAAGAGCTATATTAAAGTGAATATAAAACTAATTCTTAAAAAAAAAAGTTCGGCACTCGGCACTGCGCAAAAAAGTGATTTTTATTACGTAACTTCTTACGTCGGGACCTTATTGCGCGCTGTTGCGAATGCCACACTTTTTTTTAAGAATAAGTTTTATAGACAATTTAATACCATTCAGATACTGTGGGTAAATTTTAGCGAGTTTTAGTGATTTCCAAACAAAACAGACAAACTGACTTTTTATCTCATTTTCGGAAGACGACCAAAATTTTCAAAATGAATTATCTTTTGAACCAGAGATCGGATTTTATTGATCGAGTTGTCGTTCGAAGCGTATTTATGATAAAAATAGTTAAAATTTAAAAAATGTTACCAAAAAACGCCAACAGTCCCATCTGCTGCAATCAGTATTTTAATTTTGATTCTCCCACTTACTCCTGTTTATTTCACAAACCAGGTGAGTTTTTAAAACTCATAGTATGCACTTTTGTTAGTTTAAACGGTATATACCTCGATTTGATCGGACAATATATATTGCTAGTCGCCTTTCGCACCCTTCGTGATGCGACCAAATCCCCTAAAAATTGTGTGTTTTCTGAAAGACTGATTTGTCAGCTTTGAAGGGCTATATCTTCTAAAAAAAAATCTGATTTAATTAAGGTATGCAATTCTATCAACAGGACATTAGACTCCACCAATAGCATCGTATCTAGGATTGATCCATTGGTTATGCCGGAAGATCCATACCATCCATACCATCCAACTCTTAACTCTTGCATTAATTTATCTTTGTGGCCAGTTGTATTAGTAAAACTGATTTCAATAAGTTCAATAATCTAATTTCATGTTCTGATTGGGCTCAATTGTACACATGTTCTGCCTTGGATAATGCCATTAAGCCTTTTTATAATACTCTAAATTCTATATTCGATATCTGTGATCCGCTTTTATCTACTATCAGCTTTACTAAACCTCCTTGGCTCTCTAAAGTATTATAACATTTAAAAAATGTGAAATCCAAGCAATTCAAAAAATATAAAAAATCTGGAAATTCTTATGACTTCTCTTGATATGTAATCACCTGCTCAAATTATCTGGTACTTAACTCGCTGTACTATAATAACTACTTATATCGTTGTAAGCTTGAATTCTCTGAAGATCCTAAGCAATTTTACAAATTCATAACCTCTAAACGTAAAGGTGCAACATTACTATCATCTGTTGTCTTTCACAATATTCAAGCTAATACTGATCAATCCATAGCAGATCTGTTTGCTGACTTTTTCCAAACTACATACTCTACGAGTAGTCTCCGTGTTGGACGGCCTTATCCTTATATGTTACGTTGTTTTAACTGTATTTTCAGTCTCCTAATTACTGAAAGCTCGCTTCATAGCGATCTTAAATTGATTAAGCCAGTACACACATCAGGTCCGGATGGTGTGCCTGGCTCTGTGCTAAAGTACTGTGCGGAATCCTTTTGTAGACCACTACATAAGTTGTTCACTTTGTCCGATGATTCCTCCTCTTTCCCAGGGCTATGGAAAGACTTATATTATCCCTCTTCACAAAAAGGGTATTAGGTCCGACGTTCAGAATTATCGAGGTATTTCCAAGCTGTCTGCAATTCCAAAGATTTTTGAGAAAATAATAACTTCTCATCTTCAACATTTATGTAGTTCTATTATCTCACCTATTCAACACGGGTTTATGAGACGTAGATCCACAACCACTAACCTTCTAGAGTTTACTTCTCTAGTGATTAAAGGATTCAAGAAAAAGATGCAAACAGACGTAATTTATACGGATTTTAGTAAAGCTTATGATTCTGTAAATCACTCACTTTTAATTAAAAAGCTTGATCTTCTTGGTTTTCCGAACAACCTTCTTCTTTTGATTTCCAATTATTTATCTAACAGAACACAAAGTGTTATTTTCAAAAACGCATTTTCTAAGTCCTTTAAAGTTACTTCCGGAGTACCGCAAGGTAGTCATCTTGGCCCATTACTTTTCACATTATTTATAAATGATCTTCCATCTATTTTATCTCACTCCCATGCACTTATGTATGCGGATGACGTCAAGCTTTGTTTGTCGTATAGTGATCCTTTTTCTTATAGGCTTTTGCTAGCAGACTTAAATGCATTTCTTCTTTGGTGCCAAACTAATTTATTAAATCTCAATAGTTTGAAATGTAAAGTTATGACCTTCTATAGATATTCACGCCATATTTCTCAGTATTCGCTTAATGGCATTATATTGGAATGCTTGATTGATTCCGAAAGATCAGTTAATGACTTGGGTATGGTTTTAGATCACAGATTGAAATTTGATAAACATATTGCTATAGCTGTCAATAAAGCAATGGGAGTTCTCGGGTTTATCAAGCGATAGTCCAAGGAATTTGACGATCCTTATACCGCTAAACTACTCTACACTTCACAGGTTCGTCCGATTCTTGAATATGGATCATGTGTTTGGTCCCCTCAATACGAATCCTATCGTGCCAGGATAGAATCGGTTCAAAAACAATTTTTACTTTTTGCGTGGCTTGGGTTAGACCTCAGAAATTCAGATGCCGTCATACTCTAATAGACTTCACTTACTCAGTCTTCCCTCTCTTACTAACCGTAGAATTATGCTTGGAGTAATGTTCATCCACAAATTATTGCAGGGCCATATAGACTCGGCTAATTTATTGGAGGAAATTATCTTTAACATACATTCTAGAAGATTTCGAAACTTTTTTCCATTGTATCTTCAGCATTGCTCAACTAACTGGGAATTGCACAACCCTCTTCGTATTCTGTGTGCAGATTATAATAGTCTGTACCGTACGATTAGTTTTGAGCTTTCTCCTCAAACTATTAAAGCCTCTATATTATTATGTTTATTAGACTAGTTAATCAACTAACTACTTTTTAATATTATTTTGGTCTGATTGGGTTTTTCTGGGTTTTCCCCAATCCTTGCAAAAAATGTTGGACCAATAAATTTCTTTTTCATTTTAGATACCCCAGAAAATTTACTTTACTGTAATTTAATTTGTAATTTAAATATATTTTAAATTTGTGTACTTTAAATTAAATTGTTGTGTCGGCTGCTTTTAGCCTGACATTAAATAAATAAATAAATAAGCTGAGCTTCGGTTATCTTGATTCTTTCGAGGTCTAATGCGTCCGGAGTACCTGCCACAATTAACAATGCCGTTCCCAAGAAATCCAAGCTTCTTGCTATCCTATGGAGTATCATTAATGCGGGCAATAAATTTTGGACCTGATCTATATCTACTTCTTACAATTTTCGCATATGCGACTGTGGGAACAATTCGGTAATTTTTATAGTATCGTCTACAATGCTCGTGAAGTCAGTTAAGTTAGTCGAATGTCTGACATGTCTGACGGGAATGTAGATCGCATGAGAGAAGTCGGTGATACGCGCATATGTTATGGTTAGGAGAGTGTGGATTATTCCGATAAACCTGCAGGAATCGATGAAGCCAAAACTGTAGTAAGTGTATGATTTGATGTATGGTGTACAAGAAATTTGCAGATACCTTAGATTGTGCTTATGGACGACCCTCCCCTAAATAAGTACAGACGTTCCTAGGTCTGCTTGTATGCTCCTATCAGAACATAGCGGGGATAACTTGTTGCCTAATCTTCTATTGCTTTAAAGGTATGCTCTTTCTCCCAAATCGAATACCCTGTTTTGCCTCTGGGTTACATCTGGTAAGCTGATCTTGCTGGGCTTTTGCTATCTTATCCATGATTGTTCATTAGATGCTGTGTGTATTATGTCGCGTGGCCTTGCCCTGTGACTGAATGGTTTGACTTATTGTACTCTATTGTGGCTTGTGCTATTGCTTGGGTTTTATCTTCCTGTCCATTTTGAAGCCCCTAGCTATCTCTATCAATGTACTGTGGAATCGATCCCCTTGTCCATTTGAGCAGGTATGGAATGAAGGGCGTTAACAATGTCTATGTTAAACTAGTGCTTGAATAAAGAAGTGATCGTTTCTGAATTAAAAGATGCTTCATTGTCGCAGTATATGGTCTTTGTTCTGTAAATTTAGCAAATTTAGAGAAGGAAAAGGTAGGAAAAGCTTTTGGTCAGTAGAGAAAATGTCAATATGTACCATTTCCCCGGCATATGATTGTATGGGTGTCTCCCCGAGCTCAAGCGTCTTTCGGTGACGGTCATAGTTGTCTGTAGTATACACTTTGCAGTTTAACACGACCTCGTTAGCTAACTTAGTCATTTTGGGAAAATAGTAATCACGAAGGATTTGTTTTATATTTTCCTGTGCTGCTCTGTGAGCGCGATTATGTTCGGTATTAATTATTTCTACTTTTTCATCCTTGTTGGGAATAATGATACTAAATCGTGTTGAAAAATTGCCAAAGTTGGGAAGCTAGAATGGAAGGCGGTTACGACATCAGGATTCACTATAAGTCTTAACGTCTCTATGACACTGGTCTTGTTTGTGAATCGTAACACGTGGCGGGTTTTGTTGCCGAACATAATTAGTCTTCGATGTAATGAATAACGAGCTTCTTCTATAATCACCTGATTTCTAAAGCAATTTACGGGCTTGTCGGTTGTTTTGATTGTATATGTCAAGGAGAGCTCTCTGTGGATAGTAGCTGCATCTGATTGCGGCTCGTCTTCCAAAGCATTGATATCCTGCAGGGATTTTTGCATTATGCTCTTTAATGAAAACTTTCCACCTTTTGATTTTAGCATTAATGTTTTTTTCGGATACTGCAAATGTAAGTGGTTGATGATCTGTGAAAATGTGCAATTCTCTAGTACCATACAGATAGTTCTGCAACTTCCCGAGGGCCAATAGCTCCCTTTCGTTGGTAGCATAATGAGACTCACATCGTTTAAATTCGTGATATCACGGTGATAGGCCTTCCCCCTGAGACAATACTGCTTCAATACCACTCGCGGAAGCGTCAGTGGTTAAATCAAAAGGTTTTTTTGATATCTTCTGATGCTAATATGTTTCTTAAATGCAAGCGTCGCGTTGTGAATCATCGAATTCTACTGGCATTTTCTTGGACATATGTTTACTAAGTGTGCCATTCTCAACTTTTGGTATGTTGGTTAGGGGTCTCGCTATGGAAGCGAAATCTTTAACAAATACCCTGTAATAACTGGCAAGGCCAAGAAAAGACCTCAGGTCAAATAAGTTTTTTGGTTCAGCGTATTCGTGGATCGCTTTTACCTTTTCGGTGTCTGTCCTTGCCACTTCAATAGTAACGACGAATCCTAAATATTCGACACTTTCTTTAAAAATTGTATCTTCTCTTTAGAGACTCTCATGCTAGCATCGCAGAGTCGGTGAAGCACTATTTCAATGTGTCTGGCTTCAATTTCGGAAAATATTATTACGTCGTCAACATAAACGTAACATATTTTACTAATTTGTTCCCGAAGATCATCGTCGATTGCTCTTTGAAAGATGCTTCCAGCATTTTTCAAACCAAAGGGCAATCGACAAAACTCATACTCTCCGCCGTGTACTGAGAAAGAAGTTTTCTCACGATCTTTTTCATTTAGATAAATCTGGTGATAATCGGATTTCAAATTTTACGTGGTGAAAAATTTAGCTTTTCCCAGATTCGCTAGAATCATCGGAATGCTTGGCATTGGGTAACGGTCTGCAACAGATCGGTCATTTAGCTTCCTGAAGTCAATAACGAGCCGATGGTTTTTATTGCGTCTGGCATCTAGTCCTTTCTTATCAACAACCCATGCCGGCCTGTTGTAAGCAGATCTTGATGGTTCTATTATGCTATCCTTTAACAATTGCGTAATATCGTTGTTAACGAAATCTGCTACGCCTGTAGGGTAGGATACAGCTTTGAGTATACTGGTTCATTGTCATTGGTACGAATCGTAGCAATGACCGAAGTTTTGAAGGGCAGTGCCTCGTTAGAGGTCGAAAATGCCTTCATCCATTTTACTATAATTTTTTTAAATTCGCCCCTAACAATATCGGGGACTACTATATCATCGACACGTGTGAAGTTCACGTTGTCGCATGAATGATGTCTCAAAATTTTGGACGTGTTCCTGTGAGTTATTTTGTTACCGCGAAGAATCAGAGTAATCCCAGTCTGCGTTAGCAGATCGAAGCCAATGATAGCATCAAAGGTGTCTAAAATAAAAAACGGGGCAACTTTTCCAAACATTTTCATTGAACATTTCTGGTTAATTTTATTGGATCCGTGTAAAGGGGGTGTCGACAGGTGTTACATTTTTTAATTGCTTTACGGGTCTAACGTAATTTTTTGTTGCACCAGAGTCGATTAAAATCTTGAATGTTCTACCAGCCAATTGTCGCGGCAATTGGGAGCGTTCCCTAAAAAATTTAATAGATCATTGCTCACTGATGAGTCATTTTCGTCATCAACGTCATTAGCCGCTGCTTCGGCTGCGTTTGCTAACTCTTGTTACTGTTGGCTAAGAGCCTGTTGAGAGACATTATTTACTCGTTGGCGTCTTTGACCTGAAATACGCTCCGATGTGTTCTGCCTTTTCGGCCTGTGGGGCATTACTTTGCGGTTTTCCACTCAATTCAGTAGCTTTCGTATTTTTAAAGCTATCGACTTTAAATTTGGACTGAATGTTCAACTACCGCCTAAGAAATTTTTGAAGTAAAAGTTAAAGTGGGCGTGGCACATAAAAGGGCGTAAAATACGGAAAAGCCAGAAATTTTTCATATTCTTGACAAACAAACCGCAATTAAAAAGAAACCCATTTTTTTTTTCAAAAAAGTATTAGGTTAGTATTTTTATACCCGTGCCCATTGCAAATGGTCAAAAAGGGTATAATGTAAAGTATATATATTCTTGATCAGCATCAATAGCCGAGTCGATTGAGCCATGTCCGTCTGTCTGTCCGTCTGTTTGAGTCAAAGGATCTCAGAGACTATAAAAGCTAGAGACTTCAAATTTGGTATGAAGGTTGCTGGATAGCGGGCGTAGATCAAGTTTGTTTCAAATTTTAAATGCCACGCCTCTTTCGCCTGCCAATCGCAAAAAACGATTATCAGACGCGATCTTTAATATAAACACTTCTTATTAAACGGGAAGATAAGAAGTAAGCCAATTTAATGACCCTGAAAGTTTCAAAGGGATTGACTATTAAATAGAGAAGATATTTCAAATTTGCTTTTAATTCACATAAATCAAAATCATAGACATAGGCAAGTGCGAGCGATATAGCACATGCACATTTGTTTGTGCAAAAACATAACAGTGAGCACGTGTACGAAGAGTGCGAACGCAAATACGAGCGATAGGCAAAATTATCGGTATTTGGCTACAATTTCTATCCTATTTTAATATATTAACCTGGTTTAAGTTAATACATATTTAAGATTGTGTTAAAATATATGTATGTAGATTTTAGTATGCATTTAGATTTTAGTATGCATTGCAAAAAGCGATATGTATAAATGCCACTTTATAATTTTGCACCTTGACACCTCGACGACAGATCATTTTACAACACTGAAATCTCTGAATTTATTATGTTTAATAATAAGCTAGTAAGCTCGCACATATGTTCAATAGGTTTTCAATTATAATCATTGTATTCAAATGCTTAACAAATTCTGCAAAAAGAATCACAAATATTAAAGCATAGCACTTAAATTTAAATTGCGCGCGCAATGCAGCAGCCTTTAACAGCTGATTTCGATGATTAAGAAGACTGGGAGAGATTATTTGGTGTTGCCGGACTTCAACAAGCTGAGCAAATTTTAGATAATGGCTACTCTTGGCATGAGCAACATCGATTACGATTACGATTTACGATTTACTATTTTAATTAAATTAAATACAATTTATTCAATCGGACCACGATATCATATTGCTGTCATAAGAAAGATCAGTCGAAAATAAACTTTTTGGTTGTTTGAAAGATTTCGACCAAGCTAATAGGATATGCATTTGAAATGGTCCTATATATCCTGATAAAATTTGGTTGAAATCGGACCACTATATCATATAGCTGCCATAGGAACGATCAGTCCAAAATCAAGTTTTAATATGATAAACTTTTTTGTTGTTTGAGGTATCTCAACCAAACTAACAGAATACGCATTTGGGATGGTATTCTACATCCTGAACAAATTTGATGTAATACGAACAATTAGTCAAAAAGTTAATGTCGCATCATCACACCTTCGGCATGCCTAACGTAGCCCACATACGTATGCCCTATCGGAGAGCCAGGGCACAGGGTATTCTACAGTCGAGCACACTCGACTGTAGCCGGAGCCCCCTTGTTCTTTGCTGTGTTTTTGAGCAACAATCAGAAAATGATTTTAAAATTCGTCCGCTGCTTTTTCAGGTTGAAGGCTCGACATCAATCTTATAATTAACGTGTTGTATTGGGCCCTGAAGCCATTTTGCATTATTAGTCATAAGTCTGGATTTATCTCTCCTAGATTCAACTTAAATTCATGGCACATTTTTGTTAAGTACACCTTTAACTTTTTATGATCAATGTCATTGCCAAAAATCATCGCTGCGTGCTCCAGAAGTGAATTAAGCTTAACGGTTCTTACGTTGCTTGACCAAACCTCGAAAAACTCTGTGCGTTTTATTGCACTCATTGCAAAATTGAAGGCCTTTAGGCAAAATATGGGCAAAATTTTATTGCTGATCGTGATTCAGAATGATTTTCTGCAAACGGTGTTTGCTCCGGATGATTTGAATCTGATTGAATATTATTAGTTTTTTTCCACCAAAAATTGAATATTGATAAAAATATACATACTTTTTGACACTTATTTCCAACAAATAATACAAATTTTCTAGGCCACTTATAAAGTCCCTTTATAGCGCTAAAAATCAATAATGATCCAAAAATGTTGACTGCTCATAGTGACCACACGCTCCAATTAAAAAGACTAAACTTTGTCAACTGTTGCTCGTTGAGCGATGCGATTTTGCATGCATTTCAAATGCACCGGCTTAAGAACCGTTATTTTCTAAACAAAAATTGTTGGTTTTGTTTTGGGCTTGTTTTCGTACCATTTGAACATTTCTAAATTGACTTCTAAAAGCTCATTGACCTTAAATTTTTTTTTTTTTTAATTAAGTCCCCCTTGTTTGGCAAAATCTTACACTGTGCGTCGTAATGTGTCTCACTACCAACGTATCGTCTGAAACCTTCGTATGCAGTTACGGCTGCTTGCCTCCAAGACACATAATCTTTGCGATTCCCTTTAAACTCTGGGACTGACTTCACGATATCTAATTTCTTCTCACATTTTATTTTAGGGTCAATAGTTACTCTTTGAAATGCTTCCACCTGGGGTGCTTCTACTGTAAGAAGACTCACTTTATTTCTCACGGCATCGAGTTCTGCGCGAAACTCGGTTCTTAAACGCCGTTCCTGTTCAATAAGGGCGCTGTTAACTGCGCCTTCTGCTAACGCTTTCATTAGGGCTGGATCCATTTCTACTTCATTCCGTACCTGGAGGCGAAATCCTATGTCTTCACCTTCGAAACTATCTTCCTTTTCGCTATCGTATTCGACTTTTATTTCTCTATAGCTACAACTCATAAGCAGTTAGTGAATAAGAAACTCAACAAACATTCAGCCAAACATCAAACAATAGCTTGCGTAATCATTTCTTGTTTCGTTATTAACACAAAAACGTACTTGATTTAATTCAAATAAGGCATTTTCCAGAAGTCGCAAAATATCAAACACTAAATATAGCAAAATATCAAACAACAGCTTGCATAATCATTTAATAGTGCACTAAACTAAACCCGACAAAATATTCATCAAATATCGCAACGCTCACTTTCGCGCTGCCACTTTATTAACTTTTTTCATTGATGTGTATTTTTGAAGTCACTTTTTTGAACAGTAACTTACATGTTCTTGGGGACGTGTATTCTATATATAGTTGAGCACAAATTATTAAGTTTGGGAATCCAATCCAAAAGCCTCTGCCGGTTGCAGCTTAGGTCCAGAAGATGAATCTCTCCAGTTAGGGTATTCAATCCAGTGGCTCTGCTGGTTGCAGCTTAGGTCCAGGAAGGTAGTCTCTAACTTTACTGATGATTACGTTGGGATTGCGGTTTAGAGCTATCCTATCGCTTGCCTTGTGGCTTAGCACGCTTATTACAGAACTGATTTTACAAAAGAAATGAATGTGAAGCTAAAACTAAATACATAGAGTGGAAAAGTACTGGCCATGCAATGGGTTCGTGGTCATTATTATAATGTAAGCATAGCGCTTGCGACACAAAGAAGCGCTTTGCCGCCTTCTTCTTTTTATTATTATTATTATTATTATTATTATTATTATTATTATTATTATTATTATTATTATTATTATTATTATTATTATTATTATTATTATTATTATTATTATTATTATTATTATTATTATTATTATTATTATTATTATTATTATTATTATTATTATTATTATTATTATTATTATTATTATTATTATTATTATTATTATTATTATTATTATTATTATTATTATTATTATTATTATTATTATTATTATTATTATTATTATTATTATTATTATTATTATTATTATTATTATTATTATTATTATTATTATTATTATTATTTTTTCTTCTTCTTCTTCTTCTTCTTCTTCTTCTTCTTCTTCTTCTTCTTCTTCTTCTTCTTCTTCTTCTTCTTCTTCTTCTTCTTCTTCTTCTTCTTCTTCTTCTTCTTCTTCTTCTTCTTCTTCTTCTTCTTCTTCTTCTTCTTCTTCTTCTTCTTCTTCTTCTTCTTCTTCTTCTTCTTCTTCTTCTTCTTCTTCTTCTTCTTCTTCTTCTTCCTATGTCTTCACCTTCAAAACTATCTTCCTTTTCGCTATCGTATTCGACTTTTATTTCTCTATAGCTACAACTCATAAGCAGTTAGTGAATAAGAAACTCAACAAACATTCAGCCAAA